>VKKW01000101.1:0-600000 GCA_018350135.1 Citrus trifoliata
GGGTGACATCCCAATCGGGGTCTTGAAAGCCGTTCTGTATGCCCATAATGCATCATCAAGTCTTAATGACCAATCTTTTTTGTCCGGCCTTACTGTCTTTTCTAATATGTGCTTTATTTCTCGATTAGAGATCTCAACTTGGCCACTGGTTTGCGGATGATACGGGGTCGCCACTTTGTGTGTGATTGAATATTTTGTCAAAAGAGCTTTGAATGCTTTGTTACAAAAGTGGGCACCACCATCATTGATTATCGCTCTAGGGAATCCAAAGCGTGAAACAATGTTGCTTTTCAAAAATCCTATCACCACCTTGTGATCATTGGTTCGACATGCAATTGCTTCTACCCATTTTGATACATAGTCAACAGCAACCAATATGTATTGATGGCCAAAAGAAGAGGGAAAGGGTCCCATGAAGTCGATACCCCATACGTAAAAAATCTCAACCACTAAAATTAGATTTAGTGGCATCATGTTCTTTTGCGTAATGCTCCCCATTCATTGACACCTATCACATGAAGAACAGAAAGTGTAAGCATCTCGAAATATAGTTGGCCAATAAAAATCACATTGTAAAATTTTAGTCGCTGTTTTCTTAGCACTGAAATGGCCTCCACAAGCTTGTTCATGGCAGAATGAAAGGATATTCTGAATTTCACTTTCTGGGACACATCGTCTAACAATTTGGTCTGCACAATACTTGAACAAATATGGGTCATCCCAAAAGAAATTCTTTATCTCTGCAAAGAATTTAGCCTTGTCTTGCTTGGTCCAATGCTCTGGAAGTTTACCTGTAACAAGATAATTAACTATATCAGCATACCAAAGTAATACTTCCACATTCATTAATTGTTCATCTAGAAATGACTCATTCAATGGTAATGGCTCTGTAATTGTGTCAAAATGTAGACGAGAGAGATGGTCCGCCACAACATTTTCTGTCCATTTTTTATCTTTGAATTCCAAGTCAAATTCCTGCAAAAGTAATACCCAACGAATTAGTCTAGCTTTTGCATCTTTTTTTGTGAGAAGATATTTAAGAGCAGCATGATCTGTGAATACAATTATTTTATAACCAATGAGATAAGATCAAAATTTTTCCAATGCAAACACTACTGCTAGCATTTCTTTTTCAGTAGTTGAATAGTTCAACTGTGCATCATTCAATATCATACTAGCATAGTAAATAACATGGGGAATTCAATCAACTCTTTATCCTAATACTGCTCCTACTGCATAATCAGATGCATCACACATGAGTTCAAATGGTAAGCTCCAGTTTGGGGGCTGAATGATGGGTGATGATGTCAACAAATGCTTTAATTTTTCAAACGCAACAAGACATGAATCATCAAAGACAAAAGGTACATCCTTAGCAAGTAGATTGCATAAGGGTCTAGAAACTTTGCTAAAATCTTTAATGAAACGTCTATAGAAACCAGCATGCCCAAGGAAAGATCTTACTTCTCTAACTGTTTTAGGTGGAGGAAATTAGAAATGAGATCCACCTTGGCTTTGTCAACCTCAATACCTTTGCTTGAAATGATGTGACCGAGAACAATACCTTGTTTTACCATAAAATGACATTTTTCCCAATTTAAGACCAAGTTCTTCTCGATACATCTCTGCAGAACTAGTGTTAGATGATGTAAACATTGATCAAACGAGTCACCAAAGACAGAAAAATCATTCATAAAGACTTCAAGGAATCGTTCAACCATATCAGAAAAAATGCTCAACATGCATCGTTGAAATGTAGCAGGTGCATTACTTAATCCAAATGGCATTCTCCTATATGCAAATGTGCCAAAAAGGCAAGTGAAAGTGGTTTTCTCTTGATCTTTTGGTGCTATGGGGATCTGATTATATCCTGAGTAGCCATCTAAAAAGTAATAAAATTCATGGCCTGCTAATCTATCAAGCATTTGATCAATAAATGGTAAAGGAAAATGGTCTTTACGTGTGACAGAATTCAACTTTCTATAATCAATGAAAACACGTTATCCTGTAGTCACTCTAGTTGGTATCAATTCATTATCAGCATTGGTAACTACTGTGACTCCTGACTTTTTGGGGACAACTTGTACAGGACTGACTCATGAACTATCAGAAATTGGGTAAATGATACCTACGTCTAATAGCTTAAGGACTTCAGTTCTTACAAGTTCTTTCATGTTAGGATTTAACCAACGTTGCATTTCCTTAGTAGATTTAGCATTTTCATCAAGGTGAATGTAATGCATGCAATCTGCAGGGTTTATACATTTTATGTCTGCTATGGTCCATCCTAATGCTCCTTTATACTCTTTTAAAACATCCAACATCTTACTTTTTTGTTCGTCATTGAGGGATGAAGAGATGATTACCGGTAGAGTACTTTCTTTCCCCAAAAATGCATATTCCAATGTGTTGGGCAATGGTTTAAGCTCGAGTTTCGGTGGTGATTCTGATGATGGGATGAGTTTCTTCTCTAATGGTGCTAGTTGTTCAACTCTTTACTTCCATTTATTAGTGTCCATGGATGGTGCTGAGTTAAGTAGAACGTTGACCTCATTGACCGATCTGTCAATATCAAAATCAAAACCAAAGTGAGTTAAACATGTTTGTAAAGGATCATCACTGAGGTTTGAAAGAAAAGTATTATCAACTATTGTTTCTATTAAATCCACATCAACAATTCCATCATCTGCACTGTGAGGTTGTTTGGCAATGTTGAAGATGTTCAGTTCCATAGTCATATTGCCGAAAGACAACTGCACATTTCCAGTTCTGCATTAAATGTGACCATCCGCAATTGCCAAGAAAGGTCGGCTTAGGATAATGGGGATGTGCTTCCTTAAATCATGTATTGGTTGAGTGTCAATTACAATGAAATTAACAGGAAAATAAAACTTGTCTACCTGGATAAGCACGTCCTCCACAATACCACGAGGTATTTTTGTGGACCGATCTGCGAGTTGTAACACCACTGGAGTTAGGTGTAATTCTCCCAGTCCAAATTTCACAAATACAGAGTAAGGCAACAAATTTACACTAGCTCCTAAATCCAACAAAGCATTCTCAATTGTGTGGTTCCCTATACTACATGAGATAGTAGGGGAGCCTGGGTCTTTGCATTTTAGAGGAATTTTATATTGGAGTATAGAACTAACGTTTTCTGTTAAAAATGCCTTCTTTTGAACATGAATATTTCTCTTTTTAGTACAAAGGTCTTTAAGAAACTTGGCATAAGATGGAACTTGTTTAATAGTATCAAGTAAAGGAATGTTAACACTTACCTGTTTGAAGATTTTGAGAATCTCACCTGTGGATTTTCCCTTCTTGCCTTTAGCTAACCTCTGAGGAAATGGAGCTTTGGGAATGTATTCTCGTCGGTTGGTTTCTTCTTTCTTCTCCGGTGATGAGTCCTCAACATTCACTGGTACAATTTGATTTTCTTTTGTCACCGGCATCTCCACTTTGTTGTCGACTTCTTTTCCTTTTCGCAAGGTCATGACTGCTTTGACCTCTCCATGCTGCTGTGGTGAACTAGTACTTGCTTCATGTACTCCTTTAGGATTAGGTACTGGTTGACTTAGAAATTTACCTTTCTCAACCGTCATTGCTAAAGTCTGAACTGAAGAAGCAAGTTGTCCCACCATCTTTTCGAGGCTTGAAACTAATTGGGCTTGTGAATTAAAACCTGCTCTCAACTCATTTCGTAGTTCATCAATAGTGTGGTTCTGTTGCTCAATTGTGGAGTGAGTAACATTCTTGAAATTCTGGAATGAATCCTCCCATGGTCTGGGCTAAGTGTAGTTTTGGTTCTGATTGTATGGTCTAAATGGGGGCTGAGAAGCTTGAGGCACTTGAGGAATTTGTTGCATTGGTGGAGCTGGAGCTGCTGGTCCATTCTGTTGGAATCCTTGAGACCATGAAAAATTGGGGTGGTCTCTCCATCCAGGGTTATATGTGTTGGAGTATGGGTTGTAATTTGATGGCTTTCTCATTACACCTATGGCATTGGCTTGATCTGAGTATGAGTCATGGTCATGTGGTTCTGTTGATTTAGCAGTCGATAATGATGTTATTTGTCGAGCAAGACCTTCAACCATCTCCTTGACTTCTTTGATTTCTGAACTTGACTCACCAATGCGAACCTCATTCACTCCCTTAATTCTTCTAGTATTCCTGAGTGATCGACTCCGTTGTTGGGAATTATCCGCTTGTCGCTGGAAGAATTCCCAAAACTCTTATGCACTTTTTGACATTAGCTCTCCTCCACTTGTTGCCATTAGCCATTCTTGCACATTTGGCAATAATCCCTCCAAAAAGTATTGGCATTGGTGCCATTTCTCGTACCCATGATGTGGACACTTCAAGAGTAGCCCATTGAATCGCTCCCATGTTTCGAAAAATTGCTCGTCCTCTCTCTGCGTAAACTCCGAGATTTCCCTGCGAATAGCATTGGTTTTATGCACTGGGAAATATTTATTCAAAAATTTTGTTACCATTTGTTCCCATGATGAAATGCTATTGGCAGGCAATGTATTTAACCATGAACGAGCTCCATCCTTTAAAGAAAATGGAAATAATCTGAGTTTAACATTATCGTCTGAAAAATTTTCGTATTTAAAAGTTTGACAAATAGCATGAAAATCATTCAGATGATTATATGGATCCTCATTTTCTAGGCCATAAAATGTGGGGAGACAATTTAACACACCAGGTTTTAACTCAAAGCTCCTAGCAGCTACATTTGGGTATCTTATACATGATGTGCTCAAATTAGCTAAGGGACTAAAATAGTCCTTAAATGGCCTCTCCTGTGGTGCTTGTAAATCCATTCCAAATTTATTTTTAATGTGCTTTTGTGTGCGAAGTGTTTTTTCTAGTTCAGGGTCTATAGGTTCAAGATTATGTGATAATGACCTACGACCATGCATACAAAACAAATAAAATAAAAATAAAGATGAGAACAAAATAAATAAAAATAAAGAAGAGGGAGAAATTACGATACTAACCTTATTGCGCTATTACAACTTTTCTATAAAAAATACAAAAACAAATACGTGAAATAAATTAACTAAAAATTAAATTAATAAAATAAACAAAATTACAAAGAAAAATAACTTAAAAATTAAATTGTAGAATTGTAAAGAATAGAGAAAGAAAAGAAATACTAACCTCTAAATGTAGATTCACTTTTTTTTTATAATAAAAAAAATACAAGAAAACAATTTAAAAGAAATTATTCACAAAAATTAATTCTATGAATCAAAATTACTTACCTCCCCGGCAACGGCGCCAAAAACTTGTTGTGCAAATTTTAATGTACTCGCAAGCGCACGAATCTATTGTAGTGTAGATCAATGGTGACGAGTGTCGATCCCACGAGGAGGTGGATTTTAATTATATATAGAATTAATTTTGTAAATGGGTGGTTGGAATTATGGTGGAAATGATTTGCAATATGCTAAAACTTAAATTAAAATGGCGAGAATAAATTCTAAAATTGGAATTGAAATGACGAGAATAAATTGAGAGAAATCTATTAAAATAACGTACTTGGGTATCTGGATCCGTATCAACATGCATCATGGGCTAAATAATCCGTATTAATGCCAATTAAATCATGAGGGGGTAATCCACACCTCATGAACCACTCTCTAATCAATATGGTGCTAAGGGCTTATCGTGCCAAATAATACTAACTTGTACTAGAGGGCCGGTGAAACCAAGGCGGTACTAGACAAGATTAGTATTATTTGTCGACGAGAAGTCAAAACATCCACAAAAACTAGAGGGGAAGAGAAAATAAATTTACCAAATAAAGCCCATGACACATATTGAGACTTCACCTTCAACCCAAGCTTGAAAGAAAATTAGCCACTCATAATTGAACTAGGAACAAAATGGGAATTTATTAAAATACGAAGAAAATACAAGATGGAGAATGAATTACAGAAAATGGATCCCAAAAATTGATTCAGAAATATCAAATTAGGGGGGGGAGGCCCCCTTTTTATAGATACATGGAGTAAATCATGGCCATCGGATTAAAAACAGTTTGAACGCTCAGGATTGCGCCAGGTCATCAGTCAACAGTCCACGGTTTGACCACGTGGATGAACAGTAACACGGTTTGACCCGGATGAACAGTAACGCGGTTTGGTTGAAAATAATCCTGTGTAATGCATGCACCTCATCAGTCAATGCCACGTCATCGGTCAATGCCACGTCATCGGTCAATGCCACGTCATCGATCCGTCTATATGAACAGTGTCGTGAACAGTAACGTAGACAGTACCGTACCCGTGAATAGTACCATACATTTGAATAGTGTCATTTTTCCTTTTATACTCCTCCTAAGGTTTTTAACCGTCCTGAGTTCAAAAGTGATGTCCGTTTTGCCGTCTGATCTCTCCTTTATTGTGAAATGACTATAATGCCCCTAAAATACATAAATTACTTAATTAAAATAAAACACACGTAATTAAACCACAAGAATGTTAAATACATAAAAGTAAGGGTTGTTAGTAAGACTTGAAATGTAAAATGACGGTTTTCTCCTTTATAAATATGCATTTTCTAACACTCAACAACATATACTTGGGAAACAATTTAATACATGGTCATCAAAGAAGCAATCTATGGTAGCAAGGTCTGGTGCAGAAAGTGAATATAGAGCACTTGTAAAATTAACTTGGTTGCAGTCATTATTCAGTGAAATCGAAATACAATGTACATTAGTTCCATCAATTTGGTGTGATAATGCAAGTGCCTCTGAATTATCCAAGAATCCAATCTATCACTCAAGAACTAAACATATTGAGTTGGAGATGCACATTGTGAGAGACAAAATACTTGTAAAAGAACTTGAAATCAGTTATATAACATGTGCAGAACAAATTGCCCAATTATATCTTTACATATTAATTTTGCTAGTATAATATCCTTGAGAATAATTTGAATCAAATGATTTTGTTACTTTGGCAGTAATTAAATAATATTAGATTGAATTGTTGTGTCATTTGTTTAGCTTATTTTAACCCTATGAAAAATTTTCTTTGTCAAGTAAAATGAAATTTGCATTATTAAAATCATTGTTTGTCGTAATAAAAGTTCACTTGGACACATAAAAAGGGTAGATTAATTACTCGTGGTTTTTTATTAAGAAAAAAATGGCTTGCTTAAAATATAGTGTGTGGTTAATTTCATTGAAGGACATGACTCAAAGGAAAAGAAAAAGAAATCTAATAATAAACTAAACAAAAAATAATGCCAAAAGCAATAAATTTAATTAAATGTACATTGAAATTACCTTTATAATGCAACAAGATATTAAAATCAATAGTCAACGCTAATAAATAAAGCGTAATTTATTTAATACTTATTTATGGACTCTTTCAATTCCATTAAAGCCACTACAAGTCGTTTTTCAATATTCACTCAGATAAATAGAGGCTCATGCCTTTCTGATTCTTGCACATCTCTTTCAATTCTAATTAAGCCGTTTGCAATTCTCTTAAGAAATTAAAAAATGTCGAAGAGTCTTACTTTCATCATTTTGGCTTTGCTTGTAGTGGCAAACACTAAAAACATGCTTATTTCAGCCAGTAGAACTGGCCAAGGATCTAAGACAGAGGCTTTATTTTCTATTAACCCTGCAGCATCACCTAACATTGTTGATTGCTCAGGGCTCACAAGTGAAGAGTGTTTGATCGAGATGATTAAGAAAGCTCTTGTAGACTATCGGTACCCCTGCCCTGAGGGGGGGTGCAAATGATATTGTTAAGAAGTTATTTATTTTACCTTGTAAGAGTGCTTTTGCAATAACGATCAATTATAGTGAAATGGAATCCGTGTTTTTAAGAAAATAAAACATTAAGCCATTATGCATAGGTAATATTATGTCATATGTTTTTTTTTTGTGTGTATCTCCTACTGCTTTGTTATAGATGCATCGTCGAATCAATCTTCGAGAAAGCAGTTTCTTTAAATAATAGCAATTATCAACCAATCAACATTACTATGTTGGTACCATTTGTAATATTTAAATTTTAAGTCTATCTACTTTTAGGGTGAGATTATTGATTCCTAAGAAAAATAATAAAATAAACCCTCATTATCGAAATCCTATATTACTAAGCTGTCCAATTTAATTTAATGTTAAACTTTAATTTAACCCCTGAAAATGTCCAGACTTACCTACATATATTGCTAACACTATGATTTAAAAGTTCATCAATGTGCACCTCATTTATGCTCATCTTTTGAAGAACAAATAGGGTGGATTGAGATTTTCATGCTTTTGGAGGGTAAATTAAAGATAGTTATTAGGAGGGAACGAATTGAAGTTTGTTTTTAAATGCAAAGATGCATTCTTTTAGTTTATTTGAGATAGTTCGTTTGACTTTAATTTAACATATGTTTTAGTAATTGAAATATAGATACTTCTTTGTTTTTGTTATTCAGCTAAGTAATATAATATTTATATTTAATTGATCACTTAAAAAATGTTTATGCGTTAATATGTTAATTTTTCGCGGCTTGGAAGGTAACAATTTTTTTTTATAAGAAAATAATGCAAGCAACAATAAGAATTAAGATTAGTAATATAATGATGCAAACTATGGACATGCTAATAAGTTGGTACACAGAATCTTAATCAATGATTTCCGGTTTCAGCTTTCCTTGTTTTTCTTTCTTCGGTAATGCTCTTGAGATGTTATGAATTAAACAAATATAAGTTCCCAATTATGCACTCTTATCATATAGGGAGCATCATAAATAGAGGGAAAAAAAATTCAAGTTTGGCGACCAAAAAGACTTGAAACAATGCCTAATGTCTTTGAAAGAAGTAGGGGATTCAACACAACTGTGTGGACTGAATAGAGAAGTAGTAGCAAATAGAAAACTCAACATAAAAGGCACGGAACAAAATATAGTTAAAAGGTTTTTACAAGTGAATACAAGTTACAAATTTTATTTTGAAATTAAATTCTAAAAATAAATTTAAGAGTTAGTGTTTCATTTTCTGGATGTCAATGCCCTTCACCAATTTCATTTTAAAAACACACCAAAATTCAAGTAATTTTTTTGCTCTCCTCTCTCAACTAAACTCTTTCTATATAGACTTCACATGATGGAGTTCCAACACTAGTTTGAAGTTTGCAAGAGTAGTGAGGTTATGTTGCCGAGACCATTTGACTTTGTAATATCTTAAGGGACAGTTGCTAATATAACCTAAGTACTACTGAGAAAATGACAAATCCTTTTTAAGGACATTGTAACTGCACATGCCTCAGTTTAATTTATGTTCTTCTCTTTCTTAGTGATCTATACTAGAGAAATTATCTTTACACCAACTCTGTTTTATCATATGTACATCTAGACACCACAAAATTTTAACATTTTCTTTGCACCATCATCATTTCTGAACTTGTATTAATCGACTAATTTGACAATAATAATTTAAAAAATGACCATTTTACCCCTAAGTGATCTAAAAGACCATTTTATCCCACGAAATTTTTAATTAAAAAACTATGATTACCATTTAATTAATTGATAAAATATTATTGAATTTTTTAATTCTTTTGACCTAAAAAATGTGTAATTCTCATCTTAAATATTTTCCTTTTTTTTTATCAATCGTACAGTGGCGGTTCTAGAAAAATAATTTACCGGGGGCTAAATTAAATAACAATAAAATGTAAAAACTGAAATTTGAATGTATAAAATTTTTTATAACACATTTACAATTGTTCTCTATGTGATTTCATATTTTGAAAACGTTGTGCAATAGATTTATTATCAACATTATTAAATACATATTTTTCTATATAAACAATAAAATTATTATTCATCCATTCATCTCTCATGCGATTCTAAAGTTTATTCTTCATAAATTTTATTGCTGAAAAAGTTCTCTCTATTGTGGTTATAGAAACTAAAACAACGAGACTTTTTAATAATTTGATAGAGATTATTTAAAATTTTATTATTTTTTCTTTTAAACAAAAAGGGTTTTTTTTTCAGTGGGGGCTCAAGCCCCCACTAGTCCTACACTACATCCCCCTTGATAACGAATCACCTACTTAGGAATAATTTTTTGATTCGGGAATCTTGAATTTTCATTAAAAAATCAGTTTACAATATTCTAAGTACGTGAAAAAGAAAGTGTATCTTGTATGAGAGTTTTTTGCATTACCGATCAATTGTAGTGAAATCGAAGCTGTGTTTTAGTAAAAAGAAGAAATGGATCACACATACATAGCTTATACTTGTAAATGTTGGATTAAAATTTATTAAAACGCAACACGGGAAAAGTTACTAGCAAATAGGAAAGAATAGCAAAGTCATTCTTAGGGAATATATTGAATATCACTCTAGATATGTTAGAGTAGTAAACTTCACTCTGTATTTTATTAGAAGTAATATGACCATTTGGTCCATATATTGAAGATGTATCTACCTACAAAAGCATAGTTAATGGCCAATAATATCTCATCTAAACCACACCAAAGATATCATTTACAATGCATAAGCTAAATTAGTATATGGCTGCTCCTACACTTCAACATCTAATGACTTGTAAACGAGTGTTAAGGTACTTAAAGGAACTAAAAGATATGGATGAAACTAATTAGATTCACAGATACAGAGTAGGCATGTGATTTGGATGACAAAAAATCCATTGGAGTTTACTACATATACTTGGGAAACAATTTAATACATGGTCATCAAAGAAGCAATCTATGGTAGCAAGGTCTGGTACAGAAAGTGAATATAGAGCACTTGCAAAATTAACTTGGTTGCAGTCATTATTCAGTGAAATCGAAATACAATGTACATTAGTTCCATCAATTTGGTGTGATAATGCAAGTGCCTCTGAATTATCCAAGAATCCAATCTATCACTCAAGAACTAAACATATTGAGTTGGATATGCACATTGTGAGAGACAAAATACTTGTAAAAGAACTTGAAATCAGTTATATAACATGTGCAGAACAAATTGCCCAATTATATCTTTACATATTAATTTTGCTAGTATAATATCCTTGAGAATAATTTGAATCAAATGATTTTGTTACTTTGGCAGTAATTAAATAATATTAGATTGAATTGTTGTGTCATTTGTTTAGCTTATTTTAACCCTATGAAAAATTTTCTTTGCCAAGTAAAATGAAATTTGCATTATTAAAATCATTGTTTGTGGTAATAAAAGTTCACTTGGAATTTTATAATATCAACTTGAAATTTAACTCAAAATATTGGTAGTTAAGGATTTTAATAGAAATATTTAACTAAAATTAACAAGTTAAAACAAGTTAACCTATAATTGAGTATGTTTAACTAAAATTAGGGGCTAATTTAACTAAAAGTTAAACAATAGAAAGTAAATTTGGCATTTAACCCAAATAGTTAAAATTTTACCAAGTTATTGGAAATTCTCAAACAAAAGTATTGAAATAATAGTTGAAACACATAAGTTAAAAAGGGATAAAATATTAACCAAATTCTGATTTAAAACTCATCCAATAAGAAATGAATTTACTTAGAATTTAACAAAAAAGTATTGGTATTTAATGAACTTAATATGAACATTAAACGCATAGCTGGTAGATTTATAAGCTAGAAATATGTAAATCTAGAAGTAAGAAGGTTTAGGCAAAATTAGGGAATAAAAAAAATATAAAAAAGTCCAATTGGTATTTAACCAAAATAATTGCAACCTTACCTAATCAGTAGGAATATTCGACAAAAAAAATAGTGGAATGATTAGTTGAACCGTATGAACCTAGAAGGGAGAAAATTTAAGCAAAATTAGGAACTTATCCAATGGGAATGAATATTATTTGGAATCTAACCCAAAATTGGTATTAAATGAACATAGTAGGAATATAAAACATAAAACTAGTAAACTACTAATTAAGTTGAAGCATGTGGACCTATAAGTGAGAGAATTTAACCAAAATTAGAGACCAGTTTAACCAAAAATAAAATTATAAAAAATAAATTTTGTCCTTACCCTCAATAATTAGAATCTTATTAAGTTAATAGAAGTATTCAACACAAAAATATGGAAATTAGTAGTTGAAACTGGAACTCATAAGAGAATGCTCAAGTAAAATTTGGAACTCATCCAACAGAAATAAATTTAACTTGGAATCTAACCAAAATATTGGTTTTGAATGAATATAGTAGGAACACCAAACACAAAACTAGAGGACTAATTTGTTGAAATATGTGAACCAATAAATGAGAAAGTTTAGCCAAAGTTAGAGCCTATTCTAACAAAAAATAATTATAAAAATTAAAGCTAGTATTTATTTCAAATAATTGAAATTGTACTAAGTTACTATAAATATTCAACATAAATGAAATAATTAGTTGAGACAAGGACTCTTAAGAGAGAAAATTTAAGCAAAATTAGGAAATCTTTAAATGAAAAATGAAAGTTGGAATATAACTTAAAATATTGGTATCGAATTTGGTACGAATATAAAAAACAAAATTGATGGACTAATAACTTGAAACGTGGGAACCCATAAGTGAAAAAGCTTAAGCAAAATTAACGACTAGTCTAAGAAAATATAATTGTTATATTTAACCCAAATAATTGAAATCTTACTAAATTAATGAGAATACACAATACAAAATTAGTGGAATAATAGTTGAAATATATAAACCCACATGAAATGAAGTTTAACTAAAATTACGAACTCATCTCATAGAAATGAAAGTTTTTTAGAATCTAATTCAAAATATTGGTATTTAACGACATTAGTAGGAATATAAAACACGAAAATAGTGAACTAAAAAGTGAATATACGAACCTATAAGTTTAACCAAAATAAGTTACTAATCTAACAAAACTAAATTTATAAAAAAATAAAAATTTAGTATCTAACCTATATAATTGGAATCTTCCAAAGTTAATGGAAATACTCAACACAAAAATGATGGAATAATTAATTGAAATTACTGAACCTAAATAGTAGAAAATATAACAAAAATGTGAACTTATCCGATAGGAAATTAATTTACTTACATTCTAACCCAATATATTAGTATTTAAGGAATTTAATAGGAACATCAAAGACAAAGCTAGTGGATTGAGAAGTGAAAACGGATAAATTAGTAAGTGAAAAAGGTTAAATAAAATTAGAGATGTGCGAAATCAAATTGTAACATCCAATTAATATATTGGTATTTAACTAAAAGTGTTGGATATGATTATTTTATAGTTTTTTAATATCATTTAAATTATAATATTTTTCTCATTCAAATATTTTTATGTTAGTTATTTACAAATTTTCTTATTTTTCAGCATTAAAAATAAATTGTCAAAATTATTTAGAAAACACCAAAATCACCAGTTGTTCAAGTTGTAAAGCGACTATGTAATATATACAACAACTGCATAAGTTGGATGATCCTTCATTTTATTCTCACTTGCAAGCAGCAATTTTCATGAGATTTTACTTTTAGTTGCCACTACTTACTGCGTCAAATTGTCCAAGGACAGGACGGTAACGATAATGTGTGGATCAGTCAAATGCACATGCACCTTTGTTCGCGGTCAAATAAATACCGGCTCCATTCTCTCTTCTAGTCTTCTTCATAACTTTACGGTGTACACTTTTTATTTTCTTTTTCGACGCTACACACTTTTGTTTTTCATTTTTTCATTTTTTTCCTCAGTGTTTTTGCATGTTAATAATTGTATAGTTGCTCTTACAGAATCACATTCGCTTGGACAAACTTCTTTTTATCATGGAAAATGATCTCTGCACTACCCCTATTTTATTAATAGATTTTTAACTATTAAGCAAAGAGATTAATACAATTGGAATAAATAAAGGATTATTAACTTTGAAAACAAATTCTTATGCCATCTTCACATAACTTTTATTAACATCTTAATTACTAGACACAAAACCAAAAAATCTATCATCTCTAAGCTAAGAGGCCAGGAAACGAAAAGGCCTCCGCCTCTTGTGAGACCTTACAACATGACATTCACGGGCCAAGAGAGGACGGTGATTAAATTGGACCTTAGGAAGATGATAAATAATTGTTTAAGGAGCCACACGCAGCCAATCCTCATTGCACAATACTCTATCTAATCTTTTATGAAGCGTCCCTTGAGACCATGTAAAAACAGGACCTTTAAACCCCAGGTCACACTACTGATTGCTATAAAACCATTCTTTGAATAAATAACATAAATCGATTGTACTCCCAACACCTTCTTTTTTCTGCAGCATTCATAATAGTATTTGAATCCCCACCAATAGTCCATGGACCATTAACTGACTAAGCATATCTAGAGTAGGCCAAAGATGCTTTCATATTGTCCTAACAGGGCTTGCATAAACTGTTGTCACACAATAATAAAGACTAAGTTTTGAGATTCGGCAATGAAATTGCCGATTATTTACCATTACCTCCACCTGAATATCTTCGTTCCGCAGCAGCCAAATACTCCTCGCAAAACCAATCGCTTCAACTCTTTGGGGTCTCATTAAGCCACATTTTCTAATAAAATTATCAGCCCTTTCACCACTGACCTTTGGTTTGAAAAAAGCCACGAAGTTTGGCTAATAACAATTCACCAGTGTTTTAAAAGTTATGAGGAAACCATGTGAGGCCGCCCTTTGCCAATTCCAAAACATAGGTGTACACATCATTAAAAGGAAAAAGCAAAAATATGAGATTCCATCTTTGGACGCAAGAGAACCAGGAGACTCTGATTCCTCCTCCTACTCCTCACTATTTCTCATATAATCATTATCATCAGAATCATCTTTATGTTGATTGATATCTGGTTGTCTCCTCCTACTCCTCACTATGTCTTCAAACGAAAAAATGAGGCATTTGGCGAGAGTTAAGGGTATTCAAAAGGCTTTGGATTTTAATCAGACTAATCACCTTATCAAATTGGAAGCTGAATTAAAGAAAAAGCTGTAAGAGGTTTTGACTCAAGAAGAAATCTTGTGGTATCAGCAGTCCATAAAGAATTAGATTGAGTATGGTGATCGGAACACCAGTTTCTTTCATAAAACACTATCTAAAGAAGAATGGTGAATAAAGTGGTTACCATTCAAGATGATGCTAGCGTTTGGCTTCATAATGGAAAGGAGATCCGAGCACATGCTATATCTTTTTTTGCCAACCTTTATTCAAAGAAGGAGAGGGGGCATTGTGTGTATCCTATTTCCAATGACTTTCCAAGGATGAATAGTAAAATGATAAATATCTTAATGCAACCCATGAATGATGAGGAAATTAAGCTAACTGTTTTTACCATGCACTCGATAAAAACACCCAGAGTGGATGGTTTACATGCAATTTTCTATCAATCTTAGTAGCAGGTGGTAAGGCCTTCTGTGTGCAAAGTGGTAAAAGAGGTCTTTGGTGGTAAAAATATTCTTGTTAAACTAAACAAGACTCTAATTGTACTTACTCCCAAAAACAATAACCTTACGAGCCTTAAAATGTTTTGGCCTATTAGCTTATACCTTGGTGTGTATAAAACATCACTAAGATCATGACCAATAGATTTAAGGAGGTGCTGCCACATCTCATAGGCTCGACTTAGACTAGCTTTATTTTTGGGAGACATATAACCAAAAATATTGTTATTGCTCAGGAGGTGGTTCATTCAATGCGAAAAAAGGTAAAATTCGTCAAAGGGCAAAAAAAGTTGATCTTAAAAATGCATATATGATAGATTGAGCTGGGACTATATTTATAAGACGTTATGCTTAGTTGGGGTGCCTCCGGATCTCGTTCATGTTGTTATAGAGTGTATCTTTTCACCTACTATGCAGCTTTTACGGAATCGGGAACTTACCAAATCTTTCGTCCTCTCTAGAGGAATCTGGTAACGAGACACCATTTCGTCTTATATCTTTGTGCTTTGCATTGAGAGATTGAGTCGTGGTATTAATAAAGTTGTTCGGGAAGGGAGATGGAAACCAATTAAGCTTGCTCGTCAAGGTATCTTTATATCTCATGTTTTTTTTTTGTTAATGATCTATTGTTGTTGGCAAAAGCTTCTGTTGCTCAAACACAGGTGATCAAAGATGTGTTTAATACTTTTTGCATGAGTTATGGGGAAAAAGTTGGCAATAGTAAGACGTTGACTTTTCTCTCCCACAATGTGCATGCTGCTGATATTAAAAAGATTAGACACAAATTAGGCTTCACCACAACGAAGGACCTCGGTACTTATCTAGATATGCCTTTGCTTCGCAAGCCAATAAGCAAGCAAACTTAACAAAACCTTATTGATCGGGTTCAACATCTTGCTTGGAAAAAAGCGTTGCCGAAGAAACTTCATGTTTACCATTGTCACTGACTCATACATTCTCTGTGAAGTCTCCCAGATTTCTCATGCAAACTCAATGTTTCCCACTAAAACTGGTACCTTATCCTTCAACATTAGCACTACAGAGACTCAGGCTGGACAACCAAATATCTTTCTCTTGTAGGTCAGATAACATTATCGCAATCGATCATTCTGGCTCTCCCAACCTATTCCATGCAGACCTTCATACTACCTGCAAGTATTCGTAATAAAATTGATTAGATTTGCAAGCATTTTATCTAGAACGAGATTGACGAGACTCATTGCATACACCTTATTAAGTGGGATAAGATACAACTCCTTAATTTATGTGGGGGCCTTAGCCTTAAAGATCTTAATCTCATGAATAAAGCCTTGCTAATGAAAATTGGTTGGGGTCATATTCACTTTAAATTATTAAGTTAAAAAATAAACGCCACCTTACTTTTCTCTTCCTCTCTATTATTACTCCACACTTTTTTTTTTTAATCTCATTACTTCATTTTGCAGTTCCTTATGACAACCCAGATTATGCATATTAAAAGTTAAACCAAACATCTCCATGGGCACCCTAAAACGACCTTTTCATTGTGGGCAATTTTTTCCTTTGGCCATCGAAATGATGCAAATTCCGAATTTAAGCACAAAAATTTTACAACCGAAATTGTATTTGCAAAATTCATGCAAGAAACTATCAATGTTGAAATTAAAATTCCATCTATCAAATTCTCAATGTACCAAAAAATTATTTTAAACTTTTTGTTATTAGGAAATATGTCTCTCTTTTTAATAAAGATTTCCTATGATATTTTCCTCTTTAGGAAAATTTCTATTTAAATAATAAGTAATTTTTCCTTTGAGACTCAACTTATTCAAGAAAGAGTACAACTTACATAAGAAAATAAATTTTTTTCTATAAGACATAATCACTATATATAAGTAGGTTTGGTTCACTTTTGGTATAACATAACAATCAATTTCTCTGCAAAATATATAGTTTCTAATGTGAGAGAAACAGTAGGTCTATTAAAAGATTGTGTTATATTGAAGTTTTTTGGTACAAAAAAATATTATATTAATTGTAATAATTTTTCACATAGTGAATCTTTCTCTCGTCCTCTTTAGCAACCATGTTTTTCTTAAATATATGAATTTTCTACGTAAATTCTCGTGTTATGTAATTGATTTGATTCTCTATCTATTTTCTATTTATCATTTATTTGATATTTTCACTTACTTGATCTTGGATGGAATTAAAATTCCCTAACACTTGTATTGTTAATAACAACAATATTATTATGTGAGATATCTTAAAAAATAAGTGTTTTACACATGCATATGAGAATACTTTTAATTACTAAATTTTTGTTTCAATAGTGAAAAATTAATTATAACTCATGTATTTTTTTTTCTTATAGCAATGGTATTATCTAATGTGAGGCACATTAAGGTAAGTGGCTACCTTTGGAAGATAAAATAAGGGGCAAACTAGACTAAATTGTGTGATTATTACTCTAATACTTCCACGTTCGGATTGTTAATTGCTTATCCCTATTTGTCCAATAATAAGAATTTATTCCAAATTCTTAAGATCGGAGGCTGACCTAAGCCTGTAAAATTTCGTTTATACTCATTTTTCTCTTTATCAAATTTAAAAATATATAAATATCTTGACGTAGATAATTAAAAAGATATGTGGATGAAGAGTTCAAATTTTTTGGCCTCTTCCCTTTTAACGCATTCACGACGAGGGAGTTTCATTTTTCCAAATCGTTTGACCTTGTGAAATTTTGCAACTGGATAGGAACCGGCAAAACTCGTTAATTTTAATTTCTTTACACACGTGGCAAAATCTTATAAATGTACATGTCTTTTTCAATGTCTGTTTGTTACAAAATCTGTAACATAGCAATGTCCCCTATCCATTTATTATTATTATTATTATTATTATTATTGTATTCTAGTCAACTCTGACAGTTAATCTGGCTAAGCAAATATTTTATTTTTTATTTTTTCCCAATGGGATAAATAAATTTTAACATGCATGCTACTTATTTTCAATTCATCTCAGCAGATTTTTTATTTTTTATTTTTTTGCCATCCAAAATACATAAACAAAGAGGTGTGATTTCCATGGTTATGTTAGAGCTGCTCTAAGGTACAGTTCAAATCATAACCATATATGTAAAATAATAAATAATAAAAAATATGTTATAATTTTGATCATATGGATATAAAGGCGTGTTCTATCTTAAAGTTGTTCTAACATAACCAGACCCTTTTAAAAAATATACAACAATGATATGCTTACAACAATGTGCACAACATCTAGTATAACAAGGATCTTTTTGCAAAATATGCTAAATTTTATTAATTCCTTTGACTATTCAAAGATTTTTATATTCATCCTAGGTACCTACAATCTTAATAAATCATATCTTCTTCCATTTCTCCTACATCTACTCTTCAAACCTTTTAAAGTTTAACTATTATTTTATAAATTTATAAATGATTATCAAACTCATATAGATCTATAAATTCTAGATGAGATCCTGTATTTATGATTATTTGCTTCCTTTGGGACATTGACCAAAAATTTCTTTTAACATCTCTCTCTATATATAATCAATCTATTTTTGCAACTAAGGATTATATCATCAAGGGTTTCACTGAGAGGTTATAATCTAAATTCAGCTTCCTGAATCAACGTATTCATATTATCATTATTCATATTTATGGTTGGTTTTGAGTTATGTTATTAGTTCTGCGCCCATCTTGTATTATTTCAAGACTAGATAAAATTGACTCCATTAATGCCATCCTATTTTCTTCTTCAAAGGAATCAAATACTTCTTGGTCATTATTGATGTTAATCCTTTTCATTTCCTCGTATAAGCGCTTGCTTGCATTCAATCTAGTTTTAACAACTGAAATTATATAAATGATTTGATATTCTTGGCGAAAGTCTAAATTATCAATTAAATCTAAAAATTTGTTAATAGATCTTTCCATTTTTATGAATTTGAACTATATCACTTTTTATCTCATCAAATCTTCAAAAAATAAATAAGGCCTAACATGCAGTGAGTACCTTGATAAAAATAATTTCTTTTGTTTTGGATATTCTTTTGAGGTCATTGACAGCCTTTGTAATTTTTTTTGAGAGCTCTTTTAATTCCCTACAATCATCACTGACACAAACAAGGTTAAGAAAACCTTATTCAAACATATCTTTTATCAATTTTGGATTAGATCTTAGAACAAAGTTAATCCTTGGGTATAAACTTGAATGATATGGTATTATAGCCTGGCTAAGACAAATCCCATAGGCTATTTTACCAATTATTTTATAATCATAAGTGTAGCTGCTACCTAATGAAATTTTAACCATAAAAATGGATTATCTACTTTTATCATATTCGGGCCGTAGGCTCAATGAAGACCTTTAAGATTCTTCTTTCTTCATATATTTTTCTTTGATATCATTAATTGTGAGAAATTTCTTTGGATGTGTGATCTTTGAGTTCTGTGAGGAACTTTGAGCGATCTGGCCCTTAGTTTTATCCTTAAAATATTTTTTTTTTAGGATGTTACCAATATATAGTTCTGAAGTTTGGACTTCTGAATGATTTTACGAAGTTTTGTCTGGGCAAAATGTGCTCAATTTCCCATGGGCATCATCCATCATGGCAAGCTCATCATAAATCATACTATTGCCTTTAAGAAGCAACTCTTGACCTTCCAAGCACATAATTGTGCTATTAATTATTTTGGAAAGACTCTTCTCCATTATGTTATCGGCTTAGAAAATCTACAATATAATTGTTAGATCCTTTAATATGTTCGATTTCAAAATCATATTTAGTAAAGAACTTTTATAGTTCTCCTTTATAAAAGTTGTGCGAAACGTATGGAATGAGGTTCTCTAAGGGACTCGCTGGGTTATTGGGAATGGGAAGTTGGCTAGATTTTGGAAAGATTATTGGCTGGAGGTTGGGCGTTGGTTGCAATCTTATACTTTCGGCACAATCACTGAAAACATATTAAATGAGTGTGTAGCTAATTTTATCGATAATAATGGTGCCTGGAACTGGGACTGTTTTGCTTCTTTTCTACCCCACCATATAATTCTCAAAATAACAGGCACTATGCCCCCTTCTGTTAGTGGTGAAGTTGACTGTTGTCATTGGCGTCCATCAGGGTCTGGTTCGTTTAGCGTGAGGTCAACTTATTTATCCCTCTTTAGACCGATGCTAAATGAAAATAATTCCCTTTGGGTTTTGATTTGGAAATGGAGAGGCGCCCTAAGCATTCAGTGCTTTTTTTGGCTGTTGATGCATAATAGATTGAAAAATAATGCTAAATTATCGCGAAGACATGTGCTTAATGATAGTACTTGCATGCGGTGTGGGCATATCATAGAAGATGTTCTCTATGCAGTCGGGGATTATGTTGACTCTAAACGCATTTGGTTAGCCCTTATTTCGAAACACACAAGTCATACCTGTTTTACATTGGATGTTCGTGCATGGATTGTTTATAATATGAAAAACCACTTGAGGATCACTAATGAGAAGGATTGGTCAATGTTGTTTGGTGTCATGTCTGGCGCATGTGGTATTGGCAGAATCAGTTCGTTTATACTCACAAATTAAACAGCATTCACAACGTAATTGTGGATGTGAACAATCGAACGGAAAAAAATCATCTATACTTATAAGTCTTTAGATAGTCAGAGAGTTCCAAAAACTGAAAGATTGATCTATTGGTAGCCCCCAAAGTGGTCGTTCTTCAAGCTCAATACTGATGGGGCTTTGAAGAGATCGGGATTGGCTAATGCTGGTGGCTTGGTGAGGAATTATTGTAGGGAATGGGTTTGCGGTTTTAGCATGAATTTGGGTAGTTGTTCCATTATGGAAGCTGAACTATGGGGGACTTTACCAAAGTCTCTTAACTCTTATTTCAGCATACCGTTCACTAATTCTGTTTCGAACAAATCTGATCCTATTTCTTAGGGTATCAATTTATTCCTTGTTATATTCTAACATAATCTTTTTCCCCCATGGATCTGGTATCTTTATAAAATATTGATTATTCTAATAGCATATGGTATTTTCAACTTTATCAAATTCACATTTATAATGTAATTCTTCAAAGCTACATGTGTATTCTTCTAGATAAAATATATTACATATTTCAAGCGTTTTTAGCTTCATTACGTTTTCCATCCTCTTCCTCTTTATTTCCTGTTGAAAATCAATTTCCCAATCTTCTCCTAAGAATTCGTTTCTTATTTTATTTTCCTGTTGAAAATCAATTTCCCAATCTTCTCCTAAGAATTCTTTTCTTATTTTATTTTCAAATTTATTTAAGACTTGATCCAAGCTTTCATTTTAATCATTATTTTCTCTATATAATATTTTATTTTTGTCGGTATCCTTTAATCCCATAAACCAATATGACACTATTTGTATAAATGAAGTTTTAAGGAACTCTATACCATTATTTCTATCTATTTTGTTAAATGCAAATGCAATTTTCATAGATTTAATCTAAGTGGTAATCATTTTATCTCTATCTTTGATACAGTCTAAATCTAACCATAGTACATCATGGTTGATTAGTCTTTCTCTCTATTCTCCTAGAGTTTTATATTCCTTTTTAGGTTTGTTAACCCTAAAATATTGTCCTTGTAGTCTTTCATGAGGTGGTATTTGTTCCCTAGCACAAGAAGCTCTATTACTAAATTCTCCTTGTTCAAAGTCTCTTGGCTTTGATTCATTCATTTTAGAAGTTTTAGTCTATTTTCAATATCTTATAAATTAATAAATACATTTTCTTCCACTTTATATTCTTCCTCGAATATTTCTGGATTAGATAATTCTTTTAATCCATTATCTACATTTTCGCTTAGCATCCTTAAACTTACTAATTTTTTATCTTCATTTACTTAGTTAAATACTGATCATGATATTGCTAACATTTCTTTATTTTTCTTTTCATTGTACTAGATTATGGTATCTTGTAAAATTTTATTTTGTTCTTGAATTACCATTGAGGAATTCTTCCATATTGTTACTAATCTTTTGTACTTCAATCCTTTTGTAATTTTCCATTTATACTTATTGCAAACTTATTACCAAGTTGTTCAATGGTTTTTTCAATTTTATGTAATTGAATTTCTATCTTATTTAACTTATCTTCAATTGAATTTTTGTTCATGACATTAATGATTTCTTATTTCAATCTATCTTAATCTTCAATTTTGAAGTCTTTTATAATTGTTTGAGTGAATCAATTTCTTCACTCATTTGCTCTTTTAACATTTTAACTTGTGTTATATTTTCAGTATTAAAGCTTTTAATTTCAAGTATTTCATTTGCACTTTCTTCTATAACATTTTAGGTCAAATTAGGATTTCCTAATTTATTTAATAAATAAAGAGAAATCTAGTTTAACTTATTACTTCCCTACATATCAAAATCATTTACCAAATCAAATGGTTGAAATCTTTCATAAGTAAATCCTCTATGCCTATAGTGAGAAGGTGGAAATTTATTGGTTTCTATATTTTGTGAAATTATCAATGGTTCTAGTAATATATTCATAATATCATCTGTATAATATTTCATTATATTCTATCAAGTATTTGTGATTTATAATATTTCTTATATCCTTAGAAATACTGTTTTCTTCTAATCCTTTATGTATATAACAAAGCTTATATATAATTAAATCTTTGTATCCTATCAGAATGTTGCTATATAAAACGTATGCTAAGATCAAATTAAAAGATCCAAATGTTATGATAAGAGTTAAGCCTATGAGATATGGGTAAGAAGATAGACAAGAATTTGATAAACAAATTAAAGAGTTATTAGAACTTAAGATTATTCGAGAATCTAAACGTCCTCATAGTAGTCCAACCTTTATGGTTAGGAATCATGTAGAGATTAAATGAGGAAACGCTCGTATGGTTATTAACTACAAAAAATTAAAAAAAAATACTAAATTCGATGGATACTTTTTACCTTATAGAGATACATTAATTACCTCTATAATTCATAAAAAGACATTTGGCAAGGTTGATTGCAAATCTGGATTTTGGTAAATTAAACTTGAAGAAGGAGTATACCACTTCCTGTCTTTAGTACACCTCAAGGATAGTATGAATAAATTGTGATGTTGGATTAAAAAATATACCACAAATATTTCAAAGAAGGATGGATAAAATTTTTAAAGAATTTCATGAATTCTGCATTGTTTAGGTAGATATGATATTCTAATATTTTCAAACAATGAAGTAGATCATATTAATCATCTCTTTTTTTTTATTTTTTTTGCAAAAAATGCAAGAAACCTGAAATACTATTTTCTAAAAAGAAAGTCGAGACAATGAAAACTAAAATAGAGTTTCTAGGGTTAATAATAGATGAAACAAGAATTGAAATGCAACCTCATATTTATGAAAAATTTATTTATTCCCAAATAAATTAGAATCTAAAAAAAAAAATTCAAAGATTGTTAGAATGTCTTAATTATGTTGAAGGTTTCATAGAAAACTTAACTAAAGAAAGACAACCTTTTCAAGGATTATTAAAACAGAATGATACAAAATCATGGGAAGTTCTCCATACCAAAGTGGTAAAAAGATTAAAAGAAAAATGTAAAAATCTACCAAGGTTAGGATTCCCTACCTCTAGTGATAATTTAATTCTTGAAACAAGTGATTCAGATAATCACTGGGGTACAATCTTAAAAACGAATCAAGAAAAGATTTGTACATATGCCAGAGGAACATTTAAGCCTGTAGAAAAGAATTATCGCAGTAATTAAAAGGAATTATTAGCTATTAAAAATGGAATAGCTAAATTTACTTTCTTTTCGTTACCAAAGAAATTCAAGGTAAGATCTAATAACACTCAAGTTAATGGATTTATATTAATAACACTCAGGTTAATGGATTTATATTTAATAAATTATCTAATCCCCAATTATTCAAAATTTATACTAATTCAAATCTATTCAGATTTCAGACAACAAAACAAGCGTCACCTAAGTTATTTCCTTTGAGAAACCTTTCCATCCGGTTGCACTTTTGCTCTGATAATTTATTACTAGCATTAGATTTCTGTCTCTAAATCCAACGGTTCAGCTGGTGGACTGTTACTGACAGAATCAGTAACTTAGCCGGACCCAATGGATAGGATATAGGCAGCGTGAGTTCTTTGAGTCCAAAGGCCAAAACCTCATCTTGAATCCAAATTCCAAACGGAGCCAATGCCCCTCTCTCTTTCATCTTCTTCTCTGATCTTCCCTTCATTCACGATAAAATCAAAACCCCACCGCTTCACATTCAATATACAAGCGTCGCCCTCAAGTTCTCCCAAGCAACTCTCTCTCAACAGCAAACTAGAACGAAAAGATAGAGTCATTGTGATTGGAGCTGGCCTTGCCGGCCTTGCCGCCGCAACCAGACTCCATTCTCAAGGCCGACCATTTGTCCTATTAGAAGCTTCCGACGCTGTTGGTGGCCGCGTCCGTACTGACTCTGTCGACGGCTTTCTCTTGGATCGTGGTTTCCAAATTTTTATTACAGCCTACCCAGAAGGCCAGAAGCTACTCGACTACAATGCTTTAAATCTTCAAAAATTCTATTCTGGTGCCAAAGTCTATTACAACGGCCAGTTCCACACTGTGGCTGACCCTTTTCGCCACTTTTGGGACTCCATAAAATCCCTAGCAAACCCCATTGGCTCAGTTCTTGATAAGCTGCTTATCGGTCTAACCAGAATTAGGGTTCTGATTAAAACTGATGAGCAAATCTTGACTTCCAGTGAAGTCCCCATTTTAGAAATATTGCGGAATATTGGATTTTCAGATTCAATTATTGACTCATTTTTTAGACCCTTTTTTGGTGGCATCTTTTTTGACAAGGAGCTCGAAACTAGTTCAAGATTGTTTGATTTCATTTTCAAATGTCTTGCTCTTGGTGACAACACAATTCCCGCCAACGGAATTTGCCAAATTCCCAATCAGCTCGCGTCTAAACTTCCTTCTGAATCAATCTTGCTAAATACAAGAGTTCTCTCTATCGATTTTGATGAACAAAATATGCCCAATGTGAGATTAGTCAACGGCGAAACATTGAAAAGCGAAATAGGAGTAATATTGGCTGTTGAAGAACCGGAAGCGGATAAGCTTTTGAGACAACCGGTTAAATTTCAAAGAAAACCGGCTCGGAGTACAGTTTGTTTATACTTTTCAGCCGACAAGAAGGAGATCCCAGTTCAGGAACCAGTTCTTTTTCTCAACGGTTCGGGCAAGGGTATTGTTAATAACATGTTTTTCGCCACAAATGTTGCTCCATCGTATGGCCCACCGGACAAGGCGTTGATATCCGTATCGTTGATCGGTTTGTTTGAGGATGTTATGGATGACAATCTAACGGCTGAGGTGATCCGAGAGTTGTCTGATTGGTTTGGTAAGTCAACGGTTGGTTCATGGAGACACTTGAGGACCTATCGGGTTCGGTTTGCTCAACCGAATCAAAGCCCACCAACTGATTTGATGAAAAATCCCAAAAGCGAGTTCAGTCTGGGTGTGTATTTGTGTGGTGATTATGTGACTTCAGCTACTTTTGATGGTGCTTTGGTTTCGGGAAGGAAAGCCGTAGATGCTTTATTGAGGGATAGAGCCTTCTTAAATTCAGGTGTTTAAAAGTTTTCAATGTTTTGTGCTTCTTTTTCAATGTTTGGAACCGAAACTATTGATAGTTGTTAATTTTATTGTGGTATGATCTCTCGGTGCTCGCTAGGGTCAGCAACGGGACGGGTCAGAATTTATTGATTTTGATCCATATGTTTTAAAATTGTCTCCAATGATATCCGTTTTTTGTCATATACTGTTGACGTTGTCATATCCGACATGTCATACAATTATAACTAACATATCATATTATTATTTATAAAAACGACTAGTCATATATGACCGACATGTTAAATTTATGTGATTCATTAAACTAGTTTGTCTTATATTTTTAAAAATTTAGATTTAGTTGCACTCAGGATTCTAATCTAGGTAAACGTCTAAATTTTGTCCTTAATTGTGAATTAGGACAATTTGAGTCCTGTATCCTGACTCGAGTGGTAAATCAAACAAAATTTTGTATAAAATCTCGTCTTGAACTAGCCAGGATACTGAATTCGGAAAATTCTATCAACCCTAATAGTCATTTATTTATCCAATTTAGAAAATGAAAATCCTTGGAGTCCATTTATAGTTTGTTTACTTATTAAGAATTGGAATGAGAGTTAAAGAATGAGAATGGATAATGCGTTTACTAATATAATTGAGAGGCAGAATCATAATTAAGGAAAATTATCATTCTGTCCTTCACTACCCTAATTGGGCATTTCGTTAGGTGAGTCTAGTTAGTATGTTATTTAAATAAGGACTCGGTATTTCTTTGTAGAGAAAGGACAAAGACCGTTGATCTCATTAAACTTTTCATCTTATCTTGTTTTGGTGTGCCCTTTCCTATGGTGTCTCTTCTGTGCTAGCTAGTATAAGTCTTGGTGCTTTTGTTTTAGTAAGGCCAGTAAGAGAGGAGGATCCGGATTCAATGGATTTAGGAGTTTACACCCGAAACTAGCTGCCAGAAAAGTTAAGCTGGGAACAAGAATTCCTCAAGTTGAATGTGAATAGGAATCGTCTCGAAAAAGAGTAAGCAGGGAAATCCATATGGAGCATTAAGATATTATTATTATTAATAGTAGCAGCAGCAGCAATAATAATAGGTACTAATTAAAATGATTAATATTTATAATAGCAATTGCTATTATCAAAATAATAATAATTTGTATCATTATTATAATTATTATTAGTAGTAACTAATTTTACTAGCAATAATAATCATAATTATAATAAATAATGATAATAATAAAATAAGATCAGTTTAGTAACTTACAAAAATTCATTTCAATTTCGATAGAGTAAACACATCAATGACAATACAATTCATCCCGATTCGATTCATATAACTAAATAAATAATTTATTCTGATTCTCGTTCTCCATATAATTTCAGCTTATTTTGATTCCACTTCATTCCAATTCTATCTTAGTTTGATTACTTATTAGTAAACGAACCATTAATCTGTAAATATCTCTCTTCACCACTCTTGGACTTCACATATAATTTTGAGAGGTAGTATCAGACGGATCTCATGTCAATGATTGATGCAATTTCAGGTTGCTTAAGTTTTTAGTCTTGGCAATTTGTAACCTTTAATAGCGGATTAGATGTTAACAATCAATATAATAAAAGTAAAAATGTTCAAGGATTCACATAATTAATTCGTTTTGCTTCTTGATCTCATCCAAGTTCTTCTACAGTTAATAGAAGCAATTGGAATCCCCCTTAAGCAAATCATTCTTTTTTAAGGCTATATATCCTAATATTGGAAAGAATCAAATTAGAGGAATGGATCGTATTATATTTTTTCAATACAATAACTTATAACACTTATACTCAAAAGGGAGATATAACATGTGAGCAAGTTAGTTAACATGTAGCATTAATAATCTTGCCCCTTGATGGTAATTTGACATAGGAGTGTTTATTTATTATCATGTTTGAAAATAAACAATCAAGTACAATGAGAACATTTGGACAAACTAGTCAATGAAGGAAGAAAGTCTAAGATTATCACTCAATTTTTTTGAATTAATTATACAAATCTAGAAGGAATTAAATTATGTATTATATTATATATAATGGAAAGATAAATGTATTTAGTTTCAAAAGAATTTTACAGAGTCTTATTTAGGCTTCTCTTCCTAAAAATATTAAGGATTTAATAAATAAAGGTTACAACTATTAGAAATTTTACACGTGGTCAAAAGTTTTGAGTTAACTGTCATCAATTTATTCAGAATCAATGAGCAAGTTGTATATATAAACAAACATTTGTGAGTTAGAGTTTAAAGAATTTTATTTATTTAATTTTGAGTTATCTACATCAAGGCATGGTTAAATGAAAGTTGATTGTTTAGAGCTATTACAACTAACTTGGAAACAAAATCATAATTTGTATTGCTTTCTTCCATCTATTTACAACTGAGGCCCTCAATTCAAGTTTAAATTGAGTTTTAAAATGATAGAAGCCTAATCTCTTGTACAACACATTGGGTGGTGAATTTTCTATGTCCCATTGTGATATACTTTAACGGTGAGCTTTTATTTTAATAATAAAAGGTTAGTTTATATTTACTCTGGTGTTATATTGCAAAGTAACGTTCACAATTATAGGAATTAAATACACATGTGATCAATCCAAATTTCTTTATTTCTTGAACAAAAACTCGATATTTTCATGTTATTTCACAAAATAAAAAAAAATACATAACAATAATAAATGATAGTGAGGAGAAAACCATGGATTTAGAGTTATTTTTAAGCTGACCTTAGAAAGAGAACTACAGAACTTGGACATAAAGTAACATAAACATATGGATGTTTTTTTTTCATTTAACTAAAGACATTAAGAAACAGAGTAATGGATGAGAATATCAGAAAACATACCGTTCAGGCTCTAGTTGGTTAATTATCTTTGTCCTCAGCCTTTAACTAAGAGAAACAAGGCTATCCAAATGAATCATTCCATTACGCAAATGGCATATTTCACCTACTTATTAAAAATCGTTTTTGCTGCAAAAATCATTGGATTGCAATTTTTATAAAATATATAAAACGATTATAATTTAAAAATCGTATCTTTATTTGTTTTTAAGTAATAATTTAAGCTCCTATTATGACTCAAGTTTCATTTGTACTTAGAGTGTGGACAACTTTATCACTATTGAAATAACTAGTAATAAAAAACTTTTTCTCTCAAAGTTTGAGAGAAAAAAATTTCTTTCTCTTTGTTTGCATATTATGACTAATCTCTCTTTTGTTAAAAAATAAGTGTTTATATACCTTTCAGTGAAAACCATAGGCTCCTTATGTTATCTCTTTTCTAATTTTATTAAATAAAAATATTTGATTTAAATTAAAAGGTAAAACAAATTGAAAAGTGGCACATCACTTGTGCTAGTGACAAGGCCCCATCTTGTAAAATAATATAAGGCCCTTTATATACAAGCATATTAAATATTGCCTCTCATCAAATAATATATTTAAGCTTTTGACCTAAATAACTATTTATTTTACTGATTAGCCTAGTAATGGTGCAGTCAATTAAGTGAGTTAACTTAGAAATCATTTAGGTACATACAATAATAGTTATAATAATTTGTCCTGTAGTTAAACTAACAATTATTTAATTTCAAATTTACTCCACTAAAAGATTGGAGCTTAACCTCCATTATTATAAACTATCTATGATAGTGTTCTTGAATAATAATTTATTAACTAGAAAATGTAATTATTGTAAATAAATAAAACAATATGCTTTAAATGGCACATAATCCTAGCATTGTGTTCTTTGAATTACCTAAACTGGACTCAAGTTTATTTGGAGATCATTAAAATTCATTCTTGCTTTTGTGTTGATGCTACAATGTCCTTTTATAGTTTATGACCCATAAATCTAAATCTCATGTCCAAATATTGCTATCTAGCTATATTTCTTATAATGTGAATATGAGACAAGTACTTTAACTATATATCACTTAATGTAATTATAAGGACTTCATTTTTCCAGCCTATTTCATCATCTATTGCTTCCTTAATTTAAAAAAGGTTATTGCTTAAGAATGGCTATTAAGGAATGCAGTGGATCACCAAGGCCTTATTAGCTAAAATCAAAGAGAGCCATGACAAATAGTTGAAGGTTGACTTGTACCAGGGGAATGTTAATGCTGGCTTTATTATTTGGCTTACGAAATGATTGATTGGTAATAATTTAATTTTAAGTTTTAGACTGAATTTATATACATTATAGTTTTAAACATTTAAATTTGATACATGCATATAACTTCATGTTAATAATTTCATAGTTGTTTGCATTCATATTGTGTTGTATGAAGTTAAATAATTTGAGATTCGTCATATGTAGTTTACACAAAATACCTTGTGTACAAGCTAGGCATGGCAAAACTATAGGTCTGCTTCGGGTTTGGAACTCCCAAGGATTGGCTTGGATTTTTTTAGCAAGTGTTCGAACTTGGGTTCATGCTCGGCTTTTTCCCATTCAGGTCGGGTCAAGTTCGGCACCTCCCAAGCACAAGTTTTTTATCTGATTTTAAATTACTTGGATAATTAAATTTTTTTTTAAAAACATTATATTATTGTTATAAAATTTTAAAATAAATGAAAAATTAAATTAAAAATTATTTATATTTTCTTTTTATATTACATTTTAAATTTATGAGTTAAAATTAAATTAACCGGGCACGGATCCAGGTTTAGTTATTTTGTGTCACCCCTAAACCTTTGTTCCAGAAGAGCTAGGTATTAAAAATCAATATCCTGAATCGGCTTTTATGCTAGCATGGGTCAAGTTTTACTTGGACCATATAGACTGGCTTTGATTCATATCCGAGTCAGGCAGATATTCTTGCCAAGCCTAGTACAAGCCAAGCTAGGGACACCATTCTTGTAATTGAAAAAAAAATAACTAGATTTCTAAAGCCTCACAAGGTCCACTAAGCATCCACAGAGGTCCAACGACAAGACCAAAAAAATAAAGGAAGTATTAAATGGATTAATTGAGCATATCTCAAATTTATGCCTTATCCAATCTGCCTAAATTAAGAATTCAAGATAGTCAGTGACTTGAATGAAGAACAAAAATGTGTTATAAAATTAAGAAGAGAAATCAGGCAAAATCTTGTTTTCCAATCTATTTTGGAAGCAAAATTTTTATTTTCTTTTACTTTAGGATCAAAAAGATCTGTTATTTCCTTTTACTTTAGGATAAACAGAATCTTTAATTTCTTTTTCACTTTAGGCAAGATCTTTTGTTTTTTTAGGATTTTTTTATTTCCTTTTTACTTTGGGTTATATTTAGCAATAAGGAAAACTTTATTCCATTAGTAAAATTCAAATATATAAACCCATTTAATACTATTACGAATTTAAGATCAAAATTTATAATTATAGTGAGAGCTTTTCCCTTTGCTTCATCAAAAAACTTTCAAAACTTATGAAGACTTCATATTGTGACGATCTTTCTTGACTTATCACTCACAATCTTCTTTTCTTTCTTGAGTTGGCATCAATCTCAAATTTCTTATACCATTAGTCCTTATCTTTATAGATAAATTTCAAGATATTTGTTTTATGATTGTTTGAGTCTGAATTAAAACCATCCTTGGTAAAAGAACCTCATTGAGTGTAGGGTCTCACTTTTCATTGTGAGGTTCACATCAATTGATATCAAAACTTAAGTTCTAAATCAGATTTGATCTATTATGAATTTGTTTAGTTTCTTTAATTGCACATAATTTTATATTTTACTTTTTCTTTGAATCCATAAATCTATCTTCTTTAATTCTTCTTTTCCCCAACTTTCCCTAATCCTTAAAGGTTTGTTATTTCTCATTCAAAACTAAAAGAAAAAAAGAAAAAAGAAAAAAAGAAAAAAAGAAAAGAAAGAAAAAACCAAAAAAAATTCCAAAAATCAATTGAATTTAAGGAGCAGCTTGCTATTCAAGTCTCGTCTATTCGAATTTTCTGCAATTCAACAAAAAAAATGGGGGAGGGGGCATTCTTAATTGCATCAAGATTCATATTCTTCTTTGTCTTCCTTTGTTTGAGATCTGATTTGTTGAGTTTGGATTATTGTAAATGAATTTTGATTGAGTTAATTTAGTTCAATAAAGAACCAAAAGAGAAAACTAAAGAGTGGAAAAGGTAAAAGAATGTAGGCTTATAAGAGGGTAAAAGCCATATTTGAGTAAACACGATTGTGAGTGTTATCAATCTTGAGTGGAAAGACATAAAAAATTGTTCGTAAGGTTTTCTAACATTGTTTTGCAAGTTATTAAATACGTCTTACGATAAAAATTAGTCTATTTTTAATAATGCTTAACAAAATATAGACTTTAGACTCTTCTTTAAGTCCTTAGAGGATAAATTTGAACATTTGGACTTGAGCTTTGATGAGGTAAATGAGAGAGTAGATAAAGTTAAATCTAGTTGACAAAAGCAACAACCATCTAAAGCTCCTAATGTGAAACAAAAAGGGAAGAATCCATACAGGTATGCTAATGAAGATAAGTATGAGAAAGACCTAGATGAAGAAGATCATGTTCCTCATATTAATTTAAGTAGATTTGGGTGAGGGAATGAAAATAGAGAGGTTAGATATGAAAAAAGATCCTGAAGTTTTTTGTAGAATAGGAAAAAATGTAGAATTAGTATTTGATTGTCACAACTATTCTGAATTAAGAAAGGCAAAGTTGGCCGCTATTGAATTCATTGCCTATGTTATTATTTGATGGGATCAACTTTTTTAAATAGGAGACAAAATTGCCAAAGGCCATGAAACTTTTCAGATTTACTAAAGACACACCAATAAACATGTACACAAAATTTGGGGGGGGGGGATTTGTAGTTGATTTACTATGTAAACTAAACTAAAAATTTTCAAGTAGAAAATAAAAAATTGTAGAGAACATTTTAAAGAAGTTGTAGAAAATAAAAAATTATGATACAACATATAGTTAAGGAATCATTCTCCATTACCAAACATTGGATTTTAGGTTAATTTAGTGTTTAATAATTGAATTAGGTTAATTTACGTTAATTATCAGAATCATCATTCTCTTTTTTTGAAAACAACTCTAAGATAATTATAAACTCAAATATCTTGATGTTTCCTTACTTAATTGTCTAGTAAAACAAGCTTTTTACTTAATCTTTTTCTAAGAAACAATTCAGAACAAACTCTTCAGACTTAATTTAATGAAAGCATTAGATTCAGGAATGATATAGGTTGAATCAAGAAACGAACACACAAGATTAGTTTATTTATCTTGAATTATATTCCTCACGCAATCAAATGAAAATATCTCATAATCTTGACCACAATCTGCCACTCAGATTTAGTTGATTGACAATTACGGATCAGAAACCTTAAACTAGCAATCGAATCACAATTAAATTCATCTGGTTGGCCACCCAAAAAATAAGATAACAATTATTAAACACTAAAATTAGTGTAATATAAAATTTTCTAGAGAAATATGAACAAATTTTGATTTCGAAACTTTAATGCTAAAAATCCATATCTAGGGTTTTAAAATGAATAAAAGGACTAATAAGATTCGAGAAGTTATTGACTAAATTATAGTTATGTGCAAAAAGCCCAAAGGAAACTAAACAAAAGACAAGAGAAAAAAAGGACTAAGCAAAAGTCTTTTTTTTTTTAAACTAAACAAAAGTCTTTTTTTTTTTAAATCCTTAACGCAAGTCTAATATAACCCAAAATAATGAATAAAGCCCAAAGATTCAACCAAGAAGCAGTTAAAATCCATGAAGTCATAATCTGCCTATTCTTCCCACTAATTTGTAGCTTTTCTACTCCTTGTTTCTTTATCGTAAAAATCTCCTGCAAAACATAAAAGGACTAATAAGATCCAAGAAGTTCATGAAAATATGAAATAATTTCAAAGAGAGTAATAAAAAATGTTGTGCGATTATGCACTTATCAAATATCCCCACACTTGCCTTTTGATATTCCTCGAGTAAAACTAAAATAAGAATAAATATATGAAAATAAAATTCTAACTAATCGACTTTCACAGGTGATCACAATTACATTTGGTATATGCAACAAGCTTTTAAACCACTAGGTGACCTTAATGGATGAGTTATAGTTTTGTGAGGGTTTTCGGTTATGACACCCACAAGCATCAACAATGATTAACTAAAACATATATAAACGTAATTAATATAAACTTCATATCATTTAGGTCATATTTCAAAAAAATTCAGCCTTAAAGATTGCATAATAATATATAGCTTAGAGAAATACTTAAATATTGGCAAAGTTTTAATTCCCGTTCAAGAATCAACCTCATCTCACATTAGACTTTTATAGTGTGTGTAAATCAATTCAATCAAAATCTTTTCTCTAAATCTTCAATGTCAATAGCCTTTGCCTTTAATGAGAAGAAGAGTAGGTCAACTTACCTTATCATCTTGAACTTAAGATTTGTTTATATTTTTTTCTTTGTTTTTTTTACACAAGCATATATGTGCATTTTCTTCTGATTATTTTTTCTTTTCAGCACATGCATAACTTTGGCAATGTTTTTTTCTTAATTTTATAATTATGATCTTTCACTCTACCCTTTAAAGTACTCTTCTTCTCATTGTAGATTATCGTTTGCATGCTGATAGTACACAGGTCTAAATTACTTGAGGATAGCTTTACTCTTAAAGGTTATAGGTAGCTATTTCTGATTATGATGTCCATGTAAACTAATTGACATAAAAGACATAAGAATCAAGGGGAACAATGGTTTACTCAAACTCAATTCTTAAGTTAGGCTATATTAATCTCAAATCTCAAGTCAAAATAATGAAAGAACTAAAATTTATGCTCAAGGTATTGAAGGGTCATAATAAAGATGAAATCAAAATAAGAATCAAGTATAAACAAAGACAATATTCATCCCTTTCTAAGAGCTATATTAATTGTTAATCAAGTACTTATCATTGGCATGTGAATTATTCAACCAAAAAACATGTAAAAAACTAACAAAAGAAAATTGATGGTATTTTCTAACGTTATGCTTTTTTAATTTTATTTTTAGATTTGTGAAAAAAACCAACAAACAATAAACTAACTATGAACAAAATAAATCAAACAAAAGTATATCCCTACACTTAATCATTACATTGTCCTCAATGTAAAAACAACCCATTTAATGAGAGGATTAAAAATAGAGGGAGAAGAATAAACACTAAAACATAAGCAAACACTGAACAAATAGAAAAAGTAAATGACTGAAACTAAAAAGAAAATGAGAGGAAAAAGAATGCAAATTTAAATATTGTGCTTTTCCATTAGGTTACCTCCTAAGTAGCGGTTGGTTTATTATCATCAGCATCGAGAGATATGGCCTTCACATCGTGCTCTAAAAAAGGTACATTAATTTTAAACTCCTTCACTGTATTCAAACTTTTAATTTCTACTGCACCATGAGGAAAAATATTAAAAATAACAAAAGGACCAACCCAACTGGAGCGTAACGTACCTGAAAATAATTTAGGATATGAATGGAACATTAGGATTTTCTGCCCAACAACATTATTCTTCCTCAAAATCATCTTATCATGAAAAGCCTTAGTCTTGTCCTTGTAAATTTGTGAGCTTTCATAAGCACCGTTCCTGATTTCTTCAAGCCCATTCAATTAAAATTTCCTTTGTTCACCAGCAGCATGCATGTCCATCTTACATTGCTTGAATGTCCAATATGTCTTGTGCTCAAGCTCAAATGAAAGATGACATAGCTTACCATACATAAGTAGAAAAGGTGACATCCCAATTAGCGTTCCAAATATTATTCTATATGCCTAAAGTGCGTCATGAAGTCATAAACTCCAATCCTTCCTATTAGGATTCACTGTTTTCTTAAGGATTTATTTCATTTTCCTATTAGACATCTCAACTTGCCCACTAGTTTTTAGATGGTATGGTGTAAGTAGCTTATGTAATATTGTATTTTGTCAACAAAGCTTTAAATGTACGGTTGCAAAAATGTGTTCCTCTATCACTGATTATAGCTCTTGGTGTTCCAAACCTTGCAAATATGCAAGTCTTTGCAAAATTTATAATTACTTTAGAATCATCAGTTTTGGTAGCTCTTGCTTCTAATCCATTTAGAAACATAATCAATAGCAAGGAGAATGTAAAGATTACCATATGAAGCAAGAAAATGTCATATGAAATCGATGCCTAAAATATCAAAGATCTCAACAATAATTATAGGTGTTTGAGGCATTTGATTTATTGCACCCAACTTACCTGCTTTTTGACAATGATTACATTATTTTGCAGAAAATAAATGTATTTTTGAATAAAAGCAGGCAAATAATCCACGCTCAAGTACTTTGAGTAGCTGTTCTTTTTGCTCCAAAGTGGCCATCACATGCATAAGAATGATAGGAAGTTAATATATGTAAACATTAAGAATTGGATACACACCTTCTTATCACTTGATATGGACAATGCTTCCATAAATATAGATCATCCCATCAATAATACTTGGCAAATAACTTTACTTTATCCTTTTGAAAATGAGTTAGATTATCATGCAACTACATTTTTACTCCATTTCTTATCTTTGATGACCAAATTAAGTTCTTGCAAAAGCAGTATTCACTTTATAAGTCTTGGTTTAACTTCATTCTTAGTAAATACATAAGAGTTACATGGTCACTATTATTTTAATACCAATTAAGTACGAACAAAACTTTTCTAAATCAAAAGCAACTGTCGATAGCTCTTTTTATGGAGTGGGGTAGTTAAGTTGAGTGTCATTCAAGGTCCTTAAAACATAATAGATGGCAGGGGAAATCTTTCCAACGTGTTGCCCTGAAACGGCTCCCACAACATACTCCTTGCATTATACATTAACTCAACATTAACTCAAATAGAAGGCTCCAATCAGGTGGTTAAATAATAGGAGCATTGGTCAACCGCTCTTTAAGCTTCTTAAGTGCCTCCATACATTCTTCATTGAACTGAAAATTGCTTCCTTTTATAGTTGTTTGCATAAGGGCCATGCAATTTTCGAGACGTCCTTAATAAATCTTTTATAAAAACCTGTATGTGCAAGAAAAGAATTGACCTCTATCACACTTGTGGGAGGTGGCAAGGAACGAATAAGATCTATTTTTGATTTATCTACTTTTATTCCTTTAGCAGATATAATATGGCTTAGAATTATACCTTTATTTACTATAAAGTGACATTTTTCCTAATTAGGTACAAGGTTAGTTTCCATACATCATTTAAGAACAAGTGTTTATCTAAACATTTGTAAAAAGAATCATCATAGACACTAAAATCATCCATATATATCTTTATGATGTTTTCAACACAATATGAAAAAAACTAACTATACATCGTTGAAAAGTGGCAAGGGCATTGGAATAGCCTAATGATATTCTTTTATAAGCAAATGCGCCAAAAGAATAAGTGAATGTCATTTTCTTTTGATCTTTTGATACATTGAAAATTTGATTATAACCTACATATCCATCAAGAAAATAATAGTAAGTATGACCAGCTAATCTTTCTAACATTTGATCAACAAATAGTAAGGAAAAATGGTCTTTACTAGTAGTTGAGTTGCGCTTATTATAATCAATGCAAATGCGCCACCCAGTTTAGACATGACTAGGTATTAGCTCATTCTACTTATTCATAACTAAAGTGATTTTAGATTTTTTTTTAACAACTTGGATTGGGCTCACCCACTTGTTATCTGAAATAGGATAGATTATACCAGCAATTTTTGAATTTCTCTCATCACAACTCCATTATTTAAGGGTTCAATCGAGTTGAGCTTCCCTTGTTAGTTTTGCTCCATCCTTAAGCAAGATGCCATGCATATATAGAAAAGTACTAATCTTTTTCATACTAGTTATTATCTATTCAATTGCTTTTTTTGTATTGTTTTAAAACACGGACTAGCTTCTCTTTCTATAATGTTGTGAGATTCTTTGCAATGATAATGGGTGGCGTGTCTTTCTGGCCTTAAAATAATATTAAAAATCTTTAGAAGATATTTAAACTCTAATGTAGGTGCCTTTATCACAGAAGGCAAAAGTTTCTCATTAGATAAAGATAAGGACACAAAGGAAACTTTATACCTATTTGGAACTTTCGGTAGCTATTCTAAAAATGCCATTATTTCTTCAATTTTATCACATAATTGCATTTTTCTTTTATTGGATCTTTAGGATCTTCTAATTCAAGGATCTTTCTAATAGTGATTTCAAATGTATCTTCACTTGTAAACTTAAAAGATTTGTTACACTAAAGAATCAATAATGTCCGCTAAAAAACAAGAATTCAATTAACTTGGATAGCTTATAGCATCAAACATATCTAAACAAATAACCTCTTTATCAAACTCTATAGTTAGAGTTCCATTATACATATCTATGTTAATTCTGGCTGTTTTTATGAATAGTCTCCCTAGAAGTATGGGAGTTGGCATGGGAAATAAATCATCTTCCATATCAAGAATATGGAAATCAGTAGGGACAACTAATCTTCTAAAATACCTTTTAGATAAACATTAGATCTATTAGTAAGTTGAATAACAACACCAATTTCTTTAAATTCACCTAAATTTAAAGAAGTATAAATAGAGTAAGGCATGACATTAATAAATGAACCTAAGTCTAGAATAGCTCGTTCAAACCTAGTGTTACTAATTGTGCATGGAATGGTAAAACTTCCTGGATCTTTGCATTTTGGAGGCTTTCTTTGCAAAATAGTTGACACTTTCTCCCCTATGATTATTACCTTATTACCTTTAGGCTTGTATTTTTTTGTGTATAGCTTTTTGAGGAACTTTACATAGTGTGGTACTTGTTTAATAACGTCCAATAGAGGTATGTTAACTTATACTTTGTGGAAGGTTTCTAGAATTTCTTTTTCATACTTCTCTTTCTTGCATGTTGCGAACTTGTTAGGAAAAGGCATAGAAATAACATTAGAAGAAATTACGACATTACAAGTTATTTTAGGTGCTAAAGTTGTTTCTATAAAAGATGTGGCTTAATCTTTCTTAATAACAAAATCATCTTGTTTTTTTATCTCATCCATGGCTAGTTTAGCTCTTTGTTGTGCGTTTTCAAGTTGTTTGACACTCCTTAAAGTCACAGGACTAGCATTCTCTCTTGGGTTGATAATTATTTGGGATGGAAATTTTCCAAATGCTTGTGCTTCTATTTTGCTCACTATACTAGCTAGTTGACTTACTTGTGTTTCTAAGTTCTTAATGATTGTGCTTGCTTTTTGTTGAAATTCCAAAGAACTTATAGCCAAAGATCTAACTAAATTTTCAAATGATATTCTTTAATTATGATAAATAGGTTGAGGCCTAGATTGATACGATGTTGTGGCCTTGGTTGATTGAAACCCAACATGATTAAAGTTACCATTAAGATTGCCTTTTTGTTGACTTCCCAAATAACTAAAGTTTGGATGATCTCTCTATCCTTGATTGTAGGTGTTGGAGAAATGATCATACTTTTGTCTTTGTTGCACTTGCTGCTCTTGAGACCCACCTGTGGTATTAGTTTGCTCTAAAGTATTGTCTTGCTATGATGGACACATATCAGTTAGATGACCTTCCATAGAGCATAATCCACACATCTTCGATTGTTAAATGTTACCCCTAGCTATTTGTTGTACTAATGAAGTGAGGTTAAGGAGTTGTTGTTTAAGGTTAAATGTAACATTCACTTTATTCACCTTCTATTAAGGCAAATCCAATCTATTGTTAAATTGTTGTGAATTTACTAATATGTTTGCTATCAATTCTTTATTGCAAAATGTGTCTTGTCATTCAAAGCTCCTCTATTTGGAGCATCAATCATGCTTTTTTCCATTGGCAAAAGTCCTTCATATAAGTATTGAATCAAAAGTTGCTCAATAATTTGATGATGAGGGAAAAATGCACATAGCTTTTTAAATCTTCTAATAGTCATACCAACTCTTTTTACTTTGCTGTCTTATGTCACATATCTCTTTTCTAATGTTTGTAGCCTCAGATTAAGGAAAGTATTTCTCAAGAAAAAGTTTCTTCATCTTACTTCATATGATGATACTATCAAATGATAGATAATAAAGTCACTCTTTTGCACTGTCTACTAAAGAGAATGGAAAAGCTCTTAATTTTACTTGTTCTTCAGTGACTCCAATTGGTTTTATATTTAAGCACACTATATGAAACTCCTTAAGGTGCTTGTTTGGATTTTCTCCAACAAAACTATAGAAGGTTGGTAAAAGATGTCTCATTCCAGACTTTAGCTCAGAAGCAACCTCAATTGCACAGTATTCAATGCAAAAGAGGTTGTTGATCTATTGTTGGTGCTGCCAACTCCTTAAGTGTTCATTCTTTTACTGTTGTCTTCTCTTCTTGCTCAAATCTATATATAACGTTTAAAGGATCCTTCGTGGTAGACTTGGTAGAAGAGTAATATTCAATGCTCTATCAAATTCAAGTGGTCTAGAAAGTTAATGTAAAGATCATGGTGTAGGTGGTAAAGATGAAACTAATCAAGTAAATTACGATGAGAAAGGGTGAATTCCAAGATTCTTTTAAGCTTTTAAACATTCCTTTCTGGAGTAAGATTGGACATTCACTAATAATCACCTGAAATGATGAAAAACAAACTAATTAACACATATAACAAAACTAATAACAGAAACAAAAGCAAATAACCAATCAATTAGGGCAAAACAATCACTAACAATGGCACCAAAATTGATAAAGTATACCACTTAAAACTTGCTTAAGATATTATCATTATTGAGAATAGATGTAAGAAAGGGTCATTCACATACTAACACAAACATATAAACACGAAAATTGATCAAAAACGAAGATTAAATTAAACACCCTATCTACACTCCACAAAATTAATCAAAATTTTCAGATTTACTAAGAACACACTAGTAAACATGCACACAAAATTTGGAGGGATTGAGAGTTGATTTACCATGTAAACTAAACTAAAAAGTTTAAAGTAGAAAAATCAGAAATTATAGAAAATAATTTTAAAAAAGTTGAATTATGATACGAAATATGGTTACGGAATCATCCTCCACCATTAAACATTGAATTTTAGGTTAATTATTAGAATCACCATTCACTTTCTTTTGAAAATAACCCTAAGATATTGATAAAACAATTATCTTGATCTTTCCTTACTTAGTTGTCAAGTAAAACAAGCTCTTTACCTAATCTTTTTCCAAGAAATAATCCAGAACAATCTCTCTAGATTTAATTTAATGAAAGCATTAGAATTAAAATGATATAGGTTGAATCAAGAAACAAGCACATAAGCTCAGTGTATTCATATTGAATTATATTCCACTTGCAATCAAATGAAAATATTCAATAATCTTGATCACAAGCTACGACTTATCTTTAGTTCCTTGACAATTACGGATCAAAGACCCTAAACTAGCAATCAAATCACCATCAAATTTATCTAGTTGGCCACCTAAATAAATAAGATAGCAATTCTTAAACATTAAAATTAGTGAAATATAAAATTTTATGGAGAAAAAATGAAGAAATTTCGATTCTAAAACTTTAAAAATAAAAATCCAAGTCTAGGATTTTGAAATCAACCTTAACCAATAAAAAGACTACTCACACATGTTTAAATTATTGAATATCAAATCCACTAAAGAAAACTAAACAAAAAACAAGAGATAGAAAGGCTTATTGACTAAATTATAGCTACGGTAGCTAAGTCTTCTCTTCAATTTGTCCACTCCTCTATTCTTTGCATTCTTCTCCTTTTTGGAACTAATTTTTCACCTTCTTGTTATTTTTTTTAGAGCATTCAACTTGTTGTGTTTATATTAAATTACTGTCCAAATCCTTCTAGGACTACTGAAACTCATTTTTAACCTTCTCTTTCTTGTAGGAATATGATTTTTAGCCCAAGGAAATAGGTACATGTGATAAAACAATTCTCAAATTAGTTTATATATAGTTTCAACTATGAAATCCAACTAGCCTTCAAGAATCAATCTTTGTGGTTTAAATTCGATACTTAACCATAATATAACCCAATAAAGTGAATAAAGCCCAAAGATTCAACCAAGCAGCAATCAAAATCCATGAAGTCGCAATCTACCTATTCTTCCCACTAATTTGTATCTTTTCAACTCCTGTGTTGTTCGTATGTAGTAACCCTAAAAAAAATGAATCTTTTTCGAAGATGTCTCATAATTATTTGGCTCGTGCCTAATTCTTTATTAGCCGTAAATGTGAAATTTCAATCCTAGTAATAAAAATTTATTAATTTATATTAATTTTAAATTTGATAAGCTGACTATAAAGTAGTTCAAGAAAATAAAATTATACATATTTGTTGTTAAGTTACCAAAATGCATGATCTTGTTTGTATATGTTGAAACAAATTTTTCCTTATATTAGTTCAATCACGTAGATGTCACATACTCAATTGCTTGTGGATAGGAAATAAAATCTTACTGTAGAGCATTAAGGCAAGTAATAAATCCATCTTAACCGGAAGAAAATACCAATACATTCCAACTTATCATAAACTTCTCCCATATCTTTTTTGTTACAAACAATTTCTTGAACTTTGCAATTCAAACTCCTGTTATATGTCACCTACATAACAAATGCTATGCATTGGGAAAGGAGCACCATCAAATGTCACCAATTCCATCAAAATTCCTATTATTTCAATGGCATTAATTAAAACTATTTCTATATCACTAAGAATGACACTAGGCATAGCACTACCATCAAGTATACCTTTTAATCTATTCAATGCCCTTGTGTTATACCACGTTAGATACGCCGTCAGGGCCTCTTCTCGCGCAGTGTCCTTTTTGCGCACCTATGTAATGACAAGCTGGCCTCGTACAATTTCCTGTAATCGGAGAGTGAGGTTTCATGATCCTTGGGTCGGTGAGAAACACGAGCCAGCGGGGGGAGGAGGAAAACGAAGTCTATAGTAGTGATCTCGGGGGCGTTTGGTATTGCTCGAAAGAGTTTCCCATCTGAATTGTCCGCGAGGGAGTTACCCGATCAGTTCCATGAGAAAGTGTGGGACTTTCATATAACCTGCTTGCCACAGAGTTGATCTGGACCTGAGAGAGACTAGACTTCTAGTAACAGTAGGTGCGCCTTCAGTTGAGGAGAGCTGTTCACAAGCAGTGGTTATGAGCTCTTTCTTTTTTCGGTTCAGAAGAGAAGAGGTAATTCCTTCAGTTGCACTAGTGGATTGAATAACCTTTTTTTTAGTGCCAACAAAGTGCATGTGTTGTTGGTTAATAAAAACACGAATTTCGATAGGCTGGAGGACAGTAGGACAAAGGCCTTAAAAGAGAAGGCATCTTTCCACTTATCAAAAAAATATCTTTCTTTTTCTTGGCATTTGTATTTGAGAGAGAGAGCTATGCTTAGGTCAGTTCAGTTCCTTCAGTAAACTTATTTTATTTGGTAAGTCAGAAGTGAACTTTAGGTAAGTAAGTAGTCCCCATAAAAGATTCATATCCGGCACTTGAGGAGGTCAATCTTAAGTGTTGGTCTTCCTTCTCAGATTCAATACAAATAGGAGCACCATCAAATGTCATCTCAATAGATGTCACTCTTACAATTTACAATAGCAGAAGATTATATCTTTTGCACTTGTAAGTACAATCCATTAGCAAGACACATGAAAATGCATGCAACAAGTTTATGCTGAGGAGATCAGCCCAAAATAAGTCTTTGACAATATCAATATGATCAAAGCTTCTATGCAACTCAAGATACTTGTATTAAGATAACTTAATAGTTGTTAGCATTTGTGATCTCCCATCTATCTTAGCTACCTTATGCCTTTGATGTGCATTATAAATATTCTTTATTGTTGAAACATTGTTGGATTTTTCTTTTTCAATTTGAATAAAAAATCCTTTGGACACACCATACTCATGGACATATCAATTAATAATAAAATTTCTTCTTTTGAAAATTTTCCTACATAAAAAGGATCTTCAAGATGCTCACCAACTGAATAATTATGCACTCGACTATTACCTTTAATAGCTAATCATCAGTGTCCAACTTCTTTTTTTTAATGCAAAAGGACATCCTGATGAGATTGAGGATAAAACTATCACAAACACGTAGGATGAGGCATATTCAGATCCTATTCAAGTTTCCGGCGGACCTGTTACAAGAGCTCAAGCAAAGAAATTCAAAGAAGCGCTTAATTGATTTATTCAAGCACCTTGAGCTCAATCAAATTTATGGAGGCTCGTTGAAGGAATCGCACATGATAAATACATTATTTAGGTTCTTGAAATTTTCAAATAATCACTTCCATGAAATAAGAAGTTGGCTTGCACATTTTGGCGGGAAAATATAATATTTTCTTTTTTTGGATACTTTCCAATTTCTTGAGGAGGCTATTAGAGAATCAAATTAGTTATTTATATTTTAATCATCTAGTTTCTATTTTAATTGATGTAAGGCATTTAAGCCAATTAAGAGCCTGATTTGATTTAGATTCTTTTCATATTTACTTGTATTAGAATTCTAATTTGATTTACATTCTTTTTTATTCGCTTAGATTAGGATTCCGATTTGATTTAGATTATTTCCTATTTGTTTAAATTTAGATTCCGATTTGATTTTTGGTTTAAGATTTATTGCAAAAACTTCTTGTAACCAACCCTAGATAATGTACTCGTATCCAATAAACAGATATCAATTTTGATGCAATTGGTGAGAGAGTTAATTCTCTTTGGTTCTTATACAAACTCTTTGAACTTATTGGATTTCTATGGTGTTCAAACTCTTGACTTATCAATCAGACCATCCATACCTGATTGTGGCGTCCTCACATACCAAGGTTCATGCTTTCATTAAGCACTGGGTCGCGGTTCCATTCAATTCCTAGTTTAGATTCGATCTTGGGGACTAAATTGATTAGGGTCATGTCAGTTCTTGACAGGGTTCGTATCATTTGGTATTAGAGCCTTGGCACCAGGGTCGGATCCATCTATTTTATTGTTTTTCATTCATGTTTGAATTTTCATTCTTGTTCTAGTATAAAAAAAAAAAAGTAGTGAACAGTACCGCGTCAACAGTATTGGGTGAACAGTGTCGCATGAACGTATTTTTAGGGTTTCTTTTTTTAAAATGAATTTTGCATCCTTATGGTTTAATTCTCCTTAAATCCACAAATTTTACCTCCTCATTTTCCTAAAAAAAAAAAGACAAAGAGAGAGAGAGAGAGTCCCCGACCTCCTTTTAAAATCTTTCATTTTTCTATTATTAGTGCCTTGGAAGTCCAAAATTGGTTTTACCTCATAGGTGAAATTTTTTTGCCTAAAATCAAAACCTGACTTCACATATACATTGCCTTCTTGCTCTTGAAATTTGAGTCTCTCTTGCCTTTTTTCGCTCGTAGAAATTCTTACTCAGTCCTTCTCAAAATAATCAAACCAATATTAGGATTCCACTAGCAATTCACAAATATGAGCATATTAGAAGGTAAAAGCCAATTAATTTAAGTGAAACACGAGTAAAATTGAGTGAATCATTTTTTTTAGTGAAACAAGGGAGTGAGGTGAGGTCCTTTCCACATTATTTCTAACTTTCTTTTAAAGATATTAGCCATGTCTTACAACCTAGAATGAAATAAAAATGAAGAGAATCAGTCTGCAACTACTCAGAATTTATAAATTCAAGCATTGATGGGAAAGATGAGAAGGATGATGAAGGTTGAATTAGAGCTCATATATGAGCATTTGGATCAAGTGGAGAACACGCGTGCAGGGCAGCCATAACCCGTTCCCCAAGCACATAGAAGAGAAAAAGCTCCAATTAGAAGAGAGATTGATGACTATTATAGGGATGAGTAAGATGAAGGGGGACTCAGGAGGTAGCAATAGGAGAGATGGACGAGGTATGAGAGCTAAAAATAAAGATGATGAATTAAATAGCATGAAGATGAAGGTTCTATCTTTTCAAGGAAAATCCGACCCGAAAGCATACCTTAAATTAGAGAAGAAAATAGAGTTCATATTTGACTACCACAATTATTTAGAGGCAAAAAAGTAAAATTGATTGTGAATGAGTTTTCTGACTAGATTATTACTTGGTGAAATCAGCTTGTTATAAGTATGAGGCAAAATAAGGAATGTCCAATTGAGATATGGGATGAAATGAAATCATTTGTGAGAAAGCGTTTGTACCTAATCACTATTATCAAGACTTGTACCAAAAAATACAAAGTTTTACACAGGGTAGCCGAAGCGTGGAGGATTATTGTAAAGAAATGGAGATTGCCATAATTAGAGCAAATGTGGAAGAAGATAGAGAAGCTACCATGACACGATTCTTGAATGGTCTTAATCGGGAGATTGCAGATAAGGTTGAGTTGCAACATTGTATTGAGATTGAGGAGATAGTCCATAAAGGTCCACAAAGCCATCAAGATTGAGCTGCAGCTCAAGATGAGGGGTAACACCCATGCAGCCCCAAGCTCAAGTTCCACTCCTTGGAAGCCGAACTATGTGAAACGAGACGAGAGGCCACAAGCATCTACTGCACTTAAGCCAAGATCCAAGCCCTCTAAGCACAATTCACAAGGTAACATAGTGACTCTTACTATTAAGAATCGTGACATTAAGTGTTTTAAATGTCAATGTAAGGGGCATATCGCAAATGAATGTGTGAATAAAAGAGTTATTATATTGTGGGATACGATGAGATTATAACTGAAGATAAAATGGAAGAAAATGAGATGCCACCATTAAAGAACGCCGAAGATGAAGAGTAAATAACCCTTGGGGAATTTACTTCAGTAGCTAAGAGAGCTTTGAGTGTGCAAGTAAAGGAAGACGAAACAGTGCAACGGGAAAACGTTTTCCATACTAGGTGAAATGTTTAAGACAAAGTATGTAGTATGATTGTTGATGAAGGAAGTTGTACTAATGATGCTAGTACTATCATGGTAGAGAAGCTAGGGCTTACGACACTTAAACACCCACATTCATACAAACTACAGTGGTTAAATGACAGTGGTGAGGTGAAAGTGAACAAACATGTACTAGTGACTTTTCGGATTGGCAAGTATGAAGATAAGGTGTTATGTGATGTAGTATCAATGCAAGCTGGACACTTGTTAGTTAGGCAGCCTTGGTAATTCGACAGACGTGTGAAGCATGATGGCTGACACAACTTAAAAGTAATTTTTAACTCCCAAGTATAAGAGTATCTTGTTGTATTAAAACTAGGTGAGTCCGAGGTCGATCCACAGAGAAAAGATTTAATTAGTTTATTTTATTTTATCTAAAAATTGAAATTAAAACTTGAATATAAATAACTTAATTTAAATGAAACTATGGAATTGAACTAGTTAGGGTTATGGATACACTCTTAGAAATAAATAAAACTTAATAAATTCTTTTTGCCAATTTGTTTTAGATTTATTACCCAAAAGATTAATTATACAAATTATTATTATTTTCCCTTTAATTTTATGATGGATTAAGTATTTATTGTGCCAAAATTTAATTTGTCTACAATAAGTCAAAATACCATTTCACCATGCCATATATTAAGTTCTTAAGAATTTATTGTGCCAAATTCATTTGTTTGTCTACAATAAATCAAATTTTCAAAATATAAAACATGTATAAAATTAAATAGAAAATAATTTCATTTATAAAATTAAAAATAGAATTTGATTAAATCATATTTATTTCCTAAGAGTTTCACCTTCCCCTAACTAATATTATTTAGTTAAGCATAATTAAAATAAAAAGAAGTAGTAAAATTGAATTACTTATAATTAAAAGAAATAAAAACAAATAAAATTGGAAATAAAACTAATTTTATTAATGAAAATAATTATACAAAATATTAAAAACACACCTGGAAATCAAGATTACAATGAGATGAAGAGAATTTGAGAAGAAGAAAGTTGTAGAGAGATGCTTAAAACATAAAAATGAGGCTCTATTTATAGAAAAATAAATTCATAATCTAGTGCTTTGCGGTCCATCATAGGCTTCATGCATGTGCTCCTCACAACCCTTAAATCAATATCCAATGGCTGGTCAAACTTCAAAAGTCAATCATCACACATGGCATCATTTGACTCGTCCGATTTACCCAAAGAACGGTTGAGATTTGGCGGGTTAATAGGTCGATCGGGTCGACCCGAATACAAAGATTCGGATCCTCCAACTTGCTTCACCAACTATTGCCACGTGGCACAATCATGGCCATTGAATCATGAACGGTTGAGATTTGATCAAGATTAACAGCTATCCCATGCACTCATATCTATTGTAAGCTCATTTCAGCATCCAATCAATGCTCGGTCAACAGGAAAAGTCAATTTTTTTTACACAAGCCCAATTTTAAGCCGATCTTGATTGATCTTAAGGTTTTCGGACCTTCGGAATTCAAATTTGACCTCCGTTTATCTGTTTGGAGCCTCGAAGTACGTGAAATTAATATTTTTCCTAATAAACACATAAAAATACACAAAATTAAATATATTTAAAACATAATTCATAATTCATAATATATTACATAAACACAAATATAAATTATAACATAAGCATAAAATAACATATTATCGCTTGATAATTAAACAATTTTTAATACTAATCACACCCCCCAACCAGCTTATTGCTAGCCCTCTAGCAATTAAAGCGTTATATTAAATTAAGATTTATAAAATTCACATGCAAGTTAATAGTTGTTCATCTATCCTCTAAATTACCAAATTTATGAACTCTCCCAAATTTCTTTACCACATTGATGTTCACTCATTATCAAGAATATCATCAAACCTTCTTTTGTTCTCAAGAAATTAACACAATACTTATGGGGTTTCATTAAAAGAAAAACAACATTTTTGTTCCAAAATTCATTAGAAATTATATCTTTAGGCAATAGATTATTCACACATATTTTTATTTATTATTTTTTTAAATATTACATTTCTAACCCGTGTAACGAGCTTTAAGTCAGTGACTCCCAGACCAGTTGGCCTTAGGGCACTAGGTGTTGAAGCACCCCTACGGACTTAATTACTCGGGTTTCTAATAAACAAACAATATATCTATTACCCGTGTAGCGAACTTTAGGCCAGTGACTCCCAGACCAGTTGACCTTAGGGCACTAGGTGTTGAAACACCCCTACGGACTTAATTACTCGGGTTTCTAGATATAACAAAATTAAAAAAAAATTTCTTTTTTCTTTTTTTTTTGGTTTTTTTTTTGGAAATATACAATTTCTACTACCTTAGACACTATTCCTAATAAATCAAAAGAACTAAATGCTGTAAAATTTTAACTTACAACCCACTAGTATGTGTCATAATATGTGTGTGAAGAATGATTCAATAATACCTGTTAAATGAGTAAACAATTAAATAACTTAATAACCAAGTGGAGAGTTCACAAATTTGAATAATTCAAAGAAAAGGGAACAAAAACAACTTACTATGAATATCAAAATCAAAATATAATACAACAAGACTATTAGGATGCGTCTCAAAAGTCGTGACTCTTTACACGGCTATCCTAGACAAAAAGAAAACAAATTTTTTTTTTGGTTTTTTTTAACAAAGAAAAGAAAAGAGAAAAGAGAAAAACAACACACATATTTAAAACATACGTCAATTATCCCCACTCCACAACCTAATCTAAACATTATCTTAACATTTTATAATTTTACAGATATGCAAAAAGAAAAAAAATAAAAGAGAATAATAAAACAAGAAGAAGAGATGATCTCACCTGAACTTGATGCAGAAGCTTAAAAGCAAATAACAAAGATGAAAAAAAAGTCAGTTTTTTTTTAAAATAACACCCTTAAGATTAAGAAGATGCATTTCTAGAGAGACTACATTCTCTATATTCTGCCATTTTCGACTTAAATTTGTCCTAAGTTAGTCTTTACAGGAAAAAAAATTTTTTTTTTTTGTAAACACATAACCAGGACTAAGACATTCCACAATTATCAACTATTCCCTCCCCCCAACCTGAAAAAGACATTATCCTCATTGTTTTAAAAGGAAAGAGAAAGAGTTTAGAAGACAGCACATGAATACTACAACAAAAAATATTTACAAACGGAGAGTTAAATCTAAATCTCCCTTCTTATTACTGCTACTGTTACCGCTACCATCATCAGTCGACCAATTCAGTGCAACAGTCTTTGGATCTGGCTCTGGCGTATAAGCTTGTAAAAGATCAAGTAACTCATTAGCAGTAGAAGCAGAAATAAAGAGTTTTTTTGCAGAACGTGGAACAAAATGATTCTTTATTGCATGGTTAATAAAAGTTAGCAAGCCGTCATAAAAATTATTAACATTTAACAAACCGATGGGTTTTTTATGAATGTTCAAGTGGGCCCAAGATGCAAATGTGATTAGCGCCTCAAAAGTTGCAAGATCTCCTGGTAAGAAAATAAAAGCATCAGCATGATTCATCATTTCAGATATTCTCTCTTGCATACTTGATACCACTAATTCTTCTCCAATTGGTGGGCCAGACATGCACACTAGCGGTCTCATGGCTTTTGCAATAATGCCTAGTACTTGGCTTCCTCTAGTAAAAACGGCTTCTGAGACAAGTCTTGATAACCCTCGTTCACCTCCTCCATATACAAGATGCAGTTTCTTCTCTGCTATGACACGACCAAGATCTACAGCTGCCTGAACGAACTCTTTGTACTTTCCATAGTGAAACCCAGAAAGCACACAAATGTGTTTACTCGAAGATGATGCCATTGGACTAATTTTTCAAAAACAAGTTGTGAGTGTTTGAAAAAAAATGAGCTCATATTTAAAGATCTTGGTAACATAAATAATGAGAAACAGCTGTACATGGGTTAGCATATTTGTCAAATGATGAGTAAAGCTCGTGGCTCAATAATTCAAAAACAAACAGTAAAAAGAAAGTAATGATTAGAAAAAGCAAACAGTAAAAGAAACCAAATATTTATTAAATACAAAATCATATCGCTAAATGCAATAATGCAAATGATAAAATAACAGTAAAGTAAAATATCAGTGAAATGAAAGGATATTTACTGGTAGTTGTGATTGTGGCTCACATCTTCCTCTGGTTTTACGTCCGGTAACGGCTTGAACGCCCTCTATGGGTCGAGGATCGGCTTCCTATCCAGTTTTCTTATAAACTGGCAAACAGAGTCTTTTTGAGTCAGATTCCCAAGACTAAACTGTGCACTTTCTTTTTGGAATAGTATCCACAAATTATAAATCTCACGTTGCACAAATCCACTTCGATGCGTCTCAAGAGATCGTAAGATATCATCCAACGATTCTTTACTCATGCCATCTTTAACGAATTTAATTTTATCTTCACGAGTATCAGAAACCATTCCTAAAGATTTACAATCTGGTCGTTTGCAACCAAGTCTTACACAGTTATGACATTTGGAGCCAAGTCGTTTAGCTCTCCTTTTCTTAGCAAATGTACTTTTACCAAAACCAGGCATGTAAGAAACAAATTGACCAGAAAACTCACCTGCTAATCGGACCTTTGCTTCAATTAACCAACGAATGTCAGAAGGAATGCCATTGATCATTAACAAACGCAGTCGTTCACAACGAGCTTTGTAAATTTTCCTGAGGGCATTCTGAGGGAGAGAGGGAAAATGCTTATGGAGTTTATGTTGTATTTCTTTCATGTTTGATTTTGGGGTTTCAGTTATTGTGGAAAACTGAAGATACCGACTTAAGAAGTCACGGAGTGCCGTTATCCGCAATTTATACGGGAAAATAAATCAAAACACACCAAAATCAAATCTGCAAAATCAAATCAAGAGTGAAAGCGAGCAAAAAGAAGCACACAATATAAAAGGAAAATGAACTTACATTCGTCCTCTCATTGAGTTAACCTCAAGCTCCATTTGAAATTCATATATGCCACTCTCTACTGTTCTGAGTTGTTCCTCTAGATCTTCAACATAGGACACGAATTCTGGTGGTTGCAGATCCCAAAGTGGATGTGATTTACAGCTTTGTATCAACCCTCTTAAGTGAAATTTTATACGCAAAAATCTTTTAATATGTGCGAACATGTATTTTCTCATTGAGGTGCTCATGATGTAGAACGAAAATTGATGAGAGAATGTACAACTGTCAAACAAACACGCTTACACAAGAAAAACAATGTTTAAAAAAAAACTATGTATAGGGCGTCAATCAAATAAAAATAAAATAAATCATTAAAGACTTAATCAAGAACTGGTGGGTCACCCACATTAATTTCGGTGTCCTCGTCACGTGGGTGATATTCCAGATATGGTTTTAATATTTGACCATTAACTTTAAATGTGACACCATTCTTTGGATTCTCAATTTCTATGGCCCCATGTGAATATACATTTTTTACAACAAATGGGCCACTCCATTTTGACTTTAACTTCCCTGGAAATAAATGAAGACGAGAATTATAAAGCAACACTTTTTGACCAATCTCAAATGTTTTTCGAAAAATTCTTTTATCATGAAATGCTTTTGTTCTTGCTTTAATAATTTTTGAATTTTCATATGCATCATTCCTTAATTCCTCAAGTTCATTCAATTGCAATTTTCGCACATTACCAGTATCATCCAAATTTGAATTAAAAGTTTTAATAGCCCAAAATGATTTATGTTCAAGTTCAACAGGTAAATGACAAGGTTTACCATAAACTAACCGATAGGGTGACATTCCTAATGATGTTTTAAATGCAGTACGGTAAGCCCAAAGTGCATCATTAAGTCTAAGAGACCAATCTTTTCGGTTTGGGTTAACCGTTTTTTCCAAAATTTGTTTTATCTCCCTATTTACTAATTCAACTTGACCATTTGTTTAAGGATGATAAGGGGTAGCAATTTTATGTATAATTCCATATTTCTTCATTAAAGACTCAAATGATTTATTACAAAAATGCTTACCTCCATCACTGATAATGGCTCGAGGGATTCCAAATCGACTTAAAATGTTTTCTCTTAAAAATTTATTCACAGTTTTACTATCATTATTTCGACAAGAAATTGCTTCAATCCATTCTGAGACATAATCAACTGCAACTAATATATACACAAATCCAAAAGATGATGGAAATGGACCCATGAAATCAATTCCCCAACAGTCAAATATTTCAATTTCAAGTATGGGATTTAAGGGCATCATGTTTCTTTTTGTAATTGATCCCAATTTTTGACATTTTTCACAACTTTTGCAGAATTCATATGTGTCTTTAAACATAGTAGGCCAATAAAATCCACACTGTAAAATTTTAGCAGTAGTTTTTCTTGAAGAAAAGTGACCACCACATGCTTCAGAATGACAAAAATTAATGACACTACTTACCTCATTATCAGGAATACATCGCCGAAAAATTTGATCTGGGCAATATTTGAACAAATAAGGGTCATCCCAATAAAATTTCTTTACTTCAACAAAAAATTTCTTCTTCTCTTGAGCATTCCATTACAAATGCATTTTACCTGTAACAAGAAAATTAACAATATTAGCATACCATGGCATTGAAGTAATAGAAAATAAAAATTCATCAGGGAAAGAATCATTTATGGGTGTTATATCATTACAGAATTCGGATGTGAGTCTTGATAGATGATCAGCAACAACATTTTCAACACCCTTTTTATCTTTGATGGTAAGGTCAAATTCTTGTAGTAACAAAATCCAACGAATTAGTCTCGGTTTGGCATCATGTTTACTCATCAAATATCTCACAGCAGCGTGGTCAGTAAACACAACAGATTTAAAGCCAAGCAAATATGAACGAAATTTGTTTAATGCAAATACCACAGCAAGTAATTCTTTTTCAATTGTAGAATAATTCATTTGAGCATTATCCAAAGTCTTACTTGCATAATAAATCACAAAAGGCTTACCATCCCTTCTTTGTCCTAAAACAACACCAACAGCAAAATCACTTGCATCACACATTAATTCAAATGGCAAAGACCAATTAGGGATTGCATAATAGGTGCAGATGTTAAAAGACAAATTATTTTTTCAAAAGATTTTTGGCAATCATCATTCCATTCAAACGGTGCATCTTTTAATAAGAGGTTACAAAGTGGTTTAGATATGGCACTAAAGTTTTTTATAAACCTCCGATAAAATCCTACATGTCCTAAAAATGATCGTACATCTCTAACTGTTTTTGGTTGTGGCAATTTAGATATGACTTCGATTTTTGCTTTGTCAACTTCAATTCCTTTAATAGAAACAACATGACCCAAAACAATTTCAGAAGTAACCATGTAGTGACATTTTTCCCAATTCAACACAAGTTCTTTTTCAATACATCTTTTTAAAACTTTCTCCAAATTATCAAGGCAATCATTAAAAGAATTCCCAAACACAGTCAAATCATCCATAAAGACCTCTAAACAATGTTCAACCATATCACAAAAAATGCTTAACATACATCTTTGAAATGTTACAGGAGCATTACAAATCCCGAATGGCATTCTTTTAAATGCAAATGTTCCAAATGGACATGTAAATGTGGTATTTTCTTGATCATCAAGTGATATAGGAATTTGATAATAACCTGAATATCCATCTAAAAAACAGTAATAGGGATGTCCTGCTACTCTTTCTAAGATTTGGTCAAGGAATGGTAATGGAAAATGATCTTTTCTAGTGGCTTCATTTAATTTTCTATAATCAATGCACATGCGCCAACTAGATGTAATTCGTGTTGGAATTAATTCACCTTTTTCATTTTTAACAACAGTGATTCCAGATTTTTTAGGCACTACTTGTGTAGAACTTACCCACTTACTATCAGAAATAGGGTAGATAATTCCCATATCAAGCAATTTAAGGACTTCTGTTTTGACTACCTCTTTCATGTGTGGGTTTAATCTTCTTTGAGGTTATTGACATGTTTTAGCATTTTCTTCCAAATTAATTCTATGTGTGCAGATTAAGGGATTAATACCTTTAATATCATTTAAAGTCCATCCAATTGCATTTTTATACTTTTTAAGAACAATTAGTAACTTACCTTCTTGGTCGCTTGTTAAAGTAGACGAAATCACAACAGGATAAGTTTGTTCTTCTCCAAGAAAAACATATTTCAATTATTCAGGCAAAGGTTTTAATTCCATTTTAGGTGCTTCTTGTTGTTCTGTCTTTTCAATACTTCCAAGCTCCTCAAATTTTGGCTCGTCATCATAATTTTGTGAAGTCTGCACAGAATCAAGCAACGAATTTATATTAGAAATATCAAGTTCAAGTTGCTTATTTGACTCAATTGAATTAACTAAACAAACATTAGAAAGTTCAGAAAAATCCCCTTTTTGAATATTTTCCTTGATACAAGATTCAAACAATTCCTTTTGTTCATCAGTATCATCTTCATTCTCATTTTCTTCATTAGGTTGCCTGCACACGTTGAAAACATTCAATTCCAAAGTCATATTTCCAAAGGATAAATTCATTAAACGATTCCTACAATTAATCAAAGCATTAGCAGTTGCTAAAAATGGTCGACCTAAAATTACAGGAATTGGTTTGTAATTATTCACAACAGGTTCAGTTTCCAAGACAATAAAATCTACAGGATAAATGAATTTATCAACTTGTACTAAAACATCTTCCACTATTCCTTTTGGTACTTTAACTGATCTATCGGCAAACAAAAGTGTAGTTGAAGTTGATTTTAACTCACCAAGATTAAGTTGAAGATAAACTGAATATGGAAGCAAATTAACACTAGCACCAAGATCTAATAAAGCATGCTCAATTCTGTGGTTACCAATAATACAAGAAATGGTAGGACAACAAGGATCTTTATATTTCAACTTATTATTAGTAGACAGAATTGTACTTACCTGTTTGGCCATGAAAGCACTCTTTCTTACTTTCAATTTCCTCTTAACAGTGCACAAGTCCTTTAAAAATTTGGCATATGAAGGAACCTGCTTGATTGCATCTAATAGATGAATGTTAACTTTGACTTGCTTAAAAATTTCATAAATTTCAGAAGAGTGGTTTGATTTTTTTGGTTTACTCAATGCATGCGGAAATGGTAGTTCAGGTAGAACACTAGTTATTTCTTCATTAGGTGTAAGTTCATTTAGTCCTTCCTTATCCTTCGAATTTTCATCATTTTCATAAGGTTTAAGCATAGGTCTATCAACAACCTTACCACTACGAAGAGTTATAACTGACTTGACTTGGTCTGTGGGTTGATTTTGTTGAGTTTTAGGATTTGGTTGTGGTTGGGCTGGAAATTTTCCTTTTTCTTGAATGGTGAGTGTAGAAGAAATTTTAGCAAGAGTATCTTTCAAATCAGAAAAAGTTTGTGCATTTTGATTGTTAATAGCATCTTGCTTTTTAATGAATGAATGCATTGTGTCTTCCAGATTTTTCCAGGGTGGTGGAACATATGGTGCATAAGACTGAGGATTTTGAAAATTTTGTGGAGGTGGTGCTTGTGAAGATTGTGCATTATTATTATTCCTCCAACTGAAATTCGGATGATTTCTCCAACCAGGATTATAAGTCTGTGAATATGGGTTTGGTTTATTGAAAGTGTTAATGGCATTAGCTTGATCATTTAGACATTCTTTAAGTGCAGGCAAAGTGGGACACTCTTGAGTGAAATGATCATTCGAATTACATATGTTACATGCAATTTCTTGAACAGATTTTACTTGATCATTCTTTTTATGCTCCAAAGCTTCAACTTTCCTAACTAGGGATGCAAATTTTGCTTGTAAATCATGATCTTCCCTAAGGTTATGGATTCCTCCACTAGATGGAGATGATTGTTGCTTATTTGTTAATTCAAAAGTTCCAACAATATCCCAATGTTGTGCATTTTCAGCTAATCGGTCAAGATAATCTAGTGCATCTTCAGGATTTTTATCCCTAAATTCACCATTACACATCATTTCAACAACCTGTCTACTTTGGGGTATTAAGCCCTCGTAGAAATAAGTGACCAATCGCCAAGTTTCAAAACCATGATGTGGGCATATGTTAAGCAACTCTTTAAACCTATCCCAACATTGGTCTAATGTTTCTCCATTTTTTTGAGTAAAAGAAGTGATTTGTCTTTTAAAAGAATTTGTTCTATGAGGTGGAAAGAATTTTTTCAAAAAATGTTCTTGCATGTTATTCCAAGTTCTTACTGATCCAGATCTAAGGTTTTGTAGCCAAGTTTTAGATTTATCTTTTAATGAAAAAGGAAAAAGCTTTAATCTAATTATGTTCATGCTACAATTTTGGTCCGTGTATGTATTACAAACTTCCTCAAAATCTCTTAGATGCAAGTACGGATTCTCAGATTCTAAACCATGAAATGTTGGTAAAAGTTGGATAATACCTGGTTTAAAGTTGAATCGAGATGCTTCTGGAGGAAATACTATACACGACGGTGCTCCGGTTCTGGTTGGATTCATGTAGTCTCTCAGAGTCCTTGGTTGATTCTGATCATGCCCATGCTGAGATTGGTTGTCTCCCTGATCAATTTGAGGATTAAGTTCGTCCAAAACGTTTTCACCTTCATTCTCGTCCATGATTGGTGGTGGAGATTGGGATCTATGAATTAACCTGCCACTTGAAGATTGAGACCAACGTCTCATGCAATGGTTATATTATAAATATAATATTTACACAAATTGATAATAAAAAAAAATAATATTAGTGTACAAAAGAAAATTAAGTAACAATTTTGGTGGTTAAACCCACCAATTAACAATAAATTAAGTATAAAATAAATGCAAAAGAAAGAAAAAGAAAAAAAATGGTGGTTGAACCCACCAATAAAGTAAAAATAAAATAAAATAAATAAATGCGAAATAAAAAAAATGGTGGTTGAACCCACCAATTAAAAAAATACAAAATTAAATAAATACTGAAAATTAAATAACTGAAAATAAAAATTAAGAGTTAGTGGTTAGTTTGGTGGTTAAACCCACCAATAAAGCAAAAATAAATAAATAAATACGAAATTAAATAAATGCAGAAAATTAAATAACTGAAATTAAAAAAATTAGGAGTTAGCAGTTAGTAAGTTAAGAGTTAGTAATTAGAGTTAGTAGTTAAAGTTAGTATGTCCAAAATATGTCCAAATATGTCCAAAGTATGTCCAAGTCTTGATTATTTTGAGGAATTTCGTTTAGGGATTTTATTTCAAATTATTTTTAATTTTATGGTCAAACTGAAATTTTTAGAAGTTTAGAATAGCAATTTGGGATGAAAGTGAAATGACTGAAAGATATTGGGGTCAGAATGTAATTACCCGAAGATTGGGCTAGAAACGAGAATTGTTGGGGCGAAATGAGAAATATGAAAGATATGGGGACAAACGGGGATTTAAGAAAAGGAAAAGGGGGCAAACGAAATTTTACATATAAGAGAAAAATGAAAACGGAAAAGCAAACTAAATAAAAAAAACTTTTCCCCGGCAACAGCGCCAAAAACTTGACACAATTTAAAAGTAATTTTTAACTCCCAAGTATAAGAGTGTCTTGTTGTATTAAAACTCGGTGAGTCCGAGGTCGATCCACAAAGAAAAGATTTAATTAGTTTATTTTATTTTATCTAAAAATTGAAATTAAAACTTGAATATAAATAACTTAATTTAAATGAAACTATGGAATTGAACTAGTTAGGGTTATGGATCCACTCTTAGAAATAAATAAAACTTAATAAATTCTTTTTGCCAATTTGTTTTAGATTTATTACCCAAAAGATTAATTATACAAATTATTATTATTTTCCCTTTAATTTTATGATGGATTAAGTATTTATTGTGCCAAAATTTAATTTGTCTACAATAAGTCAAAATACCATTTCACCATGCCTTATATTAAGTTCTTAAGAATTTATTGTGCCAAATTCATTTGTTTGTCTATAATAAATCAAATTTTCAAAATATAAAACATGTATAAAATTAAATAGAAAATAATTTCATTTATAAAATTAAAAATAGAATTTGATTAAATCATATTTATTTCCTAAGAGTTTCACCTTCCCCTAACTAATATTATTTAGTTAAGCATAATTAAAATAAAAAGAAGTAGTAAAATTGAATTACTTATAATTAAAAGAAATAAAAACAACTAAAATTGGAAATAAAACTAATTTTATTAATGAAAATAATTATACAAAATATTAAAAACACACCTGGAAATCAAGATTACAAGGAGATGGAGAGAATTTAAGAAGAAGAAAGTTGTAGAGAGATGCTTAAAACATAAAAATGAGGCTCTATTTATAGAAAAATAAATTCATAATCTAGTGCTTTGCGGTCCATCATAGGCTTCATGCATGTGCTCCTCACAACCCTTAGATCAAGATCCAATAGCTGGTCAAACTTCAAAAGTCAATCATCACACATGGCATCATTTGACTCGTCCGATTTACCCAAAGAACGGTTGAGATTTGGCAGGTTAATGGGTCGATCGGGTCGACCCGAATATAAAGATTCGGATCCTCCAACTTGCTTCACCAACTATTGCCACGTGGCACAATCATGGCCATTGAATCATGAACGGTTGAGATTTGGTCAAGATTGACAGCTATCCCATGCACTTATATCTATTGTAAGCTCATTTCAGCATCCAATCAGTGCTCGGTCAACAGGAAAAGTCAATTTTTTTTACACAAGCCCAATTTTAAGCTGATCTTGATTGATCTTAAGGTTTTCGGACCTCCGGAATTCAAATTTGACCTCCGTTTATCTGTTTGGAGCCTCGAAGTACGTGAAATTAATATTTTTCCTAATAAACACATAAAAATACACAATTAAATATATTTAAAACATAATTCATAATTCATAATATATTACATAAACACAAATATAAATTATAACATAAGCATAAAATAACATATTATCGCTTGATAATTAAACAATTTTTAATACTAATCAATGGTTTCACCAACAAATATTCATTTGTATTTAATCAATGCAACATCACTCTTGTTCCATTGACACCAAAATAGATTTATGGAGACCAAGTGAGCCTACAGAGAAAGAGTGAGCAAAAGAAAAAGATAGTGAAGTTCAAAAAGAGGTCGACGAAAATGTGAGAGAAAAATCAAAGAAAAATGCGGCCACTAAGAGAAAATCATAAGGAAAACAAAAGAATTTCTATGCGAGAGCGAGTGAAAAAAAAAATGTTGTTTTTACATCAGCCGATAATTGTACTTTTGTATAAAAAGGCACTTTTAAACATTATCGAATTTGACCCTACTTTACCTAGTTCTATTACTTCTCTTTTGCAAGAATATAAGGATGTCTTTCCTAAGGAAACACTACACGGTTTACCTCCAATCCGAGGGACTGAGCATTAGATTGATTTTGTGCTTGGTGCAACCATTTCAAATAGATCAACTTATAGAAGCAACCGGAAGGAGACCAAGGAACTTCAAAGACAGGTTAATGAATTGATGGAAAAAGGGTACGTGAGAGAAAGTATGAGTCCATGTGTATTTTTGGTTTTATTAGTTCCCAAGAAAAATGGGACACGGAGGATACGTGTTGACTGTCAAACCATCAAGAACATAACAGTAAAGTATCGACAACCCATTCCTAGGCTAGATGACATACTTGATGAATTATATGGTTCTTGTGTATTTTCTAAAATTGATCTAAAAAATGGATATCATCATATTAGAATGAAAGAAAGAGATGAATGGAAAAATATATTTAAAACAAAATGTGGTTTGTATTAATGGTTAATCATGCCTTTTGGTCTAACTAATGACTTGAGCACTTTTATGAGACTTATGAATCATGTTTTGTAGGCTTTTATTGGCAAGTTTATTGTTGTTTATTTTGATGATATCCTCATTTATAGTAAAAACATAGACAATCACGTAGTAAATTTGAAATATGTTTTAGATATGTTTAGAAAATAAAAGTTGTTTGCTAATTTGAAGAAGTGTACATTTTGCACTGATAAACTTGTGTTTTTAGGATTTGTTGTGAGTGCATAGCGTATACAAGTTGATGAGGAAAATGCACGTGCCCAAGAGTGGCTGAGTCCCATAAGTGTAAGTAATGTGAGAAGCTTTCATGGGCTCGCTAGTTTCTATTGACGATTTGTGAAAGACTTTAGCACATTAGGCGCACCGCTTACTGAAATAATGAAAAAAGATGTTGGATTCAAGTGGGGAGAAGCGCAAGAAAAGGCATTTCAAATGATTAAGCAAAAGCTTAACAAAGCTCCTTTATTGTCTTTGCCTAACTATTAATAAAACTTTTGAAATTGAATGCGATGCCTTAGGTATTGGTATTGGTGCAGTCCTAATGTAGGAGGGACGACCAATTGCTTACTTTAATGAGAAACTGAGTGAGACAGCCTTAAATTACCCTACTTACGATAAGGAGTTGTATACATTGGTTCGAGCATTAGAACCATGGTAACAATACCTATGGCCTAAGGAATCCATGACTCACACCGATCATGAGTCCTTGAAACACCTTAAAGGCCAACACAAGTTGAACAAAAGGCATGCTGGATGGGTTGAATTCATATAAATGTTTCCATATGTCATTCGTTACAAGTAAGGTAAGGAAATAGTTGCTGCAAATGCGCTTTCCCGCAAGTATGTCTTTGTCTCAACATTTAATGCTAAATTGCTTGGTTTTGAACAAATTAAGGAATTGTAGCTAATGACTGTGATTTTAGTATTGAATACCAAGCTTGTGAAAAGACTGCAATTGGTAAATACTTTAGGCATGATGACTACTTATTTTGGGAGAATAAACTATATGTGTCTAATTGTTCTTTGAGAGATTTGTTAGTGAGAGAATCCTATGGAAGAGGGTTGATGGGGCACTTTGGAGTTGTAAAGACTTTAATAGTTTTACAAGAACACTTTTATTGGCCACATATGAACAAGATGATTAAGAGACTTTGTGGTAAATGTGTCACTTGTAGGCAAGCCAAATAAAAAATGCAACCTTATGGCTAATACACTTCTTTACCAATACCTAGTGCACCTTGGACTGATGTTTCGATAGATTTTGTGCTAGGTTTACCTAGGTTTAAATTAGGAAAAGACTTATTTTTTGTGGTTGTAGATAGATTTTAAAAAAATGGCACATTTTATTCCATCCCACAAAAAGGATAATGCTTCAAATATCGCCGACCTATTCTTTAGGGAGATTGTGAGGTTGCATGGTATGCCTAAGACAATTGTTTTTGATAAGGATGTTAAGTTTTTAAATTACTTTTGGAAAACATTATGAGCTAAATTAGGAACTAAATTATTGTTTTCAACTACTTATCACCCTTAAATTGATGGTCAAATAGAACTTGAGAATATAACTTTATCTACTTTGTTGGAGATATTATTAAAAGAAACATCAAAACTTGGGAAGATTGTTTACTACATGTTGAGTTTGCTTATAATCGCTCTGTTCATTCTGCTACTAAATATTCACCATTTGAAATTGTTTATGGGTTTAATCCTTTAACCCCATTAGATTTAACTCCATTACCTGTTTCTGAGCGTGTTAACTTCGATGGCAAGAAAAATGTTGAAATTGTTAAACAGATACATGAGAGGGCAAAGCTTAACATTGAGTAGAGAACTGAGTAATATGCTAAACAAGCCAACAAAGGGCGACATAAGCTAGTCTTTGAACCCGACAATTAGGTGTGGTTACACATGCACAAGGAATAATTTCCAGAACGAAAGAAATCTAAGTTATTACCTTGAGGGGATGGTTCATTCCAAGTTTTGGAACGAATCAACGAAAATGCATACAAGTTAGATTTGCTTAGTTGAGTACAATGTAAGTGCTACTTTTAATGTTTCTAATTTGAATCCTTTTTATGCAGATGAAGATTTAAGGACAAATCCTCTTCAAGAGGAGGGGAATAATGAGATTAAAGATAAAACTATCACAAGCACATGAGATGAGGCATATTCAGATCCTATTCAAGTTCTTATCAAACCCGTTACAAGAGCTCGGGCAAAGAAATTCAAAGAAACTCTTAATGGATTGATTCAAGCAATTTTGGCTCAATCAAATTCGTAGAGGCCCTTTAAAGGAATAGCACATGATAAATGCATGATACAAGCCCTTGAAGTTTCTAAATAATCACTTCCATGAAATAGGAAGTTGGCTTGCACATTATTGTGGAAAAATATATTATTTCCTTTTTCGGATACTTTCCCATTTCTTGAGAATGCTATTAGAGAATCAAATCAGTTATTTATATTTTAATCACCTAGTTTCCATTTTAATTGATGTAAGACATTTAAGCCAATTAGGATTCTGATTTGATTTAAATTCTTTTTTATTTTCTTAAATTATTATTCTAATTTGATTTAAATTCTTTCCTATTCGCTTAGATTAGGATTCTGATTAGATTTAGATTCTTTCCTATTTATTTATATTTAGATTCTAATTTGATTTTTGGTTTAGAATTTATTTCCAAAAGTTATTGTAACCAACCCTAAATAATGTACTCGTATCCAATAAACAAAGATCAGTTTTGATGCAATTAGTGAGAGAGTTAATTCTCTTTGGTTCTTATACAAACTCTTTGAACTTATCGGATTTCCATAGCGTTCAAACTTTGACTTATCAATAAGACAATCCATAGCTAATTGTGGCGTCCTCACATACCAAGATTTGTGCTTTCATTAAGCATTAGGTTGCGATTCCATTCAATTCCCGATTTAGATTCGATCTTGAGGACTAAATTGATTAAGGTCGCGTCAGTTTTTAACGGGGTTCATATCACATCCACACCTCATAGAACCAGTAGTCCTTGGTTATTTTTCTTTTTTGTTCTCTTTATTTAATCCTTGTGTTTCTCTACCATTCACTCCTCTCACAACAAAAGGTAATCCTTGTTTTTTAGCATCGTTACCAGAACTAGATCTCTTGGTCGCAATTACAAAATTATTCCTCCCTACTTCTAATGAATTAACACTTCCTTACTTTTAAATATCTACATATGAAATAAAATAAATATTAATAAATGAACATTATCGAATGATAATGAGTTATAAAAAGAAACTCACCTCATGATTGATAAATTTGTTAGTAAGATTCATTACACATTCCGAATCAACATTAAAAGTTTGAGTTGAAGTCATGTCCTGCAAATAACAAGCTGATTGTCGTACCTTTTAATCATTAACGATTCTTTTTATTATAAACTAGAATATCAAATGGATCACACACACCTCATTAAAATTAAAATATTCTGACATATTGATTTTCCTTTGCACATATTTAAGATATTGAGAAGAAAAAATTTAGGATTTAAAAGGGTAAGAAAATTGAATTTTGATCTCAATATCCTAAATGCGTACTCAAAGTAATAATCTTATATATGTTTACAGTAAAATATTCTTAATAATAGTAATTTATATCATTTGGTATTTTTATAATAGAAATTTTTATAAAAATATGAGTATTTAAAAAATGTTTTAGAATGTAACTAACCCCACACTTAAATTGAGCAATGGTGTATCAAGCGAATTGTCGAATACAGACAGAATGTGTGGTACCGGGCAACATTTGCACCGCAGCTGTGGGACTGAATTTTTTTTTTCTTTTTTAAATTTTTAAAAGGAGAGATGAGCACTCACTCGCATGGGTACATAATTTATTTGACCAAAAAAAAAAAAAAAGATAGAAAAGCAGCAGCATTATGGAGAGAAAGGAAGATCCCAAATACAACGATATGCATAGTCTGTACGAAGCTTACAACGAGCTACATGGCTTAGCCCAAGAGCTGGAGACGCCATTCGACGCACCGGCAGTGCTTGTTGTGGGTCACCAAACTGATGGCAAAAGCGCTCTTGTAGAAGCCCTTATGGGCTTTCAATTTAACCACGTCGGCGGTGGCACCAAGACCCGTCGTCCAATTACTCTTCACATGAAGTACAATCCTCTCTGTGAGCTTCCTTTGTGCCATCTCGCCTCCTCCGATGTGGACCCCACCCTCGCTCAAGAAAAGTCCTTCCAAGAAATTCAGTCATTTATTGAAGCGGAGAACATGAGGTTGGAGCGTGAATCTAATAGTAATCAATTCTCGGCTAAGGAAATAATTATTAAGGTGGAATTTAAATATTGTCCAAATCTTACTATAATAGACACTCCTGGACTTATTGCTCCCGCCCCAGGTCGAAAAAATCGAGCATTACAGGTCTACTCCCAGACCCCATTTAAAAATATTTACAAAATTCCTTTTAATTTCCTTAGTAACAATGTTGCATGAGACTTTGATGCTGATTGTTGCGGCATTTGTGATCCATGGAAGGATCAAGCTCGTGCAGTGGAGTCCCTTGTGCGGGCCAAAATGCAGCATCGAGAGTTCATTATATTATGTCTTGAAGATTGCAGTGATTGGAGCAATGCCACTACGAGGCGGGTGGTAATGCAAGTATGTGTCTTACTATTAATTTCGTTCTAGTCAAGAAATTGCTTCTCATATTTTGTTTGGTAGATGGTAGATGTGGTTAAAACTTTTGTCTGATGTCCAAGAGAATTCACTTTTGTTGACCATATATATGTATGTAATGCAGGTCGATCCTGAGCTAAAGAGAACTATCATTGTCTCAACCAAGCTTGACACTAAAATTCCCCAGTTTGCACGTGCATCAGATGTGGAAGTTTTCCTTTCACCACCTGCATGTACCCTTGATGGCTTCATATTGGGTGGCTCTCCTTTTTTTACATCAGTGCCTTCTGGAAGAGTTGGCACCGGGCATGATTCAGTGTACAGTTCAAATGAAGAGTTCAAGCAGGTTTAGTCCTCTAAACAATCCTTATTCACACAATGTGCTTAATTTTGGTTATGGTCATTATTTATGCTATGTTTGGTGAGAGGAATTGGAGAATTAAAAAAAAAAAGTTCAACTGCTGAGAATAGTTACATTGTATATACACTCAACAGATCTGTGCTCTTTAGCAGTAAAATCTACCTCATAGATATATTTACTCCCACTAATATTGAGGAAGATATATCTACTTCCAACATAGTTTATGGATGGGGATTAAGTTGAGACACCACATAGGCAATTGGACAATCATCTAGGGGAGTTATCTTATCTTGTTTGAGTAACATGCCAATCTTTGATTTTTTTATAAGGAGGAGGTTGTAAGTCTTTTATTCAAGGGTTGTATATCTTGCGAATGTTCTAAAATAGAAACCTTTTGAATATTGATGAAAAGAAGGCCAAGAAGAAGTGGAAGCAAGTTATAGATTCTAGAGAAAGTGATATGGCTGAAAAAGTTTGTGATCTTGGTAGCGAAACTGAAAATCTTGTTATCAAACAAACATTGACAGCAACAAATCATATGAGTAGACATTTGGCTATGAACCAATTTTTTCAACCTCATAATGCCTACCATGAAAAGTGTGTTGAATAACTTTTGAAGCTGCAAAAACATGATAGCTGGGGAGGAAAAAAAAAAAAAGGTTCAGTAAAAGTCATTCAGTAAAGGCTGTGAAACTCCAATCAAATAAAGGTTCTTGATGCAATATTTAATTGATTTGGATGTTTATGTTGGTTTGTGTTCTTTAGCCGAAGCATGATTGTATGATACTTACACGCATACATGAAAATTTATATTTTCTAACTTTTATATGAGTCCATAATTTTATGTATCCAAAATGCTATTTTTAAATTCATTTATTTCATGTTGTATCAAACCTAATTCCTTTATTTTTTATAAAATTTCTTAGCTGATATAATAAATTTTTAAACTTTATGCATTTAGAACAAAGTAACAACAATTTTTTTTTTCAGTTATTTATTAATGTACCATATTATTCAAAAACATTTGTTCACATCTTGTCAAGAGCCTAACTTAAGCTCATTTCTAACACAAATCCAAGTATATTAATTACTATTTTAAGATGCTCTTGATTTTTAAAGATAAACATCTGACACTGAATAGTCAGATATTACAAAAAGAAAAACAAAAATACATTAAGATGTTTGCTTTTTGAGCTATTCAAACGTATTTATATTTCAGATACAAGCACATAGGCTTCATTAGCTATCTGAAAGTGTTTATTTATGTTGGCCTTGCATTTATGAATTTAGGATTTGGGATGTTAGACTTTGTTAATGGTCGATTTTCTTGATTTAATTATTTCTACACCCCTAAATTTTTAAGCGTACTTTGTCGAACAGGCTATATTCATAAGAGAGATGGAAGACATAACATCGTTGGAAGAGAAGTTAGGTCGGTCATTGTCAAAGCAAGAAAGAAGCCGAATAGGTGTAAGCAAACTGAGATCGTTTTTGGAAGAACTGCTCCAGAAAAGGTATGCATCTCTCTGTCTTTTAATCTGATCACACTATTTTCAGCTCATTTAACCTGCTGATCCTAGAACTAAATGCTTTAGAACTTTACACTTGCAAGGTATATGGACAGTGTTCCTATGATCATTCCACTTCTTGAAAAGGAATACTGCAGCACAACAAGAAAACTGAATGAAATAAATAAAGAACTCAGGTATGTGATTGAATTTTTTTTTTTTTCCCCTTGAGGCGAATTTTTCATGAATGCATATTATATGGCCTTTTAGCTTCTAAGTTCAATGGCGTAGTAGTGGCCAAAATCATTAATTTTAGTTTGAACTTTATCTTTTATTTTTGTAGTGTTACATTAGTTTTTCTTTCATCATAATTAACTGTATTTCATGCTTTCTTTTTACACAGCACCTTGGATGAAGTAAAATTGAAGGAGAAAGGGAGAGTTTTTCATGATCTATTCTTGACCAAGGTTTCAACTAAGGATTTAATTGATTTGGAGTTTTCTAACATTGCTGTCAATATCTTCCCCCTGGCTTCTTCTCGCCATGTTGCCTTATTGTAACTTAGCAGAGGATGGAGGAAAAGAAGTTAGACATATGGATGTGTATATGATCTTTTGATTACTGCTTCAAAATTGTTGTTCATGTTATTTGTTCTGACTGAAATATGCTTTTTTGCTCAGTTGTCGTTGCTACTGAAAGGGACAGTTGTTGCACCTCCAGATAAATTTGGTAAATAATCTTGATGTCATTACATCTTCACCATGTGGTACATAGTTTCTTATCTTGTTACTCTTTCTTGGATGCCTACATACTCAGTTTCTTTAAATTGTATAACTGATGTTATAAATAATTCCCGCATTGGACATGAATGGTTTTAGTATGTTTTTCGCAGGTGAAACACTACAAAATGAGAGAATTAATGGAGGGGCATTTGTTGGTACCGATGGTCTTCAGTTTCCACACAAGCTAATACCTGTAAGCAAGAATATTTCTGCTATAAGTTTTTATTTTTTTTTGGTGCAGTGAATTTCTTTATGTATTTGCTTGTCTCGCGTATAGTGCAAAAATTAATTGGATTGCAGTCTCTCCTAATCTGGAAAGTTTCTCTTGTTCATGCTCTTAAGCATTCTTGTGCCAGTCTTCTTAATATTTTAGTTGCTTTTTATTCTTCTCAATTGAGTGAATCAGTTGGTCTTATACAAAATTTTAGGTGAATGTATGGCCAGTTGAATTTTATAGCCAAGCATTTCGTAGGGGTGCCAAAAGAATAGGAGAATCCATTCCTATGTTCTGAATGTGAACGTGTGAGGTTTCTCAGAGTTATTATGTTTCTCAGAGTTATTATAACATGCATGTTGAAATTTGAGTTCCCTTGCTCATAGAATGCAGGAATGCGACTTTATGGAGGTGCACAATATCATCGAGCTATGGCTGAATTTCGTTTTGTGGTTGGAGGAATAAAATGCCCCCCAATTACACGAGAGGAGATTGTAAATGCATGTGGAGTCGAAGATATTCATGATGGAACAAACTACTCCAGGTATTGTCTTTCCATATTTATGGTAGTCTTTCTATATTTTCTTACTGAATAGCTTTTAATTTTCTGCTTTTTCCTCTTTTCATTTGGTTTACCAGGACGGCTTGTGTCATAGCTGTTGCAAAGGCTCGTGATACATTTGAACCTTTCCTTCATCAGGTTTGTAACTTATCCATTGTTAATATTCCATTTTACTTCTTTATTTTCTTGTCAAATGTTCCATGCAATGTGGGTGTCAGGTGCCATTATACGGTTGAGACTTGAAGTTGAATAAATCAATGAACTCATTCTTAGCCTACTACCTAATTTACATTCATTGTGTGATGCTCAACTGATTTTTCATATTGGACAGGCAACACCAACTTATGACCAGCCACTCCATACCAATTAGTTGTTGTTTATAAGAAATTTGCGGGATACTATTTTTCAAATAAAATACCAAGCATATGTATGTGCAACTCCGTGCTTTAAGGCTCAAGTCTATTTTTCACTGAATCCATTCTGTTACTCAAGCAGTGTTTGTTTTATATTTGAAATATTAGTAGATCTACGTGGACAAATCAGAACGATATATTGATTTTTATTCATAACATCTAAATATAAACATTTGAAAATTTTAATGTTTTCACATGTTATATCTGTATCAATAAATTGATAAAAAATTTTACACGTGTAGAGAATAAAAAGTTATTCAGGTGTTTTTAAGAACTACTATTCAAAAAACTTATTTAGACATTTGTATAAGTGTTAAGCTAAATATTTTCACTTCATTCTATTCAGATTTTAAAAATCAAATTTTCAGTGTTAAGTTGAGAAACAGACATTAATATCTAAATGATTGAAACAAAATCACATTCAGTGTTTAGAACTACAGACAAACAACTCTGGCCAAATTGGATTCATTCTTGTACGCGATGCTTTAGGGAGTTTTGGCTCATTGTATTATTATGCAAGGAGCTAGTGGTTGGATGTAAGTAATTTGGTTCTAGAATGACATGAATTCATTTAAGTATTGCTTGGAGCTAAAACTGTTGATTTTAGAGGATAAATATGATCTTGTTGATGGTTTAATTTAAGCTAATGTATCAATGATGGAAAAAAGGATATAAGAATGAGAAAGAGGGTATTGACCGAGAGAAATAACACAAAGTCTGAGACAATGCTTAAACTCTAAAGTTTTGCTTGTTATTTGATATCCATTTTTAGAGGAAGCGAAAATAAAAAGACTGTCAGTTTTTGGTGGCCAAGTCTGTATTTTTTAAATCTAGAAGACAGAAGGCTTGTAATTCAAGAACATGAGATGATTTATTTATATGGTCGACCAATGGTGACATCCTTAGGTATCTATGCTATTTTATCAATCTAGACTCATGATAGAGTGCTTTAGTTGTTCTCCATAAATTGGGGTCACACAGTCACACTTCATAATTCTAGAGAAAAATTACTCATATATGGAACAGGTGTATGATTCGTAATTTATGAGGAAAATTACTTAAATATGGAACAGAAGTATTTTTCCTTTTGAAGCTATTGAGACGATGATTTGAAGAAAATTACTTGGTTTTTTGGGTATGAAGCTATTGAGCTAGCTATTGAGCTCATGTCCATGGCTTTTCTTTGGGAAGCTGAAGCTGTATGCAAGTGTCATCTCTGTCATTTGGTGCTGTTCTAATGATTTGATCCTGTTTTTAACCATATATCAAAACTTTTTACTTTCATATCAGATAAACCTTGTAGAATCATTTCATTGTTAGAGATACTTTATAAAGCCTCCAATTTTATTGGTTTTGGTACCTTATTTATTGGTTATATCACTTTTTGCAAATGCAATTTCTAGTTTTTTGTTCTAAAGTTCTCTGTATTCCACTGTTTTCTCATTTGCAAATGTTCTGTACCCTTCTTACTTTCCAATCCATATGTTCCTGTGCTTTTATTCACTCGATCCCTTGCGTTGATTCTTCATCATGTGATGGGAGATCCATTCCTACGTTTCCAGTCCTTTGCTATAAATTTAAGGTTTATCTTTTCTAGTTTTCTTCCGTAAGTCTTCACTGATTGCAGATTACTTGAGCTACCTAAGGACTTGTCAGTTTTCCTTTTCTGTCTGTTTACTACATTTTATTTCATTTCCCATTGAATAACTATAGTTTAAAATTTTGTTTACTTAAGATAGATCCTTCCTTCAAAAATACAAATTTGTTTTGTGTATGTTAGTGTTTGCTCTCTTCAAAAATAAAGTAACGTAGGATGAACTAGGCTATTTTTAGTCTTGTCTCTAATTTTCATTATTTTAGTTGGTTTAGCTTTTATTTTCTTATTTGATTCATGTTTGGTTATTTAGGCGTGAGATTTTGTTTTCTTTGTCTTGTTGGAGTAGGATTTCTATTTCGGATGATTATTGGTTATTGGATTAAAGTTCATAGTTCATTAACCCCTCTCAATTCTTCTCTTTTTGCTCCATTTTCTCCCTTTCTTTTTCTCAATTGGCCATGCACCAATTTGATGTCAGAGCGACTTCACTAAGATACTTCTCTCTTGTACAGCTGGGTTGTAGGCTCTTGCACATTCTGAAAAGATTACTTCCAATATCTATATATCTTCTTCAGGTAAGGCCTCAGCCCTTCAGTTAATTGGTTTTTGAATTTTATGCTTATAGAACCTTCTAAATTTTAATTCATGAAATTTTGCTCATTGTCCTTTTATATTTATTATTTTTCCCATTTACTGCTTTTTAACAGAAAGAGGGAGAATATCTAAGTGGCCATGAGGTGTTTCTGAGGCGAGTTGCTTCTGCCTTCAACAACTTCGCAGAATCTACCGAAAGAGCATGCCGTGAAAAGTATATTGCTTTCTGGTGTTGCAATCATCTCTTTCGTTAATAACCTTTCACTGAAATGTGTCATAGTTTGCATGAACTGACTCATTGCCTCAATGTTTCTTTATTCTAGTTATATCTTGTAATAAAACTAATGCACTGGGGGTTCAGTTGATAAATTAACTGAATGCTAGGAATTATAATTATTTGATAGCAAACTTCTATAAGTTACGTTAACAGCCTCTGGATGAAGATGAAAATTGCATGGATGTGGGTTTCTGCCTTTCTTTTATTATGAAAAATCCTTATAAGATGGATTTGGTGCCAAGAAAGATAGGAAACGTAATGTTATTTGCTAGTTTGTATGTTAGGCTATGTTTGTAGGTAGTTTTTCATTCCTTATGTTTGATTTTTTTTGTTATTTCTGATCAGCTTCCTTTTAGATGACATTATCTTCTGTTCTTCATTATTTGCTGCAGATGCATGGAGGATTTAGTGAGCACCACCCGCTATGTCACATGGTCCTTGCACAATAAGGTTAACATTTTCGCCTGTTTTGGAATATAAATGTTCTAAAAAATGAAGCCATTCAATTTGATTTACCCTTCATTTATATTGTTCATTAAATTCTTTCCAAAATTGGCCATTCTTTGTTGACATATCAGACTTTAGAATTTGAATGGCATTAGTTACAACTTCAGTTGTCTTTTTGTTTTGTGGACTAACTTCTTTAGGTTTCTACATTATATTTGTTCTATTTCCAAGTTTCCACATAGAATTCATGTCTCCAAAATGTAATGCAAAGTATATAATGTAATTTATATGGAGCTTCTATTTAGTTCTTATCGATACAAAGATTTAATTATATGTCAGCTCTGTTGGTGTTACGATTTTTTCGTTATGTTTTCACATTAAATTTTCAGAACCGTGCTGGGTTACGCCAATTCCTAGACTCATTTGGTAGTACAGAGCAGTCGGCTGTATTAAGCAACTCTCTATCGATGCCCCTTTGTCAAGAGTCATCATTTGTTTCAGTTGCCAATGAGAAGCATGACACTAAGCCTAGGACAGACGTAAAGCTCAGTCAGGTGGCCTTAGGTGTTGATTCAAGCTCTTCTGTTCAGACAACAGAAACAAGGTTGGCAGATCTTCTAGATAACACATTGTGGAACCGAAGACTGGCCCCATCATCTGAAAGGATCGTCTATGCTTTAGTGCAACAGATATTCCATGGCATAAGGGAATACTTCTTGGCTTCTGCTGAGTTAAAGGTTTGTCAATATTCTTTTTCAAATCTTTTGATTACAAGTCATGCAATGTTTTTCTATGTTGTTGTATTTGGTTTCTGCAGAACTTTTCTACCTGTTGCATGGTGGAATTTTAATATATAACAACATTACTGGTTTTGTGCTTTATTTCTCTACCACAAGTGGGGAAAGAGGGAAGCGGTAATTTTGGAGTGGAGGAGATAGTGGGTTGGGTTTGGCTTCCTCTGCATAAATGTCTTTCTTATGTTCTTTTTTTTTCCCTTTTTCCCAATTTTTGTATCTATGTTTTGCAGTTCAATTGCTTTCTTCTAATGCCAGTTGTAGACAAGTTGCCGGCACTCCTCCGGGAGGACCTAGAGAGTGCATTTGAAGGTGACCTGGATAATGTTTTTGACATCACCAACTTGCGACACTCGTTGAGCCAGCAGAAGAGTGACACAGAGATTGAAATGAAAAGGGTATTCTAGTCTTGTTCTATTTTCTCTTCCGTGTGATATTTTTAATATTACCATTCTCTCTTTGTGGTTAGTTTGACCAATGCAATAATGATTTTGCAGATTAAGAAACTTAAAGAGAAGTTTAAGCTGATACATGAGCAGTTTTTTTCACATCACGTTATGTCAAGTTTGTCGCTGGCGCCATCTGCATAATTTGTGGTTCATCTTGAGTATCAAATAGTTAGGCATGTGAGGTGACATTCCTCACTTTTTTCATTTTTTTCATTTTTTTTGAAACTTACATAAATAACTAGCAGTTCGAATGCATTTAAATTTCATTTAACTGAACATGAAGATTTATATTTTGTTTTGATCACTGCTCTATTTTTATCTGTGTTTCTTCCTTTTTGACTGCTTTTAAATCCATTTAATCCTTCTATAATTTCTCTGTTCCTTCAATGCTTTATTCATGGTATCATTATATTTTCCAAACAGTTCTAATCTATCCAATTTATAGTACTCTCATTTTTAATTCAGCGTCACCCATTTCTCTTACAAAACATTCACTAAATCTCATAGAAACTATTTTGCTTCACGAGGGGAAGGGAACAAAGTATTTAATGTTTTTCGTTATTTTTTTTCTCCTGATCTTTGTTAGAATAGTTAGGCTAAGCTGTAGAGAATTATAAACAAAGCATGCCTCAAAAAAAAAAAAAATCAGAAAAAAGGAGAAACTAACAACTTAAAACTATCTTTTCTGATAAAAGGACCGACAGAGACTATTATTCTCAATTTTGTTGTAAGGGAAGGAGAGTTTCTAATTTGGATTAAGTTGAATGCGGATACGTTTATATCAGAAACAAGAGGTGAAGTTTAAGAAGCTTCCCAAATGAGAAAAATAAATAGGGAATGATTTAAATAATTCCACAGATGAGAAAATAAATATGGAATGACTTTTTTAAAATATTTTACCAACATCTCGATATTCACTTGTTTTCACCAGTACCGTCAGAGTAATCCTTATATCTCTACTGCATTTTTCTAATCCTAGACATGTGTTCTTGTCATCACTTAGTGTCAGCAAATGCCATAGACCACATGCCCTATTTCTGAAACAGCAGCCATGCTTGATGCTTCATTCTTGTAATTATCTAAATTTGTTATTCTAGTTGCTTGATGACCAGAAATCTTCTTCTAAATGCTTGTGAAACTATTACTCTGAGATGACATCAGTTTGCTATTGAAAAAATCAGAATCGTTTGGGAAGTCAGAGAATCCCATTATGTTTCTAGTATCTTTGAGGTGAATGTCAGGGGGTAGTGGAGGAAGACTGGAATCTCCTAGCAGAAATTCAACAACCCTTCTCATATCAGGCCTGTAGACAGGATTAGGAGCTGAGCAGAACAGGCCTAGGTTAAGCATCAGCTCAGCTTCAGCTAAGTCGTAATAATCAAGTGTCTGATCGATGGCTTGAGTGATCTCTCCTTGCAAATGTAGCTCCTTTACCCAATCCACCAATAGCAGTTCCGCAGCAGCCTTTTGGGTCTCAATTGATCTACGTCCACAAGCTACTTCTAGCATAAGTATACCGTAACTGTAGACATCAGTGCTTGTTGTAGCTTTGCCTGTTCTTGTGAGTTCAGGAGCCAGGTAACCTAGGGTACCTACTATATGTGTTGTCTGTGGATTAGCACCATGTTCATAAATCTTTGCCAGACCAAAATCCCCCAGCTTAGCATTAAGATCAGCATCTAATAAGATATTGCTTGGCTTCACATCTCTGTGAACCACCCTCTGGTTGCATTCTTCATGTAAGTAAAGCAATGACTGTGCAATGCCAATGAGAATTTTGTATCTTTGGTCCCAAGTCAGCAGTTTCCTGGGCTTGTGATCTTTGTCAAACAATAGCTTGTCAAGGCTTCCCTTTGGCACGTAGTCATAAACTAGGAGGAGCTCATCTTGCTTTCGAAACCAGCCATGCAACTGCACCGGATTCCAATGCCTTAGTCTTCCCATGCTCGTTATTTCTGCAGCAAATTCTTTCATCCCCTGTTGCGAATTCACTTTATTGCAACTTCTAGCCCTAGGCTAGGGATTAACCCCCTGTAAACTCTTCCAAATCCTCCCGACCCTACAAGGTTTTGCTCTCCGAAACCCTTAGTAACAGAGGCTAGCTCAGCATATTTAAATCTATGAGCACCGCATTGAATTTCCCATTCTTCTAACATCTCATCGGCATATTTAATTCTTTGTAAGACATGAATAGCTCCTGCAATAATCAGGATGAGAAAAGCTATACCAGCTAGAGTGATACCTACCGAGAATCCCCTTCTGCGTACCACCTCATGAGATCTTTTTTCCAGAGTTGGGACCTTCGTTGGATTTAAATCTTGTGCCTTAGCCTCCGATGCAAATGCTCCAGCCATGCACGTTATGTGATGCTGTTATTAAACCAGTTGAAGCAGAGAAGCCTGTGTACATGTATTCATCTATCACCGATGAGAGATCAATGGGCAATGATATTAAAGGATGATAAGGCTTTGGTACACCTAGAGGACATATGGAAACGTTAATCAACATCTCCTGGCTGCTATAATCAACCCAAGCTTGAATCGGGTCCCCACTTCTCAGAAGAATAGGAATTCTGTGGTTATTGCTGGAATAGTAGGAAGCTGGCTCTGATGCACTGGAGATGAGGCTTGATATATCTATTCCAACACGGTTATCATTGATGTCTAGGAGTTCTGTGTTCTGTATGATATCAAATTCAACAGCCAATATACGAGTGGAGAATTTTGTACTGCTTGACATAGTAATATTTGGGAGTCCCAGAAACTGGTTTGCTAGACAATTTTCTGGTCGATTGGTGGATATTATAATGAAAGCAAGGCCTTGGCCTCCGAGATCAGGGTACTTTGGAAGAATGGAAAACACAAAGTTGGTGCTGAAATCGATGGCTACAGATTTGTTATCGGTCTTGAATCTCAAAGGATTTGGATGAAGGGCATGCCCAATGAGGCCTTCTGACTTGTTTGTCACAGTGAGGATGCCACTGGGGCTTATGTATGAAGCTCCTTCCAAGCTTAAGTTTGCATGGAGGAACCCATTGTACAGAAAACTGGTGGTGTCGGCATGCACCAACACCATTGCCAACCTCCTTAGAAGAAAGAAGGAGCGAAAAGAAGCTGAATGTTTTCATTGCCAAAAGCTGCTGGGGTGACTTGCCAGATAAGCAAAAAGCATGCTGTGTAAATAAAGGAAGGCAGTGATTAAGTTTCCAAGACATTGATCTTGACACAACACAGCATGGTATGATACAAAAGCAACCAGGACCATATTTTGAAGTCGGATTAGTAATGTAAAACGACTCTCCGAATCCTGTGGACAATTGTCTACCCTTAATTTAGGGAGATTATCATATTCTTCGTGCTTCATTCAATATATATTTCTTACTTCCCTATTATTTTTATAATATTTAAAAATTTATTAATATAAAAAATTTATAGAAAGAGAAGGTAAATAGATTATTTATTTGATAAATATAAAATAATTATTATTATAAGAAAAAAATGCTTAAAACAACAAAAGCTATATGAAAATATCTTATTATTAATTTTTTACTCATACTGAATCGTATATTTATTATTTTTAGTATTTAAATCATTTTATTTTAATTTCAATTTATATAATTTATGTTATTTATAATTCATATGAGCAAAAATATATTTGAAAATAAGCGTACTACTATAAAATTATGGTGTAAGGAATACTATTGGATAATATGAAAATAAGAGTACGTGGTGTACATGTATTGATTTTAATAAAGAAAAAACTGGCAATCTTCTTTAAATATCTCTTGATGTCTTCTTTAACTTAACAATCATGTCATTATGCTTTTTATTTTATTTTTTTCCCTCCCTGTTATTCACCTCTCTCTTCAATTAAATTAACCTAATTAATAGACAAATCTTTGTGCATAACAATATACTAATGGCTGCCTTTTTTCCCTCTGTTGTTCACCTCTCTCTTCAATTAAATTAACCTAATTAATAGACAAATCTTTGTGCATAACAATATACTATAAGGCTGGTTCTGCGGCATAAAATCAGAGCAAATTGTTCGTGATGAGGATGCATTATCAAAATTCAAGTAGATTTAGGTGGTGGTGTAAATTAAAAGGTGCACAGGAGGAATGAAGATGAAGCTATGACATTTGTAAAATTCAAGATGATAAAACATTCATTGGAAAAAGCAATGACAGGCTCATTCATCGAATTCTCCACAGTAGTAGCAATTTCCTTTGTACTTCGTTCCTTTTTGTTGGATTGCCATTGCCGAAGGGATGTATAGTTCGTGATCCAAGAATTTGTTGGTTTGTTTGAGACAATCTTAATTATAGAAACAATTCTTTTAATTGTTTCAAGACTTCCAAGGTAATTTCTGATATTTTTCACAGAAGTGTAATTGAGCCAAGCAGCCATTCGCATATGCATAATCCGTAAATTAATGACACAGATAAATAAAATCTAAGGTATCATGTTGTCGCAAAGGAATAACCTAGGTGGTAGCTAAACATACTCCTAATCCACTTTTGGTGTGATTTTTTTTTTTTCCTTCTAAACTAGATCCTCTCCCCATCCACGTGACCAAGTTTTAAACTCTAAATCTCTTAAATCACTGTAAGATATTTGTTTGGTTTAAAACTATCACTCACTTCAATTGATTGACCTACTCATCACATTTGATCGTCTTAATTTTTCATGCTATATTAACAGTTTCATAAATAGATGTTCACAGCACTTGCAATGCTTCAATCTCCCAGTCTTACCCAACCAAAATTGAAAACATAGTACAACAATCAGAAAAGTGGTTTTACTTCACAATTTCAAGTAGAAACGGATTCAAATTTAAAGCTGCGTCGTATACTTTCCTGTCCAAGAATTATTCTAGTGAGCAAGTAATATTTTGCACAATCAAATATGTTGGTGATCAATCTGACCTCAGAAGAATGTAAACAGAATGAGCATGAAGCGAAGCCAAACCAAACAAAAGTATCTTTGTCGCACCACAGCAAGATAATATGGATCACCTAGGACCAAACGAAATCAATATTCAGGACAAATCTTGGTGAACACAGGCAACCTCCTCCTAGCAGCAGTTGTAGGACAAAACAGAACATTGTCAATATATTCATCAACCTTTACCCTTGGCGGAGTTTTGCTGGGGTGGCATGGCAAGGTAACCTCAATGCCATCATCCTGTGGCGACCAGTTGTCCCTGCTGGAGGTAGAAGTGGCACGACTTTGAACATGTTTGTTGACTAAGGCAGTGGTCTTGCGTGTATGCTCAGGTTTGATGGCAGTGTTAGTTAATCGAGGTTTGAAAGTAACAGGAGTGACGGGGCTTTCACAGACAGAGGCCTTCATTGAATTATCCTCCATTTGAATTGTCAGTACCAATGCTGAATCTGTCATGACCTGATGGATAAAGCAGCACTTTGAGCCATATATGCATGATCCTGTGATGAATGACTTGCATATCTGTGCCTACACCGAAACAGCATCCTTCTTAGTGTTGGTTTTGGGGTTCTGCTCATAGACAACATGACTAAACAGATGTTTATAGTTGCTAGAGCTTACCTCGGATTTGTTCTTGGTAGTGGGGAAAAGAGTTGAACGTAATTCTTCTTTTCCATGTGCAAACTGCAAAGAATGAACAATTTTGTTCATAAATCATCAAATTATCAAAAGAGTAATCCATGCATAGATGCTGATAATGGTGACAGCCATTGACCATAAAAAATTCAAATCATGACAAGGTCACCATAGCCCTAGGAAATTTGGTCAGTTCATGACCCTGCTCTGTTACACGTGACCATGAAATAACAACCAGAAACAAGATGTGATCAAATACGAGCATAATAACTTAAAAAATGTAGTCACATGCTTGCACAGAATCAAAGGGTCAGAGGAGACTCAATCGAGAGCTGTTGATGATCTTAAGTCATCCTCCACTAACATTATTTCATTCAAAATATTTTCAAAAACAGCTTGTGGTGTTCATTTTATGTGTGTACGTACACCCTAATGATCATAAAAATGCTAGGACATCATCATTATGATGTAATTAACCAGGTCTGTTTGTTTGAAGAGTTCTCTTAGAAAGTTCTTTGGGAAAATAATTCTTTCTACACAAGTATTTGAAACTCTTTATTGTAGTTTCCTATCCTCGGACATGCTTTATAAAAAAGGTACCTATCAGCTTCAGCTTGGCATATAAATCAAACACAATTAAATAGATGCATCTGTTTTTTGCTATTTGAATATGGATATAATAATGTCAAAATGCTGAAAAATGGTATAATAAACGAGTCAACGAATGCCTAAAATGGTACCTGGCACTTGGTACCAAAGCGGCACATTCCAACTTCCACCCGAGACCTACAAAGCTCTGTTTTCGAAGAAGAAGAAGAAGATGATGATGATGATGGTGACGGTGATGGTGATGGTGATGGTGAATACCTCATGATGGGAAGCCCATCCATCACGTACACATCCTCCTCATCAACGGGTGATAAGTGACTGCTGCTACTGCTGCTGTTGCTTTTGCTCATCATCGGAACTGGAGAGAAAGGACCCATGCTCAGTGCAGACCTAGAACTCGAACTCGAACTCGAACTCGAACTGGAAGTGCAACTGGAGCTCAAGTGCTTCATTAGAGGTGATACGTTGCCGTTTGGACTCTTTTGTTTTCCCATTTTTGACTTGTAAACTGACTCCACCACTCTCTGCATATCTCGTTTCCCGCCTAAATTTTCAAGTTTCATTCAATCCGAGATCACGACTCATTTTAGCAAGAGTAAATTCGAATTCCACAAATGAATCTCCAAATTAGAAAGAATTCAAAATTTAAAGAATAATTCAAAAAACAGTTTCTGACGTTCGTCGATTCGCGCCTAAATTCAAAAAGTTTCATCGCATTCTAATTAACGAGATTATAGAATAACAGAGAATTCGAACTCAAGAAATGAACCTCATAATTTGAAATTGATGACTTTAGGATATGAATTCGAATCCGTAAAAATGAAAACAGAATTTTCGACAGGATTATTTGAAATTAAATAAAATAAAAATTACCTAAATCTCGGTGAAAGAAAGTGATACAGGATTATTTGAATTTAAATAAAATAAAAATTACCTAAATCTCGGTGAAAGAAAGTGATCGGTGATGCTTACCAATTGAGAGGAAATGAATTTCTGAAATTAGGCGACTCTCATTCTGGAGATTGCAGATTGAGACGCGTTCAAGTGGCACGAAAACGTAAACAGAGCTTGAGCTTCCAATTTATAAAAATATTCCAGCCGACTCACACACAGACAGCGCGGCACAAGCTCTGTAATTTGAAATTTTCTCCATCCTCCCGATTAGGCCCCCACAATTTTCTGTTTATTACAACAATGCCATAGAAAAAAGGTTAATTTGCTAACTCTATTTATCCCAATATTTAGTGTATAAATTTTGTAAAGATGTTTAACATCTCAGAATATTTCAGTTTTGTACAATTTTAGTTTGGAACTATCAGGATATATAAAACAAATTTGCAGGAATAAATGACACTGTTTACATTTATTAAACACAAACATAACATCGTTGGATTTGTATTGTGACTCAACTTATTTTTAGGTTGCCTTCTTGAGATAATTGATCGTTAGTATAAAAATAAAAATAATAAAATGATACCTATAAAATATATACAACTACAATAATGCATATGCAAAGATCTTTAAACGTAAGTAAAGACAAGATGTGTACATGGTCTATTTGCAATATTACGCGCCACTCATTATGTCTCTTAAAAGTTCGAATTATGTAGAAGTAGTTGGAGACATGAGTTTCTACAAATAATTAAAAAAGGTATTTCAATAAAGTTTTAACTTTTGTATGACTTTTTAAGCCTAATTGGCATTCATTACTTATGTTTAGATATGCACAATTTGTTCAATGATGTGTTTATAATTTATGTATTGTTTTACTGCTTTCCTAACTTAATTTTATGTTAAATTTTATTTTATTATGTTAATTTACTTTTATTTTTTTTATTTTATTATTATAAGATTATATTGGGAATATTTAAGTGAAAAGAAATTTAATGAGAAAATAATCAAAGAATAATGGAAAGAGACCAAATACGAAGCATTAGAAGAAAATAATAACTAAAGTTTTATTTTCATAATTAATTCAGTGGCAATCTCGGTGTAATTAACAGCTCGTGATTAATTAAGGACGCAAAGATTTTAAATGGTGGCTTTAAGTGGCAAGTAAGGGTGGGCAAAAACACCGTGCACTAGAGAAAACCGAACCGAACCGATCCGAACCGTTCCGTTTGGACTGGTTTTAATTTAAAAAAAAACTGAAATATATGGTTTGTAAAAAAAACCGAAATGCAGGTTCGGTATTCGGTTCACTTAGCTGAACCGAAAAATCGGGTTATTCTTGGAATTTTATTTAAATAGACACGTGTTAAATTTTAATTGGTTGCATAAGATAACTAAAATAGGCATGCACACACACGATTACGGGTGTGTATATATATATTTAAAAATCGTTGTTGGTGTTTTTTTCCAAATTTTCTTTTTATTTTGTGTTGTAAGTTTTAATTGTTGTTATTTTTATTTGTCTTTACAACATTATGTTTTTGTAGATGGAGTATAGGAGGTTGATTATGTATTTTAAAATCTTAAAATTTCATATTTTGTAAGTACCTTATTAGTAGTTAGTAAGATATTAATGATAAAATGTGTTTTGAATACTTTATATTTATTGTTAATATTTGTAATGAAATTAGGATAAATTAATTGTTTAGGCAAAGGGACAAAAACCCCCTTAACATTTCAAAAAAGACATTTACAAAATAGGGAATCAGGAAAACTTTCATTTTCTTCTCGGGTTATACAACCCAAAACAGACTTTCGTTAGTCAAAACTGAAATGCAAGTAATGCAACCCAAGAGGGAGGGTGAATTGGGTTTTTAAATTATATGCAATACAATTTAAACAATAAATCAATCTAACGCCTTAGTGAAATAGAGAACAATAAATTCAAGCAAGCGTAAAAATAAAAGAGTAAGGGAAGAGAAAAACAAACGCGTAGATTTTACGTGGTTCGGCAATCCCCGCCTACGTCCACGCCCCAAGCCAACCGAGCTCGAGGATTTCACTATCCAAGCCTCTCAAGGCTTCAAGTTTTTACAATTGACTTCCAAGGTGTCAATGAACCTTTACAACCAAGAGATTATATCCCCAATCTCTTCACCCCAAGTGTTTCCCACACTTACACACTCACAAATTGATAAGAGATGAAAATTACAACACAAACTCTCTTTAAGAGTGGATATGCAACTAATAGCTCAACAATGATTCAATCAATGATGATTTACGTTTTGGAAGCTCAATATATGTTGTATGATCTTATATTTTCGTGCATTAGTCCTTGGAAAGAAGTTTGAGTTGAGTTTTTATAGTGAAAGCCCAAAAACTAGCCGTTATAGCCAAAAACCCGTGCTCAAGCGGTTAGCCGCTTGATTAACCGGCTAGCCGCTCAGGAACAGTAATGTTACCGTTATTTTTGAATCTTGCTACAGTAACACTGTTCACTGAAATTACATTTTGACCCAAAACTTTCTACAATTATACTATGGCCCCAAACGTCAGAAAACTTTTCAAATAGGTCCAATAGTTATCATTCTGAAACTTTCTACAATTATGATATGGCCCTAAAGATATTAATATTTTTCATAGAGGTCCTTTTCAAATTTAGCATAATACCCATATTTTTCAAAGTTCTCAAAACCTTTCACTTTAGTCCAAAAATTGAAAATATGAGATTTTCCTCAAGCGGCTAGCCGCTAGCGCTCGAGCGGTTCGCCGCTTCCTCTCTGTCCAACTTTGGATTTCAAGTGTCCAAATTACATTGGGGTCCTCAAAGTTTTATAAATTATGATATGACCAAAAACGTTTCAAACCTTTGCAAATAAGTCCAAATTTGAATTTCAAAATAATATTTAATAAACTCAAAGATTACAAATCTTAGCATTTAAGTCCAAATTACTTAAATCCACAAAATACTTTACTTTATAAAAATAAAACATTTTAGTTTATGAAAAGTATTAAATTAATCTATTGAGCTTCTCAAATACTAAATCATGCATCAATTAAATCATACCGGCTTTACAAGAATTTGTCGCAATAAATTGTTCATTGAGCTCTAAACTTTATTCTTGATTTCGCCGTTGTCCGTTGAGTGTCTTGAGCTTGATTTCACTTGATTCACTTGTATAAATATTACCCTTAAAAAAAAACTAGTGAAAATGTGAAATACAATATTTATTAAATCACTCAATACATATGTTTGTTATCATCAAAATTACATTATGTATAGCCCTTTAGGCTAACAATCTCCCCCTTTTTGATGATGACAAATATCTCATGTATTTTGACATTTATACTCCCCCTTAATACATGACATATATAATTAAACGTATAAATCAAATACTCCCCCTGAATATTTGATTTATGATAATTTGAAAGCTCCCCCTTAATATTTTAAAACCATGCATAAATACTTGAAATACAAAATACGTATTACATGTCCTCATATTCAATAATACATGACTTCTCCCCCTTCATCATCAAAATTACTAGAAATTATGGTAAGACCAATAATATGTTAATGGTTAATCTAGAAACATATAATAATCAAACATCAAATTAACCGTAAAATTATTATGAACAATCATGCCATCAAAAGAATGCTCAAAATGCAATTTATCCAAAAACATATTGGATGCTCCCCCTAAATATATGGCCAATTAAAAAATTTAACCAAAATGATATTATCCAAAAACATATCATTTTTATCGTCCCTTTTTATCATAAAAAAATAGATAGATTCAATTCGAAACAAGATCACTAAAAATAATTAGATGAAGATATTACCAATTTTGTGCGAGGAAAAATTTCAGCAGAGTCTCCCCTTAAAAATGAACAAATCCTCAAATACTTCCATATAAGCTTAAACAATTATAATAAACCAACAACTCCATTAAGTCATCAAGCAACACATAAGAATTAAGTATATAATTAACCAATCCGAAAACATCATTCAAATAGAACATATCCGAAGATTAAATAACAAGTATCCTTAATCCACAACTTAAAAAAAATCCAAATAGCAAACAGCAAGATATCATCCGCAAATGAAAAAACAACAATGCATGAATATATGTTGTGTAGAGTGACACATAACAAAATAAAATAGAGTGCTAAGGAGATGGTGGATGTGAGGAAGAGGATGGTGGTGGAAATCCAAGAGCTGCAAAAAGTTGCTGCTGGCCATTAAGAAGCTGCTGCTGTTGAGCAAAGAGACGCTCTCGCTCGGAAATGGACTGAAGTTGAAAAGCTTCAAGCATAGACTGGAGTTTGTCTTGCCGCTCAGAAAGTGAATCAACTTTAGTTAACAGCTGCTGCAACGGATCCTCAGAGGCAGCGGAAGTAGAGGGGGAAGGGCCCTCGGAAGGTGGAGGGCGAGAGCGATATGGAGCACTAAGATCATGAAGCAAGTGTGGGAGACGGACATCGTTAAAGAAACGATGATCTCTAGGAGCAATGTCCCCAACCTTTTTGTTTCTGTTATCTTTACGCCATTGATCATCACTCCAATAATAACCCAAATTAGCAATTGATTCATCGCCTAATTCTCTTGAATTTAAGGAGATTGGCTCGGTTATAGGAACATGAAAATACTTTAGAATTCGGGTAATAATGCTAGCATATGGAAGGGATCGTTTGGCTAAGTTGGGAGTACTAAGCATGTGATTAAGGATAATATACCCAATATTTAGCACCCTCTCCTCTAGAATGCAATCCAAAATGGCTATATCTAAACGACTAACTTCATCCGCATGACCGGCCCTAGGAGTAATCACATGATGAAGAACATAATGAAGGATTCGAGTTTGAAGAGGTAAGGCTTGAGATTTCAAAGGTGAGTTACAGAACGCAGTGGACAAATCACGCCGTCGACAAATTTTTCTAACGGCATTTTCAAGGGAAAACCAAGGTTGTTTTATTTTGGCTCTAGCACTATATATTTCCAAACCCTCATTTGGAGTGCCAATGATAGAATTTAGCAAAGCAACATCAAATTCAATGTGAACTCTCCCAACATTAGTAACAATTCTATTTGACAATTCTGTATCCATATTCGAATAGAAAACCTTGACTAAATTTTCATAGTAAGGATCATTAACGACCAACACATTCTTCCATCCCATAGCAATAAGTAAATCTGTAAGAGACTTCTCACAAATTTTTAAATTCTCCATATTATTGAGATTGACAAAAAAAAAGGAGTAATTACCGACCTTGGCTTGAAATTGTCAAGAAAATGTTTCTGAAATTGGAGTCGTGGAAAATGAACCGACATAAAGTCCGAAGAGTCTCCATGATTATCCTTACGCTTCTTGGCCACGTGTTTTCCCTTGGACTTGTCACCACCCGCCATTGTTGGACAAAAAACGAGCTTAAAAATTCAATTTCGGGTTGACAAAAAATTGAGTGAAATGGATTTGTTTGAGCCAAGAAAATCGATCCTAGAGATGAATGAAGCTAATATATGATGTAGATTGGATCAAAAATTGGCTAAAGGAAGCTTGACAATGTAGAGAGAGAAACGGGTAGAGTTAGGTTTTTGATTTTGGGTTTTATGTGGAGAGTTGATGAAATGAAGTTTTGAGAATGAAAATTGAAGGAGTAATGGATGAATAATGAGTTGGATGATTGATTTTGACAAGAAAAAGAGTGAAAGATGAAGAGATTTGAGAGAGAAGTGGTGAGTTACTGTTCACTCGTGAGAGATGATGATGAAATGATGAAAAATAAGTGAAGAAATCGTGATGGAGAAGTGTGTAATGAAGATGAAATGCATGGGTATTAGTTTGAATGGTTAATTTGGGCATGAAAATGGATGAAAAAAAAAGAAAATTGAGGTGAAAATGGAGAGGATGTTCACGGTTTTGGTGAGAGAAGAGAAACATGTGCAGAAAAATCAGCAAATGAAGAAGAAGAAAAAAAAAAAAATTGCCCAACCAGTGACCAAGCGGCTAGCCGCTTGGGGGCAAGCGGCTAGCCGCTTGCTCTCGGGTTGGGAGGACATTTCCAAGCGGCTAGCCGCCTGGACCAAGCGGCTAGCCGCCTGGTTGCTGTCCACCTGCACGCTATTTGCTTTCCGGCTTGTTTCGATCAATTCCGTGATCATTTTGTGATCTCGAAACATCTCAAGAGCCAATTTAATGCATGATTCATGATTTTAAACATCCAAAAGATAATTAATTCAAACAAATAATCCATCCAACAAGCATACAATCATAAAGCGTATAAGCATTCAAAACTTAAGAAAATGCAGAAAGGTCAACTTCGAAACCAAAACTGTATTGATTGAGCAAGAATTATCATGCAAGCTATATACCGTTGGAAAGATAATTAAGCTAGCTTTCCCATAAATTTTACAGAGCTTAATTTAGAGTTCTCTAGAAAAAGTTATGACCAATTCATTACAGTATGCGCAGACTCGGGATTTTCAACGACTCATTTACTTTACAAACAATTTTAATAGATTCAATAACATAAATAGAGATGTTAATGTGAAAATTTCATCATCCCAAGTTCATGCCGAATTTTTGAAAATTGTTCTTCGCAAAGGGGTTTTGTAAAAAATATCGGCAAGTTGTTTTTCCGTAGAGATAAATTCTAATGCAATATCACCTTTTTGAACATGATCTCTCAAGAAATGATGTCTAATCTCTATATGCTTGGTCCTAGAATGTTGAATGGGATTCTTTGAAAGATTTATGGCGCTAGTATTATCACACTTGATAGGAATTTTCTCAAGAATAAAACCATAGTCTCTAAGTGTTTGTTTCATCCAAAGTGCTTGTGCACAACAACTTCCTGCGGCAATATATTCCGCCTCAGTAGTTGAGAGTGCCACGGAATTTTGTTTCTTACTAAACCATGAAACAAGTGAATGACCTAGAAAATGGCAAGTTCCACTAGTACTCTTTCTATCGACCTTGTGACCAGCAAAATCGGCATCCGAAAAACAAGTTAAATCTATATGAGTTCCTCTAGGATACCAAAGACCAATATCTATGGTTCCACTTAAATAACGAAAAATTCTTTTAACAGCAAGCAAATGAGATTCCTTGGGACATGATTGAAATCTTGCACACAAACATACACTGAACATGATATCGGGTCTACTTGCGGTTAAGTAAAGTAAGGATCCGATCATACCTCGATACTTTTTAATATCAACATCTTTACCTTTCTCATCTTTATCAAGCTTGATTGTGGTACTCATTGGAGTATTCTTGGTATTTGATTCATCAATACCAAATCTCTTGAGCAAGTCTTTGACGTACTTAGCTTGGTTGATGAAGATCCCCTCATTGTTTTGTTTGATTTGAAGTCCAAGAAAATACTTCAATTCTCCCATCATGCTCATCTCAAACTCCTTACTCATACAAGAGGAAAATTCTTTGCACAAAGATTCATTAGTAGAGCCAAAAATAATATCATCAACATAAATTTGAACAACAAGTATATCTTGATTTTTATTTTTAATAAAGAGGGTAGTATCCGCTCTTCCCATCGAAAAACCGTTATCCAACAAGAAATTTTTAAGCCTATCATACCATGCTCTAGGTGCTTGTTTTAATCCATACAATGCTTTTGATAACTTATACACATGATTTAGAAATTTCTCATTTTCGAAACCAGGAGGTTGTTTCACATAAACTTCCTCCATAATATAACCATTTAGGAAAGCACTTTTGACATCCATTTGAAACAAAATAAAATCTTTATGACATGCAAATGCTAACAACATCCTAATGGATTCTAATCTAGCTACAGGTGCAAATGTTTCATCGAAATCAATTCCTTCTTCTTGGTTATATCCTTGAGCCACTAATCTAGCTTTATTTCTTACAACCATACCGGATTCATCCATTTTATTTCTAAATACCCATTTAGTGCCTATAATAGATTGATGTTCCGGTTGAGGAACCAATTCCCATACTTTATTTCTCTCAAATTGATTTAACTCCTCCTGCATTGCCATAATCCAAAACTCATCATTTTCGGCATCCACAAAAGATTTTGGTTCAATTTGAGAAATAAATGCAGCATGCTCACATGTGTTTCTAAGTGATGATCTAGTTGTGATACCTCTTGAAGGATCACCTAAAATTAAATCTTTAGGATGAGAGGAAACATACCTCCACTCCTTGGGGAGTGTTTGAGAACTACCTTCTTGTTGCTCCAGCTCTATGTTTGTTTGTTCTTCTTGTTTATCATCTGGATTTTCTTGTAGTGCATTCTCTTGATTCTCTTTTGATGATTCTTTTTCTAACTTTCCATCTACATCATCATTATCAACTCCTTTCTCCGCAGAGGAGGGGTTAAATTCATCAAACGTAACATGCATGGATTCTTCCACAACTAAAGTTCTTTTATTATAAACTCTATAAGCTTTGCTAGAGTTTGAATACCCGAGAAATATGCCAACATCAGATTTTGAATCAAATTTACCAAGATTATCTTTTGTGTTTAAAACAAAACATTTGCATCCAAAAACTTTGAAATAACCAATGTTGGGTTTTCTATCTTTCCAAAGCTCATAAGGAGTTTTATTGAGATGAGGTCTAATCAACACCCGATTTAAAACATAACAAGCGGTGTTAACGGCTTCGGCCCAAAAATATTTTGGTAATGCATTTTCATTTAACATGGTCCTAGCCATTTCTTGAATAGACCTATTCTTTCTCTCAACAACTCCATTTTGTTGTGGAGTCCTAGGTGATGAAAATTGATGCTCAATGCCAAAATCATTACAAAAATTTTCAAATGCATGATTCTCAAACTCTCCACCATGATCACTTCTAATACAAGTAATAGAGTAACCCTTTTCATTTTGAACCTTTTTACAGAAAATTCTAAATGCACCAGTAGCATCATCCTTATTAGCTAAGAATAATATCCATGTGTATCTAGAATAATCATCTACAATTACAAATGCATAGAATTTTCCATTTAAACTAGCATATCTAGAGGGTCCAAATAAATCTATGTGAAGTAATTGAAGAGGTTTTAAAGTAGAGATATGATTCTTGTTTTTGAAAGAGGTTTTGATTTGTTTTCCAAATTGACATGCTTCACAAATTTTATCCTTCTGAAAATCAATTTTTGGAAGACCTTTAACTAAATCATTTTTCGAAATTTTTGAAATTAAATCCATGCTAGCATGTCCTAGTCTTCTATGCCATAACCAACTATCATCATGCAATGCCGAAAAACATTTATCATGAGTAGATGCACACTCTATATCAATCGTATAAACATTGCCATATCTATTTCCCATAAACAAAATTTTCCCATCACATGCATTCTCAATAACACATCTTGACTTATCAAAAATAACTTTATAATCTTTGTCACATAGTTGACTAATGCTAATCAAATTGTGTTTTAAATTTTCAACCAAACACACATTTTCAATTAGAGTTGAAGAAATTTTACCAACATTTCCAATTCCGAGAATTTTTCCTTTTGAGTTATCGCCAAAGGATACATCTCCACCATTTTCGATTTTGGTGAAACTTGAGAACCATGCATAGTTTCCGGTCATATGCCTAGAACATCCGCTGTCCAAGTACCATTTATTTTTCTTTTTCTTCAAGCCCTGCAAAGAAAATCTTATGTTTTAGGTACCCAAACCTTTTTGGGTCCTTGATCGTTAGCAACGGTTCCTTTTGGAACCCACACACATTTGACACCATTATATGCATTCCTTTTTACGGGACATCTATATTTCATATGACCATTTTGATTACAATAATGACATACAATCTTAAGATCATTTGTGGAGGTAGTTTTAACAAAATAATTCTTATAATACTTTTGTTTTAAGTTAGGCTTATACCCAAGTCCTCCTTTATCAAAAACACATTTTTGGGAGTTAAGCATGTTATCCAACATCTTTTGCCCATTTGTAAATTTTAGAACAACATTACTAAGTTCAATGTTCTTTTTCTTGAGCATTTCATTTTCCTTTTTCAAATAATTTACATGTGACTCTAAATGCTCATGTGAAGTGCTAGATTTTTCATTTGATAATGCAACTCTATTATGCAAGGTTTTATTTTCTAATTCTAATCCCTTAATTTTCTCATTCAATGACTCATTGCATTTTTGCATGGCATCCTTTTCATTTGTAGATTCTAGCAATTTCTTTTAAGGCATGCATTCTTTTTACCAATTTTCATCAACTCATCATGCATTTCTTTAAAAGCATCATACAATTCATCATAGGTTGGATCACTTACCTCATTGAGATCATCATCATCTCCTAGTGCCATAAGTGCTAGGTTTGATACTTCTTGCGACTCATCTTCATCACTTGAATCTTCATCGCTATCATCCCAAGTAGCAACCATAGCTTTCTTCTTGAGTTTGTTGAGAAGTGGGCATTCCGATCTTATATGCCCGGGCTTCTTGCATTCATAGCAAATGATTACCTCTTTCTTCTCCTTTTGGTTTTTGAAATTTCTGAATTTTCTTCGGTCACCGGTTTTCTTGAAAAATTTTCTGAACCTCCTTGCTAGCATAGCCAACTCCTCATCATCCGGCTCACTTTCTCCATCACTCTCATATTTGGTGACTTTGAGAGCAATGTTTTTCTTCCTTTCCTCATTTCCTTTTTCAGCTGCCAAATCTTCCTCATAAGAAATAAGAGAACCAATTAAATCATCAATAGGTAAGATATTCAAATCTTTAGCTTCCTCAATGGCAGTCCTTTTTGGTCTCCATTCCTTAGGTAATGACCTAATAATTTTCTTAACTTTCTCGCTATTTGAAAAGGTCTTTCCTAGGGCTCCTAGAGTGTTTACTATGTCCGTAAATCTAGTATACATAGAATACACACTCTCATTTTGTTCCATTTGGAACAATTCATATTGCCGAGTGTACCTACTAATTTTAGACTCTTTCACTTGATTCGTACCTTCATAAACAACTTCAAGTTTGTGCCAAATTTCATTAGCACTTTCACAACTAGACACTCTATGAAACTCTTTCTTATCGAGTGCACAAAACAAGGCATTCATGGCTTTGGAATTTAGAGAAGCTTTTCTCTTTTCCAATTCATTCCATTCCCGTGAAGGTTTTGGAATGTCTTCCCCGATTTCATTTTTAGTCAAAGGCATAAATGGACCATCACATACAACTTCCCAAATTTCATAGTCTAATGCTTGTAAATAAATTCTCATCCTAGTTTTCCAATACGGGTAGTCATTTCCGTCAAAGAACGGTGGCCTAGTTGTGGATTGTCCTTCCCTAAAGGTTGAATCATTTTGGGTTGCCATGGATCTTTTACTCTAGACGGTTAAGTCCTAACAAGAGAACCACGCTCTGATACCAAATGAAATGCAAGTAATGCAACCCAAGAGGGGGGGTGAATTGGGTTTTTAAATTATATGCAATACAATTTAAACAATAAATCAATCTAACGCCTTAGTGAAATAGAGAACAATAAATTCAAGCAAGCGTAAAAATAAAAGAGTAAGGGAAGAGAAAAACAAACGCGTAGATTTTACGTGGTTCGGCAATCCCCGCCTACGTCCACGCCTCCAAGCCAACCGAGCTCGAGGATTTCACTATCCAAGCCTCTCAAGGCTTCAAGTTTTTACAATTGACTTCCAAGGTGTCAATGAACCTTTACAACCAAGAGATTATATCCCCAATCTCTTCACCCCAAGTGTTTCCCACACTTACACACTCACAAATTGATAAGAGATGAAAATTACAACACAAACTCTCTTTAAGAGTGGATATGCAACTAATAGCTCAACAATGATTCAATCAATGATGATTTACGTTTTGGAAGCTCAATATATGTTGTATGATCTTATATTTTCGTGCATTAGTCCTTGGAAAGAAGTTTGAGTTGAGTTTTTATAGTGAAAGCCCAAAAACTAGCCGTTATAGCCAAAAACCCATGCTCAAGCGGTTAGCCGCTTGATTAACCGGCTAGCCGCTCAGGAACAGTAATGTTACCGTTATTTTTGAATCTTGCTACAGTAACACTGTTCACTGAAATTACATTTTGACCCAAAACTTTCTACAATTATACTATGGCCCCAAACGTCAGAAAACTTTTCAAATAGGTCCAATAGTTATCATTCTGAAACTTTCTAAAATTATGATATGGCCCTAAAGATATTAATATTTTTCATAGAGGTCCTTTTCAAATTTAGCATAATACCCATATTTTTCAAAGTTCTCAAAACCTTTCACTTTAGTCCAAAAATTGAAAATATGAGATTTTCCTCAAGCGGCTAGCCGCTAGCGCTCGAGCGGTTCGCCGCTTCCTCTCTGTCCAACTTTGGATTTCAAGTGTCCAAATTACATTGGGGTCCTCAAAGTTTTATAAATTATGATATGACCAAAAACGTTTCAAACCTTTGCAAATAAGTCCAAATTTGAATTTCAAAATAATATTTAATAAACTCAAAGATTACAAATCTTAGCATTTAAGTCCAAATTACTTAAATCCACAAAATACTTTACTTTATAAAAATAAAACATTTTAGTTTATGAAAAGTATTAAATTAATCTATTGAGCTTCTCAAATACTAAATCATGCATCAATTAAATCATACCGGCTTTACAAGAATTTGTCGCAATAAATTGTTCATTGAGCTCTAAACTTTATTCTTGATTTCGCCGTTGTCCGTTGAGTGTCTTGAGCTTGATTTCACTTGATTCACTTGTATAAATATTACCCTTAAAAAAAAACTAGTGAAAATGTGAAATACAATATTTATTAAATCACTCAATACATATGTTTGTTATCATCAAAATTACATTATGTATAGCCCTTTAGGCTAACAATCTCCCCCTTTTTTATGATGACAAATATCTCATGTATTTTGACATTTATACTCCCCCTTAATACATTACATATATAATTAAACGTATAAATCAAATACTCCCCCTGAATATTTGATTTATGATAATTTGAAAGCTCCCCCTTAATATTTTAAAACCATGCATAAATACTTGAAATACAAAATACGTATTACATGTCCTCATATTCAATAATACATGACTTCTCCCCCTTCATCATCAAAATTACTAGAAATTATGGTAAGACCAATAATATGTTAATGGTTAATCTAGAAACATATAATAATCAAACATCAAATTAACCGTAAAATTATTATGAACAATCATGCCATCAAAAGAATGCTCAAAATGCAATTTATCCAAAAACATATTGGATGCTCCCCCTAAATATATGGCCAATTAAAAAATTTAACCAAAATGATATTATCCAAAAACATATCATTTTTATCGTCCCTTTTTATCATAAAAAAATAGATAGATTCAATTCGAAACAAGATCACTAAAAATAATTAGATGAAGATATTACCAATTTTGTGCGAGGAAAAATTTCAGCAGAGTCTCCCCTTAAAAATGAACAAATCCTCAAATACTTCCATATAAGCTTAAACAATTATAATAAACCAACAACTCCATTAATTCATCAAGCAACACATAAGAATTAAGTATATAATTAACCAATCCGAAAACATCATTCAAATAGAACATATCCGAAGATTAAATAACAAGTATCCTTAATCCACAACTTAAAAAAAATCCAAATAGCAAACAGCAAGATATCATCCGCTTAAGTTTGCTTAAATTAACCAATCAAGTGCAGAGCATATTTGCTTAAGTTTTCAAAATGAACAAATTTAAAATCATTATTTCGTTTCTTTCTTTAGACCTTCATTTGCAGAGAGAGAGAGAGGGAGGTTTAGAAGTTCATGGTTTGAAAGCACACGAGTTTATTTCTTGAAAACTTCTATATCTTCTATATCTTACAAAAGAGGAGAGAGCTCCTTATATAGGAGAGATCTCGTAGGAAGATAGGACAGGACCCCTATCTTTTACAAAAGGTAAAAGCAAAAGTAAAATTACATCATGACACACCTTTAATTATTACAAAGGGACAAAGATGCTTTAATAATTAAAGCATGACTTTGACAAAAGTTAAAGCAAAAGCGTAAAGTAAAAGCAATCATAATTATAAAAGACAAAGGGAAACATAATTATTGCAACAAGACAAACGACTTTATGGAGAGTGGAGATTCATGTAGCGTCTTCGGAGGAACTTTCTGTTGCATCTGGGTCAGTATCACCAGAGTGATGACGCTTTTGGAAAAAGTTTTTGGAGAGCTTTGGATGCTTACAGGAGGGACCATGGCAAGGTGGGTAAAGGCAATTATTGTCTCTTGGGTGATGCTTTGGTGATGTTTGGGTGACTTTGTCAACTTTGGATGCTCGAGCTGGTTTTTTGGAAGGTTGGGTTGATGGTCCGGGTGTGGAGGATCCAGGTTCATCCATTGTTGGTTGAGGGAATTGGTGAAGATGTTGGCTGAGAGGAAGAAATTCTTCCCAAGGGTCTTGAGAATCTTGGAAGAGGAAGTCAGTGTAGTCTGACTTTTCTTCTTTGATAAGGATGCCTATGGATGGTGGCTTGGATCTGGCCGATGGAGTAGGGATCATGATGAGGTCATGTTGTGGACCTAGGGAGGTGTGAAAGATATCCTTATGTGGCGGAGTTTGGTGGTTTAACTGATGGAGGTAGTTATGTAAGGTCGACTGGATCTCATTGTCAATGATGGCTGGGTGTGGTGCAGTGAACCATTCGTATACCTGATCCTAGGTCCAAAAGAACTGTGTATCTGGGTGTTGGAAATAAGGCCTATGAATGATGAACACGGATGTCCACATTTGGGCTTCAGGGGATGGCATACGATCAAGGTTGTAAATTTCTGACAATTGTTGGAGCTTTTGTCGCCACCAGGGAATTGGTGAAAACCACTCAAGTAATGTCCAGATGAGAGAAGTGGCCTTTTCAGGGTTAAGGAGATGGGTTAAGGTAGGAGTGATTGGTAAGATTAGCTTGGTAGCATAAAGAACAGTTAGGCACCAGATGTACCATAACTCATCTTCAGTAATTTCTCTGAATGGGTCAAGGGTTAAACCTGTAAGGAACAGATTTTCGGGGTGGAAAGTGGAGAATGGAAATGAGTCGGCCATAAGGTAGGCTTTCATGAAAAATCAAAAAACAGATTTTCTTGCAAATTCTTGAATGGCAAAAACAGAGGAAAAAATTTTGTTAAAGGGAAAGGGTTTCTTGGTAAGAGCTTCGGGAGGCAGAGATGTAGCCATGAAGATGATTGGAAAGTGGGATGTGGAGGAAAACAGAGTGGGAGGTGTTTCTGGTTTTGAAAGTCTGGATAGCATATCAGGGATAAGGTTTTGGGATCCTTTTATATGCTTAACTGAGAAGTCATATTTGGAAAACCAATCTTTCAATCTGAGTAACATCTTTTCGGGAATAGTTTTGCCTTTGAAGTTGAGAATATTGGGAAAGGCTGAGCTGTCCATTCGGATGAGGAAGTGGTGACCAATGAGATGATACTCGAACTTTTTGATTCCATTCTTTACCGCTAAGATTTCTTTGAACACGCTATGGTAGTGCTTTTGTGTGTCAGAAAAATGTCCACTAGCGTGAGCGATAAAGTGTTCTTTTCCATTGAGTTCTTTAAGGAGGATGGCACCCCAAGATTCATCACTTGCATCTGTCTGTAGTATGCGCTTTCCATCTGCAATCAACTTTAGAGGAGACGGATTTTACGCAATCTGTTTGAGAGTAGTGACAGCACGTATGTGGTCAGCATTCCACTCAGGAGGCTTCTTTTTCAATAAAGCCGAGAGATGATGAGTGTAGTAGTCCACATGTGGAATGAAATCTCGGATGTAATTGATAATGCCGAGAAACTATTGAACTTGCTTTTTGGAAAGTTGCTGATCTGGAAAGTGAAGCAATTCTTGGGCAATGTGCTTTCCTGGCTGGTAATGGCCATCTTTAATAACCATACCAAGAAATTCAATGTTGTCGGTTGCAATGGTGCTTTTCTTAGCAGATAGCATAATTTCATGACTTTGGACAATAGCATAGAACTGAGTCAACAATTGATGATGTTCTTCATGTGATCCTGAAAAAAGCAAAATATCATCAATATAAATCAATGCATGATGCAGGATGGGTTGGAAGATTTGGACCATTGATTTTTGAAAAATGGATGGGGCAGTTTTGAGGCCGAAGGGTAGAACTGTCCATTGAAAATGAGCATTCGGGATGCAAAATGCAGTTTTATATCGCTCAGAGGGTTCAATGTCTAATTGCCAAAAACCTGACTTTAAATCAAATTTTGAAAAGATTTGGGCATTTTTGAGAAAAGTAAACATGTTTTGTCTGCGGGGCAAAGGAAACTTGTCATCCTGTAAAAACATGTTTAATGGCTGGTAGTCAATGACTAAGCGTTTCTTTCCTCGAACAATTTCAGAATACTTTTCAACATAAAAGGCTTGGCAAGCCCATTGAGAAGTTGTGGGCTCAATTAGACCTTGGGCTAACAGTTGGGAACATTCTTGTTGGGTTAGGAGTAAGTCAGAAGGGCTCATTCCTGGATGGGTAGCTTTGGTTGGGTTAATATCCTCATTGAGTTTGAAAGGTAACTTAATGAAGAAAGACTTATTTTTCCACAATGGATTGGGATGAGTGAACTCAGAGTGGGACTCTGGACAGAAACTCAAAAGTTTGGTTGAAATATCCTGGTAAGACGGAGGAGTTTCAGAGAGATTATAAAGTTTCAAGATGTCTGTGAATGATTTGAACATGGACTGGACTCGTATTCCACGGGGAATGATTTGAAGGTGTTTGATCAGGTGAAGGATGTCAAAACCTAACAAGATATCCTTATTAGGAAGAGTTGAACCAATGACCTTGGTCCAAATGACACAGTTGGGGAAAATTTGAATACCAATGGGTTTTTTGGTAATCAAAGAGGTAGTGAATATTTTGCCATTAACAGCTTTGAAATGTTCCTCAGATTGTATCCAGGAGTCTGGTGGGAGAATGTGTGGGTTTAACATACTGCGCTGTGCGCCAGTATTGATAAGATTAATTGCTGGGATGGGCCTTTGGAATTTTGAAGGCAGGATTTGGAGTTTGATGGAAGGTATCGGAACTGTAGTATCAAGGGATAAGAGCTATTGATGGAAAATGACTTGGGACTGATCACTGTCGGAATCGTCAGAAGACTGTTGCAGTGCGAACACGGTTTCATCATTGGGTTCATCTTGTTCAGAGAAATAGAATTCCAATTCATCATTCTCGGGAGAGTAATCAGTAGTGGCTTGAAAATGTTCAACAAGTCGAATGGACTTTTCTCTTTTGTTGGGACAGTCTTTGGCAAAATGACCTTTTTTCTTGCAGATAAAACATCGGCTAGACTTTCGTCGTTTTAAGTCTCTGGAAGAAGAAGACTTCTTTCTGAAGAATTTGTAAGACTTTCTGGGTCGGCGATGTCGAGATGAAAATTCTGGAGATTTGAATTTCTGAAAATGCCTTTTCTTTTTGGGACTGCAATCACAATTCTTCTTCTGTTTGCATTTGATCTGCAGATAAGGTTTCTTGCAAGCACTTTTGAATGGTTCTTTGTCTTTCAACAGTTCTTTGAAAAACTGTTTCTGCTCACAAAGTTTATCAAGGTAAGTCTTGGCAAGTTGGAAGATTTTGCCAAGAGAGATATTGTCAATGACAGGATTGGAGGCGGTGAGCTGCCGCTGGATGTCGGATTGGAGTTCTTCTGGAAGGGAGGCCAAAAAGACATGCTTCAAGGTTGGCTCATTGAATCCATTAAGCTTATAGAAGAGTAGGGACATGCGCTTGTAATGGAAATCAAGATCCTTAACATTGAGGGAACAGCATTTCATACTGAGATAGTCTCGTCGGGCAGCTTCAAAGACTGCAGCTGGGTCTCCTAGAAATTGATCATGGAGAATGGCAAGAGCACTTGAGACCTCTGGTAATTGAACAAACTGGAGTTGTCTGTAGGGACCTAATGAGTCAAACCAATCTCTTAGAGCACCCGTAAAACGAGTAGTAAATTCTCTAAGAACTGATTCAGTTGTGACTCCTGGTCGTAGCATTTGTAGGTCAATCTAGGCAGACATTTCATTAAGGCAGTCACGCCATTTGGGAGATGTGATATCGTCAAAGGTGAACCATGGACCATTGGATGATTTCTGACTGTGGGAAGGAGCTGAAGGCAGAGGAGGTTGATTTGTTGCAGAAGATTCAGGTAGTTCCTCTTCAATGTCAGAGGGAATATCAACATATGGGTCAGTCTGAGAGGTTTGGCCTTGGGTATGCTGATCATGTTGAGCCATCAAGATCCTGGTGATGTCAGCATATGATTTTTCAGAGTTGCTGGTGGAAAGGGAAGATTCTATGTCAGTCTCAGAAGGACTATCGGAAACAGCTAGATTTGAATCAGAAGTTTGATCATCAGTGGAGGAGGAATGGGTGATTGTGTGGGTACTGAACTGGTGCATGGGTTCTTTGTCCTTGGATTGGATAGGAGGTGCAGACGGTGATGCCGATGTATATCCCGGAGAGTGTGTATATCCCGGAGAGTGTTGGCCAGGGATAGTAGTAGAGGATGGATGAATAGTAACAGGTCGTGGTTGAGGTTTAGACTTAGGTTTAGGTTTTGGTGGTGGAGGTAAAGGATTATCTCGAAAAAGGGTATGAGTCATGCCAAATAACTTAGAAGGCTCATATTGTTTGATAGGAGAAAGCATAGAGGCAAAAGGGTGGTAAGTAGGACCAATGGACGGAATAGGAGGAGATGTGGTGAAAAGGGTAGGTCTGTGTTTCTCAGATTCAATCTGGTTAAGTTCAGTTTTTAAACGGCGAATTTCCTTTTCCTTTTGGTCAAATTCTGGGCCATATTATCTTTGGGCAAGCATGGTGCGTAGCTCAGAATCAAGTTGGGCAATTCTGGACTGGAGATTTTGATGAATCTGCTGCAGTTGGGTAGTAATAGAATCAACTTTTGTCTCAAGCTGTTTAGTTCGTAAACTGATATTCTCAACTTTGGAAGTGATATTCAACAAAGTGTCATTTTGGGCTCTGGCATTTTGGGTTTGCCAGTTGAGGACTGATTCAAAAGGTTTGGGTGGTTCAAGATGACCAGTTGAGGTTATGGGTGAAGGGATAAAAGGTTTGGACACAACATTTCGCTGGGAATCTGTGTGGGTTTCTAAAGGAGGAAAAGAGGAAGAATAGTCTGAAGAAGTAGATGAAAACATCATACAACTCAGAGGTGGAGATGGATCTGGAACTGGTGATGGAATTGTGGATGTACAACGCTTTGTAATCCATTGAAGCTCTTTTTTGTAGAGGGGTAAAGGAGCCGGTGGAGGTGGAGGATCTTGTGGTGGTCTAGGAGTACTATGGTGACATGAGGCAGGAGATTTTTTCTTAGGTTTCTTTTTCCTTTTGGAAACATAGTCGTCGTCCTCTTCCCAATCATCCCAGCAGGGACAATCTGGGTCACAGTTGCCTGAGCCAGGGACATCCCATAGGAAATGGCCATTTTGTTTGGCTGGATAAACAGGGTAACCTTCAGAAGTGAACCCTGTAATAGGCAGATCTTCTTGAGCTGTTTGAACAACTGAGATCATGGAGGAGTAGGTGAAAGAGAGCCGCTGAGGCTCTTATGGAGCACTGGGAGGTGGTTTAAAGGTCATTCTAACCGTGCCATCTGGTCGCCTTTCAAACATACTTTCAGATGTCTGAACTGGGGCTGTATTGTTATGGAACTGCTCATAGTTTGAGATCCATTCAAGAGGCATAAGCTTAATGAGCTCATGGCGAGGAATTTGTCTGGGGATCTGAATAATGGTAGGGATTTGGTCAGATTCAGCTAACACCATGAGGGTGTCAGAATGGTGTGCAGGAGCGGGTAGATCTAAGGCATGATTTTGAAGCCTGTAGACCAGTTGATGGTGTAGGGTGGCTATTTTGGCAGTGGAAATCTGTTCAGCACCTTGGATTTGAATTTGAACTTGCAAGGTTGTGGGTAAATTTGTGTCTTGAAGTGAGAAGTTGAAGTTTGGATAAAAGGTGAGTAGGACACTTCCAGCATGGAGAGTTGTGAGTACGGTTCCAATAACAGCATTTTGGTACTGTTTAAACCGAGTGTCAAGTAGAGCAATGCGGGCTGTAACTGGTAATCCTTTTCGCCCATGAAGGGTAAGGATTAATCTGATGCCGCCAAGGTGGAGATGAGTGTAACCTTCGTGTTTCCAATTGGAAATCAGGTCGGAGGGAATCTCTAGAGTAACATATTGCTCAGCAAAGGTAGCTTTAAGAGCACACTGATTCAGACGAGAAGACTGGATATATTCTTTAGGATGAGGCCGTCGAGTAGAAATGAGAGTACGGATACTGCGGGTAAAGGAGTTGGGACGTTTGTACAACTGATAAGGGCTGATGAGAGGGTAGGTAGATTCACTAATTTGGGCAGAGTCTGGGATATAGGAATAAAATTATAAATAGACAAGTTGGATATTAAAAAAAATTATAAATATACCCTCACTGCCCAATTCCTCTATTTAATTTTTTAACAGTAACCAATTTTAAAAAAAAAAATCTATACACCTAAAAAAATTGTAAATAAATTATAATTTTAAAAATAAAATTGGTTATTAATAACCAATTTTATTTAAACTTTAAACTTGTATATTTAACAATTCTCCGCATGTCAATCATTTAAACTTGTATATTTATAACTAATTTTCTATGTTATTTATTATGGTATTAATAACCAATTTTAATTTTAAAATTATAATTTATTTACAATTTTTTTAAGTGTGTAGATGTCTATTTTAAAAATTAGTTATTGGTAAAAATTTAAATAGAAGAATGAGGTAATGAAGGTATATTTATAATTTTATTAACAATATATAGACAAATTGGATAATCTAATAATTTTTTTTATATGCTAGAAGGGTATAATGGTAAAATTATAATAAATTAGGGTGTAAACGTCTTTTTTAAAACATTAGGGTGGTTTTTATCCATTTGTCTAAACGTTAGGGGTGTGTTTATCCTTTTTCTCAAAAAATTATTACATTCATGAGGCCTAATGGTTAAAAATTTATAAATTCAAAATAGGCCCAATAGGCCCAAAACTGAAAAAATCGAATCAATTCGAAAAGATCCGTTTATGTTCAGTTTTTATTGAGTTCGATTCTTATTTGGTTCGTTTTATAAAATAACCGATTTAAATCAGTTCTGTTTAATTTCGATCCGAACCAAACCGGACCGAACCGTGCCCACCCCTAGTGGCAAGAAGGTGTACAAAAGGGAATCTTGCTTTTTAATTAATTAATTTAAATCTTTATAATCTTAGAATTTAAAAAGGCAGCTAGCACTTATTCAGAAGCAGCATAAGTAGAAAATAAGTAAAAAAAAAAAAAGTAACAATCACACGGACAGAATTGGAGAGGAAGGAAACCTGACTGAAGACAAAACAAATTTTTTCTTTTCTTTTTCCATTGCCTTGTTTAAATGTTCCCAATTAAATTTATTAATTTTTTTATTTATTTTCATGAATTAATTTATTTTGCTATGGATTACTATAAAAATTTAATTATATAAATTGTGTTATCTTTTTATTTATTATTTCATGATAGAGTGTTCATTCTTATACTTAATGTTTTTAAATATTTGGCGAATATTTAAATGATTTGAGGATATATAATAAGACCAAGAGAAGAATTATGTGTTTTTGTTCTGCGTAATAGATGTCGTGAATTGAATGAAAGACAAAGATATCCCAACATAATTTGTACACATTTATATAAGAATTTTCATAAAACTTAATGAATCTTTACATATTTAAATTCACATGGAGATATAGTTGGTAAATATGTAAGGGTGTTTTTTATATTACTCGAGAAAAGATATTGAATAGATTAGGGAAATTCACTGTCAACATGGGTAATAATTTTTAGTAGTACAGTTGGAGGATTAAATTGGATTGTTTATGCTAAAGTCGAATGTCCTAATCTCTTAGTAATTTATGTTACTGATTCGACCTAATCTCTTGGTAATTTCTGTTACTGACTTGCATCTTTATTTAATTTTAGTTGCTTTATTTTATTTTAATTTTTAATCTAAATTTGTTAATTCGATTGTTCAAATAAATTTAGGCTAGATAATTTTGATAGCTAATGGTATTTATAATCTCTATGCAATGATACTCTATTATACATTATATTACTTGTGTCAGTTAGCACACTTGCTAATTTACGTAATAAGTTTTTAACACTGTGGTCGGGGATCGTTTTGGATTAGTATCAATACCAACTAGCTCTAGTTTAGTTTGAATTTTATTTTTCTCATTTTCTTTTTCTTTTGCTTGTTAATATTTATGAGATATTCAAGAAGTTTTGATTTATTACCTTTTGATCCAAAGATTGAACTTACATGTAGAAGGCTCAATAAAGAAAGGAGAAAAGCTTTATAGGATAAACAACTACAATGGTTTTATGATCTACTATCAACACAATGATTGATGCTACAGTAGGATGAATTTTGATAGGAAAAACACCATAAGCAACTTATGAGTTATTAAAGGAGATTGCTTTTAATAATTACTAGTAGTCTACCAAGGAGAGTTGCAAGAGCCCATAATGTTAATGTTGTCACTAATTTATATGCATACATAACTGCTATTCATAACAAACTAGACAATCTAAATATTCAAACTCAGCCTTAAGTGTGCGAACTCTATGAAGGGAATCATACATGTTTTAATTGCCAAGTCAGAAGTGATTTTTGTAGCATTATCTACTAAACAAGCTCATTATGTATCAAACTTCCAAAATCAACAAAATAACCCATATTCCGCCATTTTGCAAAATAAGTTATCACCAAAGCTAAAAGATCTAGGAATTTTGAGAATACTTTACACTATTTAGAAATCTTATTTTGATAAAGTTTTTGTGTAATTTAAGCGCAAGCATCAATTTGATGTCCTTTTGTGTTTTCAAGAAATTAGGTTTAGGATAACCCAAGGCAACACAGTTCTCCTCCAATTGGAAGATAGACCCATAAAGTACCAAAGAAGCATAATTGAGGACAGACTTGTGAATGTTGACAAGTTTTTATTCCATGTAGATTTTATTGTGTTAGATATGCTTGAGGATATAGAGTTATCTCTCATTTTAAGCCGACCATTCTTAGTTACGAGGAGAGCTTTAATTGATGTTCGGGAAGGAACATTAGTTTTAAGAATTCAAAATGAGCAAGTCACTTTCAATGTGTTCACACTTATCAAGTGTCCATCTAAACATAAAATTTATTTTCAAGACAACTATGATTGATAGAAAAGTGGCCAAAGCATTTAAGGATAAGCCTCCATCTGACCTTTCTAATGTTAATTTGACAATACATGATGAAGCTTCATCACCTTATTTTCATAAGGAGAGACCAAATTTTAAGAAACTTAGGCTATGTCTATATAGATCATCTCATCCATTTATGAGCCTCCTTGAACAATCTCTTGAATTATTGCTATTTTTATTTTTTAGTTTTGTCTTTTCTTATACTTTCTTTTGTTAGTAGTTTCTTTTATTTTTCATGATATAGGTTCTTGCACAAGTTTGGGGCTAGATGAACATCAACTTTTCACATGCCTTTCAATGACTCAACTACAAGTTCCTATCTTCAAGAGCAAAATCCTAGAAGCTTCTTCTTTTTTTTTTTCTCTATCTCTCTCTCTTTTGTTTACATTGAGAACAATGTTCATTTCAAGTTTGGGGGTAGGAATATTTGCTTCATTTCATTAAAAAAACTAAAATAAAAAATAATTTTTTTTTACAATGAGTATATGTTTGAAAATGTATATTGTTTTCAGAAATAGATGAAATTATCTTAGTTTATACTTAATTCTTGTGTTATTTTCATCTTGATTGTGATTTATTTAAATATCTTGAGCACTTATATCGATTCTTAAGAACTTTGACTTGAGATTTGAAATTGATACAGCCTGAATTGAGAATTATAAATTGAGTAAATGACTATTTAACTTGATTCTACATAACTTAAGTTTACACAAGCACCATAGTCAGAAATAACTACTTATAACCCTTTAAGAGTAAAGTTATCCTTGAGTAATTTTGACCTATGTACCATTAGTATACAGAAGATGTTCTATGAGAAGAAAACTATCTTAAAGGATAAAGTGAAAGCTCCTGATTATATATATTTAAAAATAAAAAAAAGAAGATGGAGAAGAAAAAGAAAAGAAAAAAAAATACATGAGCTTCAAGAAAAAATCAAAAGAAAATGCAAATTTACACTTGTGGATATTAAAAAAAAAAGATGAAGATGATGAGATTAGTTCAACCTATTATGTTTATTATTCAATACAATGACTATTGATATTGAGAATTTTAAGAATGAGTTTTGATTGAATTTATTCGCACACACATCAGAAGAATCCAATGTGAGATGAGGTTGACTACTAAATTAAAGTTAAAACTTTGCCAATTTTTTTAATTTTCTTTTAAGTCATATATTTTGTGCAACCTTTGAGGCATGTTTCATGATGTTTGTTGGTCACATCGCTGGAAATCCTCACGATATTGTAATTCATCCACTTAGTAATATGTAACCTAATAGATTCTAATTATTTGATTTATAATGTCCAATGTGCGATTGGAAAAAAATTTTACATATTGGTTAATGCATATATACATTTTTTTAAGTATTTAGTCCTTTAAAAAAATTAGGTTATTTCATAAGAACAATATGATTGAGACAACATAGTTTTTGTAATATATAGTTGTCAATTAAGTTTATAGAATATCTTCATAGGGTTGGCCATAATGATATTTAGACAACCATTTAAGTTTGAATCTTAGAAAAAATTTATTTAAAAAAATCTTAAAAGGGATTGATAACTAAAAAAATTAATTTAAACTTTTTAAGAATAGCTTGATAGGTTTAAAAAGCTTTACATATTATTATTTATATAACTATTTGTTTGTTATAAGACCTACAACCTTTGATTTTTAATTCATTAAAAATAATTTATGAGACCAATCGCTTATTTTCCTTTCAAAGAAAAAGATAAAAGAGATTTTGTAGATCATGTTTTCACAAATCAAATCAAATTGTATAGAGACAATTCAACAACCACTCGGGTCGAGTGGGCTCTCTTAGAAATTATGAGAGTAGCAGTTTGAACCTGCATAGAGCAATATGGAGGCTTCATTCCTTCTTCGATTATTTAATAATTAAATGGAAGTAGTCTTCTCCCTTAAGAAATGTGAGTAAAGTAGACGTACTTCAAATAATAGTAAGTGTAATAGTATAGGTAGTCATTCATATAATTTAATGTAAACTAGTCATAATAATAGTTTAATTATAAATTTCATAAGTGGAGTATACGTACCTCGAGTAGTACTAAGGATAAAAATCTGAACTATACTTCATAAGATTTAATGTAAACTAATCTCATTAATAGTTTAATTATAAATATTAATAGTAGTCTCATAATCCTCTAATAAGTCCTTATTCATACAATGTGCTTAATTTTGGTTATGGTCATTATTTATGCTATGTTTGGTGGGAGGAATTAAAAAAAAAAAGTTCAACTGTTGAGAGTAGTTACATTGAAAAATCAAACATAGATCATGAGGTACCTTTTTTTTTCTTATTATTAAACTCAACAAAAATCTATGCTCTTTAGTGGTGAAATATACCCACACCTCAGAGATATATTTACTCCCACTAATATTTAGGTAGATATGTCTACCCAACATAGTTTGTGGAAGGGGATTAATTTGATAGTGCCAGTCCACCACTTAGGCAATTAGACAATCTTCTAGGGGAGTTGTCTTATCATATTTGGGTAATATGCCAATCTTTGATTTTTTTTTCTTTTTTTTTTAATAAGGAGGAGGTTGTTACTCTTTTGAATTGAAGGGTTGTATATCTTATGAATATTCTAAAATAGAAACCTTTTGAATATTGAGGCCAAGAAAAAGTGGAAGCAAGTAGTTGATTCCAGAGAAAGTGATATGGTTGAAAAAGTTTGTGATCTTGGTAGCAAAACTGAATGTCTTGTTATCAAACAAACATAGGCATCACCAAATAATATGAGTGGATAATTGGCTATGAACCAATATTTTCAACCTCATAATGACGAACACAACAAGTGTATTGATTAGCTTTTCAAGTTGAAAAAATATGATAGATGAAGAAAAAAGCTACACCTGAAGTAAGAAAAGCACCTCAAACCCTATAAAAGTTGTTCAGTAAAGGCTGTGAAACTCCAATCAAGTAAAGGTTCTTGGTGCAATATTTGATTGACAAATATTAGGGATGACAATGGGACAGATATGGGTTGGATCTACTATACTCTAGATTTAGATCCATAACAAAAATTAAGATCCGTATCTGCTCTAGATCCATCATACATTTATATTTTTCACTCCATATCCTAGATCCAAAAAAGAAATAAATATCTATATCTACTCCAAATGCGAAAAAAAATTAAAATCCAAATTTACTCTAGATTCGTCATGAATTCTAAAACTTAGTAATAAAAAAGTAACAGTTTTTTAGAATAAAAATTGAAGGTTAAAATGTATTGATAACAAGTAAATTATATGATTTTTCTCAAAAATATAAAAAATATTGTAACTTATACTTTTACACCAAAACAACAAATAAGAAAGATAATAAAATATCCTTCAAAAGTAATTGCAGGAATAAGATCAATCTAATATTCTATTGTTTCCTTTATCATCCTAATATCCACGACGCACCCATCCTCATTCCTACAACATTAGATAATGACATATAAATTAAATATGATTTATATTCAGTACTTTATTATTTTTATTATGACCATATTTGACTAAATATATGAATAACTATATTCCTTAAAAATTATTTGGCCAATATAGTAAAATAAATTGCCAGATTGTATTACTTGTCTTGCAATTTGAATATTGCATGTACATGTTTTGGGGTTGGCTGACCTTTAAATTTACAAAACTAACCTTTAAGTTTTAAGAGTTTAAATGCATGGTAAATACCACTAATATGAATAAAATTTATTATCATTATAATTCCACAATTGTTAAGAAACTTTTAAAATAAAATAAAATAAATTAAAAGATAGGTGAATATGGATATGATTTAGATATTAAGATAGATCCAGACATGTTCTAGATCCATCTTAGGTCTGCGCATCGATATCCAAATCCAATTCAAATTCATTTTAAACCGACCCAAATCCGATTCGATTAGATTTCAATCACGTGAATCTTGGGTCAAATCCAATCTATTGTCATCCCTAACAAATACCAAAATAAGACTAGTGCAATGAATATTCTTCTAACGGATACCAAGATTAGATTAGTGTAGTGATTATTCTTCTAATGGATGCTTATCACAATCTGCTTAGATAAACCTACAATTATGATTGCAATGTTGTCAGAATGACCTCAACTAAACATTTCTTCTTCATTTTAATGGAAGAAATACGTTTTTAACTCATTTGCTAGAATTTCAAACCAGAGCGACAGTGGACATGCCCTCAGATATATTTCCTTAAAGCAATGAGAAAGGGTACATGGAAATTGTGTTTCTTGTGCTCTGCAGCATGCCTTACTAGAGAAAACATTTCAAGCTATTGGAAGAATATGTTAATGTGATGTCTAATGTGCTACCTGATGGATTATGACTACTAAGTTTAAAATGTATTGATTTGTTAAAAGGAACCTCCTTGCCTAATTTTTATAATCTAAAAAAGAACCTTGCCACTAAGAACCTATTAAACTTCAAAGACAAATGAAGGATTTGATGAAAATGAGATATCTTCAAGAAAGAATTGGTCCTTGTTCTCTTGCTGCTCTTTTCAGCCAGAAAACGATGTGAGGTACTCAAGCCATTAATACGATAATTGATTAAGTGCCTATTTTTACAATGTTTGATGGAATGCTAGATACTCTTTATACTGCAAAATTGTTCTTTCAATCTGATCTTTAGAAGTGGTATTATTTGTTAAGAGGCCAAAAAATGAATGGAAGATTACGTGCCACTTTCTATGTTACTAAGATATACTTTTGTTTTTAGTGCTTCTACATGATTTTAAGCACCGTATTATATCAATTTTAATACATTACTGTCCCTCCTTCCTCAACACCCTCTCCCCCCTTCCTTTTTTCTTGTAGATTTTTGTACTAGTGAGATGAATTTTTATAGATATGAATTTTTATAACTGCTGCTTTTAGAACATCTAGCAATCAAAGTGCATGGAAGAAGTTAACTTGTCTACTCAATTTTTTTTCCTCATTTCTTTAATTTTGACGATACTGAAACTGCTAAAATTTTCATGATCAAATGAAAGAAACATTAGTTATATGTGTGTGTCTATATATATATATAACTTTTTTTTCCTTTTCTCGTCCACGACTTTTATTTCAATTTTTTTTTAATTCATTCAGATGTTTATGTTAGTTTGTGTTCTTGAGCTTAAGCATGATTGTATGATACTTACCTACATACATGAAAATTTATATTTTCTAACTTTTATCTTAGAGAAAGTATGAGTCCATAATTTTATGTTTCCAAAATGCCGTTTCTGAATTCATTTATGTCATGTATGAAACCTTATTCATTTATTCTGTATAAAATTACTTAGCTGATGTAATAAATTTTTAAACTTTATGCATTTAGAACGTAAAAATAATTTTTGTTTGAGTTGCTATTTTTTTTCATTTGTTAATTAATGTTCCATAATATTCAGACAATTTTGTTCACATCTTGTCAAGAGCCTAACTTAAGCTCATTTATAAAAAAATACAAGTATATTAACTACTATTTTAAGATGTTCTTCATTTTTCAAGATAAACACCTAAGCGCTTAATAGTCAGACATTCTAAAAAAAACAAAAATACATTAAGATATTTGTATTTTGAACCATTCAAACTTATTTATATTTCAGATAAAACCACATCAGATTCATTAGCTATCTGAAAATACTTATTTCTGATGGTCTTGTATTTATGAATTTATAGTATTTACAATTTGGGATATTAGATTATGTTAATAGTCGATTTTCTTGATTTAGTTATTTCTACACCCCTAAATTTTTAAGTGGACTTTGTAGAACAGACTATACTCATAAGAGAGATGGACCACATAACATCATCGGAAGGGAAGTTAGGTTGGTCATTGTCAAAGCGAAAAAGGAGCCGAACTAGGAAAACTGAGAATGTTTTTGGAAGAATTGCTTCAGATAAGGTATGCATCTCTCTCTGTCTTTTAATCTAATCACACTATTCACGTCTCATTTAACCTGATCATCTTAGAACTGAATGTTTTAGAACTTTGCACTTGCAAGGTATATGGATAGTGTTCCTATGATCATTCCACTTCTTGTAAAGAAGTACTGCAGCATAACAAGAATACTGAATGAAATAAATAAAGAACTCAGGTATGTGATTGAATTTTTTTTCCTCCTCCTTGAGGCAAACTTTTCATGAATACATATTATATGGCCTTTAGTTTCTAAGTTGAATGACGTCATATGGGCCAAAATCATTATTTTAGTCTGCATTTTATCTTTTATTTTTCTAGTGTCACATTAGTTTTTCTTTCATCATAGTTAACTGTATTCCATTCTTTCTCTTGACACAGCACCTTGGATGAAGTAAAATTGAAGGAGAAAGGGAGAGTTTTTCATGATCTATTCTTGACCAAGGTTTTTGACTAAGGATCTAATTGATTAGGAATTGTCTAACATTGCTGCCAACACGTCCCCCCTCCCTCCTTCTCACCATGTTGTCTTATTGTAACTTAGCAGAGGATAGAGTAAAAGAACCAAGTAGTTAGACATATGGATGTGTATATGGTCTTTTGACTACTGCTTGAAAATTGTTGTTCTTGTTATTTGTTCTAACTGAAATATGCTTTATTACTCAGTTGTTGTTGCTATTGAAAGGAACAGTTGTTGCACCTCTAGATAAATTTGGCTAATAATCTTGATGTCAATACATCTTCACCATATGGTAGATAGTTTTTTATCTTATTACTCGTTCTTGGACGCCTGCATACTCGTTTTTTCCAAATTGTACAACTGATGTTGTAAATATTTTCCGCTTTGGACATGAATGGCTTTAGTATGTGTTTCGCAGGTGAAACACTACTAGATTTGATGGTCTTCAATTTCCACACAAGCAACCTGTAAGCAAGATATATTGTTGCTATATATATATATATATATATATATATTGCAATGAATTTCTTTAGGTATTTTCTTGTCTCGCATGTAGCAAAATAATTAATTGGATTGCAGTCTCTCTTAATCTAGAAAGTTTCTCTGGTTCGTGCTCTTAAGTGTTCTTATGCCAATCTTCTTTACATTTTAGTTGCCTTATTCTTTCCTAGTTAAGTGAATCAATTTTTTTAATATAAAATTGTACTTGTATGTATGGCCAATTGAATTTTATAGCCAAGCATTTCGTCGGGATGCCAAAAGAATAAGAGAATCCATTCCTATGTTCTAAATGTCAATGTGTGAGGTTTCTCAGTGTTATTGTAACATAAATATTGAAATTGAGTTTCCTCACTTATAGAATGCAGGAATGCGGCTTTATGGAGGTGCACTATATCATCGAGCTATGGCTGAATTTCATTTTGTGGTTGGAGGAATAAAATGCCAGCCAATTACACGAGAGGAGATTGTAAATGCATGTGGAGTCGAAGATATTCATGATGGAACAAACTACTCCAGGCATTGTCTTCCCATATTTATGGTAGTCTTTCAATATTTTCTTACTGAATAGCTTTTAATTTTCTTCTTTTTCCTCTTTTCATTTGGTTCACCAGGACGGCTTGTGTCATAGCTATTGCAAAGGCTCGTGATACATTTGAACATTTCCTTGATCAGGTTTATAACTTATCCATTGTTAATATTCCATATTACTTCTTTATTTTCTTGTCAAATGTTCCATGCAATGTGGGTGTCAAGTGTCATTATACGCTTGAGACTTGAAGTTGAATAAATCAATGAACTCATTCTTAGCCTACTACCTAATTTACATTCATTCTGTGATGCTCAATTGATTTTTCATATTGCATAGGCAAATCCAATTTATTGCCAGCCACTCTATACCAATTTAGGGTGTGTTTGGGACTGAGACGCTATAATTTTTAAGCTGTAACTGCTGTGAAAAAAAACTGTAATTATGAAATAAAAGTTAAGAATATATAGTAAATGCAAATTTTAAATAATAATTTTGATAAAATTATTAAATATATAATAGATTTTCCATTATACAAGTGAAAAATTATATCAACATAACTTTTAAATTACAGCAGTTAGTGTTTACCAAACACTTTAGTGCTGTACCTTTTAAGTTACAGTTGGTCAACCTCAATCTTTGACGCACCCTTAGTTGTTGTTTGTGAAATTAGTGGGATACTATTTTTCAAATAAAATAACAAGCAAATATATGTGCAAGTTCGTGTTTTAAGGCTCAAGTCTATTTTTCATTGAATCCATTCTAATTTTTTTGTATTCAATAGGTGCTTTGTTAAAAGAGCTACAAGGACACTATTCGGAGGTGTGCCACCCCATACATATCGTGAAGAAGAAAGGGAATGACACAAGTCAAGGACTACTTAATTTGTGAAGGCCAATCGAAAGGTCGGCAGCATAATTCACAATTGAGTCTGCAGTAAAATTTGCCTTTCTATAAACATGGTTCACAGAAATGTGTCAATTCCTGTGTATAAGCTCTTTGATGGATGATACCAGCGGAGAGTATTCATTAGTCAGTTCACTGAATCCATTTTATTACTTAGGCAGTGCTTGCTTTTATATTTGAAATATTAGTAGATCCACGCGGACAAATCAGAATGATTTATTGATGTTTGTTCATAACATCTAAATAAAAAAATTTCAAAATTTAATGCTTTTACGCTTTATACCCGTACCAATAAATTGCTAGAAATTTACACTTGTAGAGAATAAAAAGTTATTAGGATGTTTTTAAGATCTACTATTCAAAAAGCTTATTTAGACATTCATACTACTAAGTTAAATATTTTCACTTCATTCTATTCAGATTTTAAAAATCAAATTTTCAGTGTTGAGTTGAGAAACGGACATTAATATCTGATGTTTGAAACAAAATCATATTTAGTGTTTATAACTACAAACAAACAACCCCGACCAAATTGGGTTCATTCTTGTATGCGATGCCTTTGAGAGTTTTGGCTCAGTGTATTGTTAGGCAATGAACTAGTGGTTGGATGTAAGTAATTTGAATCTAGAATGGCAGGAATTCATTTAAGTATTGTTTAGAGCTAAAAATGTTGACTTTAGAGGATGAAGTATGATCTTTTTTATGGTTTAGTTTAAGCTAGTGTATCAATGATCGAAACAATCGTGTATAAGAATGAGAAAGAGGGTATTGACTGAGAGAAATACCACAAAGTCTGAGACTAAGCTTAAAACTCTAAAGTTTTGACTTGTTATTTGATATCCATTTTTAGAGGAAGCAAAAATAAAAAGAATGTCAGTTTTTGGTGGCCCGGTCTGTTTTTTTTTTTAATATAGGAGATTGAAGGCTTGTAATTCAAGAACATAAGATGACTAATTGATATGGTCAACCAATGGTGACGTTATTTTATCAATCGAGACTCATGATAGAGTGCTTTGGTTGTTCTCCATAAATTGGGGTCACTCTGTCACGCTTCACAATTTTAGAGAAAAACTTCTCATATATAGAACGGGCGTATGTTTCATAATTCTTGAGGAAAATTACTCAAATATGGAAGATAGATATTTTTCCTTTTGAAGCTATTGAGAAGATGATTTGAAGAAAATTGTTCAGTTTTTTGGGTATAAACCTGGGCTCAGAATTATGAGCTCATGTCCACGGCTTTTTTTTGGGAAGCTGAAGCTCTATGCAAGTGTCATTCCTGTCATAAGGTGTTGTTCTAATGATTTCACCCTATTTGTAACTGTATCTGAAAACTTTTTTACTTTCACATCAGTCAACCTGGTAGAATAATTTCATTGTCAGAGATACTTCATGAAGCATCCAATTTCATTGTTTTTGGTACCTTGTTTATTGATTGTTGTATCACTTTTTGCAAATGCAATTCTCGTTTTTCATTCTAAAGTTTTGTATATTCCACTGTTTTCTTATTTTCAAAGGTTCTCTACCCTTCTTACCTTCCGATCCATATCTCCCTGTGCTTTTATTCACTCGATGACTTGCTTTGATTCTTTATCATGTGAAGGAGATCCATTCCTATGGTTCCATTCCTTTGCTAAAATTTAAGGTTTATCTTTTCTAATTTTCTTCATAATCCTTCAGTGACTACATTTTACTTGAGCTACCTAAGGAATTGTCAGTTTTCCTGTTCTGTCTGTTCGCTACATTTTATTTCATTTCCCATTGGATAACTATAGTTTGAAATGTTGTTTACTTAAGATAGATCCTTCCTTCAAAATACAAGTTCATTTTGTGTACAAAAGTGTTTGCTCTTTTCCAAATAAAGTAACGTAGGATGAACTCGGCTAGTTTTAGTGTTATTTCTAAGTTTGCTTATTTTAGTTGATTTAGCTTTTACTTTCTTATTCGGGTTATTTAGGCATTAGATTTTGTTTTCCTTGTCTTGTAGGAATAGAATTTCTATTTCGATAATTATTAGTTATTCGATAAAATTTCACAGTTCCTTAGCCGCCTCTCAATTCTTCTCTTTTTGCTTCACTTTCTCCCTTTCTTTTTCTCAATTGGACCTACACCATTTTGGTGTCAGATCTACGTTGCTACGATACTTCTCTCTTGCACAGCTGGGTTGTAGGCTCTTGCACATTTTGAAATGTTTGGTTTTTAGATTTTATGCTTGTAGAACCTTCTAAACTTTAATTTATGAAGTTTTTGCTCATTGTCCTTTGTTATTATTTTTTCCATTTACCGAAAAGATGGAGAATATCTAAATGGCCATGAGGTGTTTCTGAGGTGAGTTGCTTCTGCCTTCAACAACTTCCCAAAATCTACAGAAAGAGCATGCTGTGAAAAGTATATTGCTTTCCGCTATTGTAGTCATTTCTTTCGTTAATAACCTTTCACTGAATTGTGTCATTGTTTGCATGAAATGACTCATTGCCTCAATGTTTCTTTATTTTAGTTATATTCTGTAATTAAACTAATGCAGTGGTGGGTCAGTTGATAAATTAAGTAACTGAATGCTAGGAATTATAATCATTTGCTAGCAAACTTCTTTGAGTTATGTTAACAACCTCTGGATGGAGATAAAAATTGCATGGATGTGGGTTTCTGCCTTTCTATTATTATGTTAGGCTATGTTTGTTGGTAGTTCTTCATTTCTTGTGTTTGAATTTTTTTTTTTTAATTTTCTGATCAGCTTCTTATTAGATGACATTATTTCTTTTTTCTTTTGCTCCAAATGTAAGATGGATTTGGTGCCAAGAAAGAGAGGAAGCGTAAGGACATTTGCTAGTCATATGTTAGGCTATGTTTGTAGATAGTTTTTCATTTCTTATGTTGTTTTTTTTTTTATATTATGATCAGCTTCCTATTAGATGAAATTTTTTTTTCTTATTTTACTGCAGATGTATGGAGGATTTGGTGATCACCACTCGCAATGTTACACGGTCCTGTACAATAAGGTTAACATTTTAACCTGTGTTGGAATATAAATGTCCTAAAAAATAAAGCCATTCAATTTTATTTACCTTTCGTTTATATTGTTCATTACAATCTTTGCAAAATTGGCCATACTTTGTCGACATATCAGACTTTAGAATTTAATTATTTAAATGGCATTAGTTACATCTTCAGTTGTCTTTTTGTTTTGTGGACTAACTTTGTTAGGTTTCTACATTATATTTGTTCTTTTCCATGCTTCCACATAGAATTCATGTCTCCAAACTATAATGCAAAGCATATAATGTAATTTATATGGAGCTTTTCTTTAGTTATTATCAATACAAAGATTTAATTATATGTCAGCTCTATTGGTGTTATGATTTTTTCATTATGTATTCTCAGTAAATTTGCAGAACCGTGCTGGGTTATGTCAATTCCTAGACTCATTTGGTGGTACAGAGCAGTCGGCTATATTAAGTAACTTTGTATCAATGCCCATTTATCAGGAGTCATCAGTTGTTCCACTTGCCAACGAGAAGCATGACACTAAGCCTAGAACAGAAGTAAAAGTCAATCGGCCTCAGGTGTTGATTCAAGTTCTTCTATTCAAACAACAGAAACAAGGTGGCAGATCTTCTAGATAACACACTATGGAAATGAAGACTTGCCCCGTCATTTGAAACGATTGTCTATGCTTTAGTGCAACAGATATTCCATGGCATAAGAGAATATTTCTTGGCTTCTACTGAGTTAAAGTTTTATCAATATTCATCTTCAAAATTTTTGTTACAAGTCGTGCAATGTTTTTCCATGTTGTTGTATTTGGTTTCTGCAGAACTTTTCTACTTGTTGCATGATGGAATGTTAATACATAACAACATTACTGGTTTTCTGCTTTATTTCTCTACCATATGAAAAGTTGGGAAAGAGTGAAGCGGTAATTTTGGGGTGGGGGAGATGGTTAGTGTGTTTGGGCTTCCTCTGCATATATATTTTCGTTTGTTCTTTTTTTTTCTTTTTTTCCCAATTGTTGTTTCTATTTTTTTCAGTTCAATTGCTTTCTTCTAATGTCGTGTCATGATCCAACTTAGTACTGACAAGATATTGTCCGCTTTGGGCCTTAATAATGCTTGCACGGTTTTGCTTTTGAGGCACCCATATACCAAAAAATATGTCTTATCAATTAAGCTATGAATCGCCTCTTATAAACCCAGCATCTCTCCTGTACTTTGCCGATGTGGGATGTTGTGCAAATTTTAATGTACTCGCAAGCGCACGAATCTATTGTAGTGTAGATCAATGGTGACGAGTGTCGATCCCACGAGGAGGTGGATTTTAATTATATGTAGAATTAATTTTGTAAACGGGTGGTTGGAATTGTGGTGGAAGTGATTTAAATTATCCTAAAATTGGAATTGAAATGACAATAATAAATTCTAAATTGGAATTACAATGGCGAGAATAAATTGAAGATAATTCTATTGAAATGACGTACTTGGGTATTCGGATCCGTATCAACATGCATCATGGGCTAAATAATCCGTATTAATGCCAATTAAATCATGAAGGGGAAATCCACACCTCATGAACCACGCTCTAATCAATATGGTGCTAAGGGCTTATCGTGTCAAATAATAATAACCTTGGACTAGAGGGCCGGTGAAACTAAGGCGGTACTAGACAAGATTAGTATTATTTGTCGACGAGAAGTCAAAACATCCACAAAACTAGAGGGGAAGAGAAAATAAATTTACCAAATAAAGCCCATGACACATGTTGAGACTTCACCTTCAACCCAAGCTTGAAAGGAAATTAGCTACTCATAATTGAACTAGGGGCAAAATGGAAATTTATTAAAATATGAAGAAAATACAAGATAGAGAGGGAATTACAGAAAATGGATCCAAAAAATGGATTCAGAGATATCAAATTAGGGGGGGGGAGGCCCCCTTTTTATAGATACATGGAGTGAATCATGGCCATCGGATTAAAAACAATTTGGACGCTCAGGATTGCGCCACGTCATCAGTCAACAGTCCACAGTTTGACCATGCGGATGAACAGTAACACGGTTTGACCCGGATGAACAGTAACGCGGTTTGGTTGAAAATAATCTTGTGTGATGCATGCACCGTACGCGAGATTTTTCGTCCACTGATATGCTGCCACGTGACCATCAACAGTATATAAGAATTTTAGTCCAACAGGATCGTGACACCTCATCAGTCAATGCCACATCATCGATCCGTCTATGTGAACAGTGTCGTGAACAGTAACGTAGACAGTACCGTACCCGTGAATAGTACCGTACATGTGAATAGTGTCATTTTTCCTTTTATACTCCTCCTAAGGTTTTCGACCGTCCTGAGTTCAAAAGTGATGTCCGTTTTGCCGTCTGATCTCTCCTTTTTTGTGAAATGACTATAATGTCCCTAAAATACATAAATTACTTAATTAAAATAAAACACATGTAATTAAATCACAAGAAGGTTAAATACATACAAGTAAGGGTTGTTAGTAAGACTTGAAATGTAAAATGACGGTTTTCTCTTTTATAAATATGCATTTTCTAACACTCAACACACCCCCCAACTAGCTTATTGCTAGTTCCTAGCAAATAAAGCGAAAACAAAATTCAAATTCAAAATGATTTTTTATTTTTTATTTAGAAACACTCGTGTTTATTCAATCAGATTAATGATAGCAATCAAATAAAAGTATAAGCATTATCTCCAGTATAAAGAAACATCACATCTACATCAACCATCCACATGAATCAGCCCAGTAGACTTTGTTATAGCTACTTTCAAGAGTGACATGTTAAACCCCAAATTCTCACTGGAAGTAGTGACACTCTCACAAAGAAATTAAATCCAATAAAAATAGTCACTCCAATGAATGGTACTTGAGAGAGAAAATAATAAAGAAGTGATATCACATGCTCTCACCAAAATGAAAGAAATATGCCCTCAGCTTAGAAATAATACGATCTTAAGTCAAATAAAAATGTTAGTCAACCCAATTTATTTATCTTTTTGTTTTTTTTATGCATTACTACATCTTTTTAGCTCATATAACTAGCTTCTACTTCAGACTATAGTTCCCTAAAATCAAGAAGGACTTTTATTAGGACGTAACGTAGGCTAATGACATGGCTAACAAAAAAGGGAAATAAGGAAAACAAAGTGTATGTTTGAGAATAAATGCAAAGAATTTTTTTTTTTTTACAGAAAATGCAAGGTGGATTTCACCTTTTATTGTTATTTTTTTTCTTTTGAAACAACAACTTTTGTTTTGTTGTTTTATTATTATTATTTTTTGTATAACTTCACTGAAAAATAAAATACTTATTTACATTTTTCTCAAATATAAATAGGTGATAGAACTTATAAGAAATTGGGTAATACTCCAAATCGGAGTGGGTCAAGATGATAAGTTGACAAAGAAATTTTTTTGTTTTTTTTTTTAAGGCTCAAAAGGGTTAACAATGGATATTTAATAAAAGGGATGGTTAGAAAGGCTCAAACGGATCAAAGATAGCATTTCCATCGTCTTTTAGGGTTTTAAATAATCGTCCATATCTACTAGTTAGATGGGCCTCCAAATGTAGCAACACACATTTTTTTTTTATTTTACAACAATATTTTTTTTTAAGGGTTAACTCAAAAGAAAAATAGAGATCGTGTATAAAATAATAAACTGCTAAGCTGTATAGAGAATGGGTAAAAGGGTTACTCTCCAAGAAAATGATAGGCTCAACAACTCACTTGGCACTTATTTATGACATGTTCATTCCTTCAAGCAACTCATATTCGTCTCCAACATCAACATGTAAAGTAGCAAGCATAGCGTAACATCACTTAAGACCAAAGATAATACAAATACTAAAATTTGAAATTAATCATGTCATCCAATGTTAAAACAAATCATACAATTTTTTTTTTATTATTTTTTTTAAACAACATTCTACCCCCCAACCTATTCTAAACATGAAAGGAAAATATGCATGCAGAAATGTGAAAATGATGCAGAAAGTGTAATTAGAAAAGTTACACTTAAAATGATGAAAAAAAAGAAATTTTTTTTTTTAAAGAAGATGCGTTTCTAGAGGTACTACACTCCATATTCAGCCATCTTCGACTCAAAAGTTAGAAAATGTATATTTATAAACGAGAAAATAAAAAGAAGAAGAAAAATGAACATCAAAACTTAATAAAGAAAAAGAAATTTTTTTTGTTATTTATTTATTTATTTATTTTTTTGGTTTTTTTTTTATTTTTTTGTTGAACAATGAAGATGCGTTTCTAGAGTAACTACACTCCATATTCAGCCATCTTCAACACAAAAAGTTAGCAACAGTTAGTTTCTACAACAAAAAATTAGCAAAAACTTAACCAAGATTCCACATTTGTCGACTATTCCCTCCCCCCAACCAGAATGAAACATTGTCCTCAATATTTGAAAGGAAGAAGTAAAGTTTAGAAGACATCACCTGGGTGGTGTAACACAGAAAAAAATATTTACAAGCGGAGAGTTAAATCTAATTTATACTTCTTACTGCCGCTACTGTTACCATCATTATTTGGACGCTCCAACACAAAGGTCCAGGGGTTCGGCTCCGGTTTATAAGCTTGTAACATATCAAGTAGCTCATTAGCAGTGTGAGCACAAATAAAGAGTTTTTTTCGCATTAGAGGGAATGAAAAAGTTTTTTATTGCATGATTAAGAAATGCGATAAAGCCATCATAAAAATTATTGACATTTAACAAACCGATGGGTTTCTGGTGGATGTGCAGATGGGTCCAAGATGCTAGTGTGATAAGTGCCTCTAGTGTTGCAAGATCTCTTGGAAGGAAAATAAAAGCATCAGCATAACTAAGCATTTCAGTTATTCTTTCTTGCATACCTGAGAGGACTAACTCTTCTCCAGTTGATGAGTCAGACGAACTGCCCAATGGTTTTAGGACTCTTGGGATTATGCCTAACACTTGACTTCCTCTGATAAAAGTTGCTTCTGAGACCATTTTTGATAACCCTCGGTTACCTCCTCCATACACCAAGTGTAATTTTCTCGCTGCTATACTTCGACCAAGATCTATGGCTGCCTCAACGAACTCTTTATGTTTGCCATAGGTAAATCCAGAAAGCACAAAAATGTTCTTGAATTGTCTATTGGGAGTAGCTGCCATTGCGATATTTCTCAAAAACAATTTGTGAGTGCTTGACAAAAGAAATCACATTTAAGAGTTTGGTTGGTGATAATGGGTCACAGTTGTGTATGAGGTAGCATGTCAATGTCAAATAACACGTAAAGCACATGGCTCGTGAGTCAAAAAGGAAACAGTAAAAGGGAAAAAGCAAACAGTAATTAAATTATTAAAGACAATAATGCAAACAATAAAACAACAGTGAAATGAAATAAAATAACAATAAAGTAAAAGGATATTTACAGGTAGTTGCGACTGTGGCTCACATCTTCCTCTGGTTTTACGTCCAGAAACGGCTTGAACGCCCTCTATGGGTCGAGGATAGGCTTCCCATCCAGTTTTCTTATAAACTGGCAAACAGGATCGTTTATAGTCAGATTCCCGAGACTATATCGTGCATGCTCTTTCTGGAATAATGGCCATAACTGGAGAATCGCTCCTTGCACATATCCACTAGGATGCGTTTCAAGAGACAAAAGGATATCGTCTAATGACTCCTTATTCAAACCATCCCTAATGAATTGAATCTTATCTTCCCTGTTATCAGACACCATTCCTAAAGAACATGGGTTTCTACCGCAACTCATTCTGGCACACTTATGACAAGCAACAGAAATTCTTCGAGCTCGTCGTTTTCTTGCATAATTTCCTTTACCACAACCAGGCATGAATGCAATAAATTTTTGAGGTAACTCACCTGCCAATCGTACTTTCGCCTCGATTAACCAACGGATGTCAGCAGATATGTTATTCTTCATGAGTAATCGCATGCGTTCGGACCAAGCTTTGTAGATCGTAAGGAAGGCATTCTGAGGAAGTGAAGGGAATCGCTTGTGAAGCTTCGCTAAGATGTCGTTTCTATCCATACCTTCGCCTCAGAATGTCAGTTATTATGGGAAACTGAAGTAACCGACTTAATTGTCACGGAGTACCGTTATCCGCCAAAACACACAAAGAAAATTAAAATCGTCCTCTTATTGAATTTACCTCAAGCTCCAACTGGATGTCGTAAACACTTCTCTCAATGTTTCTGAGTTGGCGTTCTAAACCCTCAACATAGGCTACTAACTCTGGTGGTTGTAGAGCCCAAATGCGTTGTGTTTTACAAAATTGAATCTGCCTTTTGAGATGAGTTTTGACACGTTGAAGTGGTTTAAGAATGTTCAGGAGAAATGGTCTAAGTAAGGTACTAATGATTAAAAATGATAAGAGAAAACGTAATAGTTAAACAAACACGCTTATGCAAAAATAATTTCAATTACCAAAAGAATAATATAAAGAAAGAAAACAAAATCAAATCAACGAAAAGAAAAAAAAATCAATTCAACTCTGGTGGGTCACTCAAATTTATTTCGGTGTCTTCTTCATGTGGTTGGTACTCTAGATATGGCTTTAATCTTTGACCGTTAACTTTAAACGTGACACCGTTCTTTGGGTCCTTAATTTCAATTGCCCCATGTGGAAAAACAGTATGAACAATAAAGGGACCAGACCATCGAGAGCGTAACTTACCTGGGAATAGGTGCAAGCGAGAATTGAACAAAAGCACTTTCTGACCTGGAGTGAAAGATTTTCTCATAACGTGCTTGTCGTGGAAGACTTTCATTCGCTGCTTGTAAATTTTGGCATTTTCGTATGCATCATTGCGAATTTCCTCAAGTTCTGCCAGTTGTAATCTTCTTTCTGAGCTGGCTTGCTGCATGTCAAAGTTGAATTTCTTGATGGCCCAATATGCACGATGCTCGAGTTCCACAGGTAGGTGGCAAGCTTTTCCATACACTAGCCTGTAGGGTGACATCCCAATCGGGGTCTTGAAAGCCGTTCTGTATGCCCATAATGCATCATCAAGTCTTAATGACCAATCTTTCCTGTCTGGCCTCACCGTTTTTTCTAATATGTGCTTTATTTCTCGATTGGAGATCTCAACTTGGCCACTGATTTGCGGATGATACGGAGTCGCCACTTTGTGTGTGATTGAATACTTTGTCAAAAGAGCTTTTGAATGCTTTGTTACAAAAGTGGGCACCACCATCACTGATTATCGCTCTAGGGAATCCAAAGCGTGAAACAATGTTGCTTTTCAAAAATCCTATCACCACCTTGTGATCATTGGTTCGACATGCAATTGCTTCTACCCATTTTGATACATAGTCAACAGCAACCAATATGTATTGATGGCCAAAAGAAGAGGGAAAGGGTCCCATGAAGTCGATACCCCATACGTCAAAAATCTCAACCACTAAAATTGGATTTAGTGGCATCATGTTCCTTCGCGTAATGCTCCCCATTCGTTGACACCTATCACATGAAGAACAGAAAGTGTAAGCATCTCGAAATATAGTTGGCCAATAAAAACCACATTGTAAAATTTTAGTCGCTGTTTTCTTAGCACTGAAATGGCCTCCACAAGCTTGTTCATGGCAGAATGAAATGATATTCTGAATTTCACTTTCTGGGACACATCGTCTAACAATTTGGTCTGCACAATACTTGAACAAATATGGGTCATCCCAAAAGAAATTCTTTATCTCTGCAAAGAATTTAGCCTTGTCTTGCTTGGTCCAATACTCTGGAAGTTTACCTGTAACAAGATAATTAACTATATCAGCATACCAAGGTAATACTTCCACATTCATTAATTGTTCATCTGGAAATGACTCATTCAATGGTAATGTCTCTGTAATTGTGTCAAAATGTAGACGAGATAGATGGTCTGCCACAACATTTTCTGTCCCTTTTTTTATCTTTGAATTCCAAGTCAAATTCCTGTAAAAGTAACACCCAACGAATTAGTCTAGCTTTTGCATCTTTCTTTGTGAGAAAATATTTCAGAGTAGCATGATCTGTGAATACAATTATTTTACAACCAATGAGATAAGATCGAAATTTTTCCAATGCAAACACTACTGCTAGTATTTCTTTTTCAGTAGTTAAATAGTTCAATTGTGCATCATTCAATGTCATACTAGCATAGTAAATAACATGGGGAATTCGATCAACTCTTTGTCCTAATACTGCTCCTACTGCATAATCAGATGCATCACACATGAGCTCAAATGGTAAGCTCCAGTTTGGGGGCTGAATGATGAGTGATGATGTCAACAAATGCTTTAATTTTTCAAACGCAACAAGACATGAATCACCAAAGACTAAAGATACATCCTTAGCAAGTAAATTGCATAAGGGTCTAGAAACTTTGCTAAAATCTTTAATGAAACGTCTATAAAAACCAGCATGCCCAAGGAAAGATCTTACTTCTCTGACTGTTTTGGGTGGAGGAAGATTAGAAATGAGATCCACCTTGGCTTTGTCAACCTCAATACCTTTGCTCGAAATGATGTGACCGAGAACAATACCTTGTTTTACCATAAAATGACATTTCTCCCAATTTAAGACCAAGTTCTTCTCGATACATCTCTGCAAAACTAGTGTTAAATGATGTAAACATTGATTAAACGAGTCACCAAAAACAGAAAAGTCATCCATAAAGACTTCAAGGAAACGTTCAACCATATCAGAAAAAATGCTCAACATGCATCGTTGAAATGTAGCAGGTGCATTACATAATCCAAATGGCATTCTCCTATATGCAAAAGTGCCAAAAGGGCAAGTGAAAGTGGTTTTCTCTTGATCTTTTGGTGTTATGGGAATCTAATTATATCCTGAGTAGCCATCTAGAAAGCAATAAAATTCATGGCCTGCTAATCTATCAAGCATTTGATCGATAAATGGTAAAGGAAAATGGTCTTTACGTGTGACAGAATTCAACTTTCTATAATCAATGCATACACGCCATCCTGTAGTCACTCTAGTGGGTATCAATTCATTATCAGCATTGGTAACTACTGTGACTCCTGCCTTTTTGGGGACAACTTGTACAGGACTGACCCATGAACTATCAGAAATTGGGTAAATGATACCTGCGTCTAATAGCTTAAGGACTTCAGTTCTAACAACTTCTTTCATGTTAGGATTTAACCGATGTTGCATTTCCCTAGTAGATTTAGCATTTTTATCAAGGTGAATGTAATGCATGCAATCTGCAGGGTTTATACCTTTTATGTCCGCTATGGTCCATCCTAATGCTCCTTTATGCTCTTTTAAAACATCCAACAACTTACCTTTTTATTCGTCATTGAGGGATGAAGAGATGATTACCGGTAGAGCACTTTCTTCCCCCAAAAATGCGTATTCCAATGTGTTGGGCAATGGTTTGAGCTCAAGTTTTGGTGGTGATTCTGATGATGGGATGAGTTTCTTCTCTGATGGTGCTAGTTGTTCAACTCTTGACTTCCATTGATTAGTGTCCATAGATGGTGCTGAGTCAAGTAGGGCGTTGACCTCTTCAACCGATCTGTCAATATCAAAATCCAAACCAAAGTGAGTTAAACATGTTTGTAAAGGATCATCACTGAGGTTTGAAATAAAAGTGTCATCAACTAATGCATCAATTAAATCCACATCAATAATTCCATCATCTGCACTGTGAGGTTGTTTGGCAATGTTGAAGATGTTCAGTTCCATAGTCATATTGCCGAAAGACAACTGCATATTTCCAGTTCTGCATTGAATGTGAGCATCCGCAGTTGCCAAGAAAGGTCGGCCTAGGATAATGGGGATGTGCTTCTTTGAATCCTGTATTGGTTGAGTGTCAATGACAATGAAATCAACAGGAAAATAAAATTTGTCTACCTGGATAAGCACGTCCTCCACAATACCACGAGGTATTTTCGTGGACCGATCTGCAAGTTGTAACACCACTGGAGTTGGGTGTAATTCGCCAAGTCCAAGTTTCACAAATACTGAATAAGGCAACAAATTTACACTAGCTCCTAAATCCAACAAAGCATTCTCAATTGTGTGGTTCCCTATGCTACATGAGATAGTGGGGGATCCTGGGTCTTTGCATTTTAAAGGAATTTTATGTTGGAGTATAGAACTAACGTTTTCAGTTAAAAATGTCTTCTTTTGAACATGCATATTTCTCTTTTTAGTACAAAGGTCTTTAAGAAACTTGGCATAAGATGGAACTTGTTTAATAGCATCAAGCAAAGGGATATTAACACTTACCTGTTTGAAGATTTCGAGAATCTCACCTGTGGATTTTCCCTTCTTGCCTTTAGCTAACCTCTGGGGGAATGGAGCTTTGGGAACGTATTCTCGTGGGTTAGTTTCTTCTTTCTCCTCCGGTGATGAGTCCTCAACATTCACAGGTACAATTTGATTTTCTTTGGTCACCGGCATCTCCACTTTGTTGTCGACTTCTTTTCGTTTTCGCAAGGTCATGACTGCTTTGACCTCTCCATGCTGCTGTGGTGAACTGGTACTTGCTTCATGTACTCCTTTAGGATTAGGCACTGGTTGACTTGGAAATTTACCCTTCTCAACAGTCATTGCCAAGGTCTAAACCGAAGAAGCAAGTTGTCCCATCATTTTCTCGAGGCTTGAAACTGATTGAGCTTGTGAGTTGAAGCCCGCTCTCAACTCATTTCTTAGTCCATCAATGGTGCGGTTTTGTTGCTCAATCGTGGAGTGAGTAAGATTCTTGAGATTCTGGAATGAATCTTCTCATGGTCTGGGTTGAGTGTAGTTCTGATTTTGATTGTATGGTCTGAATGGGGGCTGAGAGGCTTGAGGAACTTGAGGAATTTGTTGCATTGGTGGAGCTGGAGCTGTTGGTCCATTCTGTTGGAATCCTTGAGACCATGAAAAATTGGGGTGGTCTCTCCATCCAGGGTTATATGTGTTGGAGTATGGGTTGTAATTTGAAGGTTTTCTCATTACACCTATGGCATTGGCTTCATCTGGGTATAAGTCATGGTCATGTAGTTCTGTTGTTTTAACAGTCGATAACGATGCTATTTGTCGAGCAAGACCTTCAACCATCTCCTTGACTTCTTTGATTCCCGAAGTTGATTCGCCAATTTGAACCTCATTTACTCCCTTAATCCTTCTAGTATTCCTGAGTGATCGACTCCGTTGTTGGGAATTATCCGCTTGTCGCTGGAAGAATTCCCAAATCTCTAATGCACTTTTTGACATTAGCTCTCCTCTACTTGTCGCCATTAGCCATTCTTGCACGTTCGGCAATAATCCTTCCAAAAAGTATTGGCATTGGTGCCATTTCTCGTACCCATGATGTGGACACTTCAAGAGTAGCCCATTGAATCTCTCCCACGTTTCGAAAAATTGCTCGTCCTCTCTCTGGGTAAACTCCGAGATTTCCCTGCGAATAGCATTGGTTTTATGCACGGGGAAATATTTATTCAAAAATTTTGTAACCATTTGTTCCCATGATGAAATGCTATTGGCAGGCAATGTATTTAACCATGAACGAGCTCTATCTTTTAATGAAAATGGGAATAGTCTAAGTTTAACATCATCATCTGAAAAATTTTCATATTTAAATGTTTGACAAATGGCATGAAAATCATTCAAATGATTATATGGGTCCTCATTTTTTAGGCCATAGAATGTGGGGAGACAATTTAGCACACTAGGTTTTAATTCAAAACTCCTAGCAGCTACATTTGGGTATCTTATGCATGATGTGCTCAAATTAGCTAAGGGACTAAAATAGTCCTTAAACGGCCTCTCCTGTGGTTGCAAATCCATTCCAAATTTATTTTTAATGTGCTTTTGTGTGCGAAGTGTTCTTTCTAATTCAAGGTCGATAGGTTCAATATTAGGTGATAATGACCTACGACCATGCATGCAAAACAAATAAAATAAAAATAAAGATGAGAACAAAACAATTAAAAATAAAGAGGAAGGAGAAATTACAATACTAACATTCTCGCGCTATTACAACCTTACTATAAAAATAAACAAAAACAAATACGTGAAATAAATTAACTAAAAATTAAATTAATAAAATAAACAAAAATTACAAAGAGAAAAAAAAATAAAATAAATTGAAAATTAAATTACAGAATTTTAAAGAAAAGAAAAAGAAAAGAAATACTAACCTTTAAATGCGGATTTAATTTTTTTTAAATAATAAAAAAAACTACAAGAAAATTAATTAAAAGAAATTATTCACAAAAATTAATTCTATGAATTAAAATTACTTACCTCCCCGGTAACGGCGCCAAAAACTTGTTGTGCAAATTTTAATGTACTCGCAAGGGCACGAATCTATTGTAGTGTAGATCAATGGTGACGAGTGTCGATCCCACGAGGAGATGGATTTTAATTATATGTAGAATTAATTTTGTAAACGGGTGGTTGGAATTGTGGTGGAAGTGATTTAAATTATCCTAAAATTGGAATTGAAATGGCAATAATAAATTCTAAAATTGGAATTGCAATGACGAGAATAAATTGAAGATAATTCTATTGAAATGACGTACTTGGGTATTCGGATCCGTATTAACATGCATCATGGGCTAAATAATTCGTATTAATGTCAATTAAATCATGAAGGGGGAATCCACACCTCATGAACCACGCTCTAATCAATATGGTGCTAAGAGCTTATCGTGCCAAATAATAATAACCTTGTACTAGAGGGCCGGTGAAACCAAGGCGGTACTAGACAAGATTAGTATTATTTGTCGACGAGAAGTCAAAACATCCACAAAAACTAGAGGGGAAGAGAAAATAAATTTACCAAATAAAGCCCATGACACATGTTGAGACTTCACCTTCAACCCAAGCTTGAAAGGAAATTAGCTACTCATAATTGAACTAGGGGCAAAATGGGAATTTATTAAAATATGAAGAAAATACAAGATAGAGAGGGAATTACAGAAAATGGATCCCAAAAATGAATTCAGAGATATCAAATTAGGGGGGGGAGGCCCCCTTTTTATAGATACATGGAGTGAATCATGGCCATCGGATTAAAAACAGTTTGGACGCTCAGGATTGCGCCACGTCATCAGTCAACAGTCCACGGTTTGACCACGCGGATGAACAGTAACACGGTTTGACCTGGATGAACAGTAACGCAGTTTGGTTGAAAATAATCTTGTGTGATGCATGCACCGTACGCGAGATTTTTCGTCCACTGATATGCTGCCACGTGACCATCAACAGTATATAAGAATTTTAGTCCAACAGGATCGTGACACCTCATCAGTCAATGCCACATCATCGGTCAATACCACGTCATCGATCCGTCTATGTGAACAGTGTCGTGAACAGTAACGTAGACAGTACCATACCTGTGAATAGTACCGTACATGTGAATAGTGCCATTTTTCCTTTTATACTCCTCCTAAGGTTTTCGACCGTCCTGAGTTCAAAAGTGATGTCCGTTTTGCCGTCTGATCTCTCCTTTATTGTGAAATGACTATAATGCCCCTAAAATATATAAATTACTTAATTAAAATAAAACACATGTAATTAAATCACAAGAAGGTTAAATACATACAAGTAAGGGTTGTTAGTAAGACTTGAAATGTAAAATGACGGTTTTCTCCTTTATAAATATGCATTTTCTAACACTCAACATGGGATTCGCTTAGGGTGTTACATACACCCCCTTAAGGATTCAGCGTCCTCGCTAAGATTTGCCCCACCATCGCTCAAGAGGATACACAGAGCCACTCTGATTCCCTCTGTCATGACCCAACCCACACCTTGCAAGATATTGTCCACTTTGGGCCTTAACAAGGCTTGTACAGTTTTGTTTCTAGAGCGCTCATACACCCCAAAACCGTCTTGCCAATTACGGTATGAATCACCCCTTATAAATCCAGCATATTCTCTCGTGCTTTACCGATGCAGGATTCGCTTAGGGTGTTACATACACCCCCTTGGGGACTCAGAGTCCTCATTGAGATTTATCCCACCACCACTCAAGAGGACATGCGAAGCTACTCTGATATCATCTGTCATAACCCAACCCATACCTTACAAGATATTGTTTGTTTTAGCCCTTAACAATGCCTACACGGTTTTGTTTATGGAGCGATCATACACTCCAAAACGCGTCTTGTCAATTGAGGTATGGATCACCCCTTATAATGTCAAAGGAATAAGCAGATTCTATGGCAGATTCTGTACAGCTGTAACAATTATCTTTATGATTCTAAATCTTTTATGTTTTCCTTATTTAGGATATACTAGCTGTAGGCTAATTTAGATAGTTCTGTATATGGTAGTTTAACTATGTTTAGGGCTAAACATAAGCTTGTATTCATAGTATATAATGGGAATTCTCCTCCAAGAGAAAAACAACTTTTGCTCAAAATTCTCTTAGTTTATCATGGTATCAGAGCCTCAGTTCTAAATTCTCTTCTTCCTAGTTCATTCTCTTGTTCTTAGTTATTTTTTATCAAGTTATCTCAGCCTCATGTCTTCAGACAAGTATGATGCTTTTTTGATCCGTTTTAATGGCACAAACTACTCAGCCTGGGCATTTCATTTCGAGATATTTGTCAAAGGCAAAGATCTATGGGGACATGTTGATGGCAGGAAACCTGCCCCTGACAAAGACATAGACCAGGATGGGCACGCCAAGTGGGAAGTCAAGGATGCTCAAATCATGGCATGGATTCTAGGATCTGTGGAATCCAACTTCATCTTGAATCTTCGACCCTTCAAGACCGCAGTAGGAATCTGGAATCATCTGAAGAAACTCTATAGTCAAACCAACACTGCTCGTCGATTTCAGCTTGAACATGAGCTAGCCAATCTCCAACCGGGAAGTCTCTCTATTTCTGATTTTTATTCTAGTTTCATGAATCTTTGGGCTGAATATACTGAAATAATCTATGCTACCTTACCTCCCGAAGGTCTTAGTTCTGTTCAATCTGTACATGAAACTACTAAGAGGGATTAGTTTCTGATGAAATTGAGATCTGAATTTGAAAGCACTAGGTCTAATCTTATGAACCGAGAATTTGTCCCTTCCTTAGATACATGCCCCAATGACTTATTTCGTGAGGAGCAACGACTTCTTACTCAAAACACCATGGAACAACAAAAATCTACTTCTGTTCCTATGGCTTATGCAGCTCAAGGCAAGCCAAAAGGTAGGGACATAAGTACAGTTCAATGTTTTTGTTGCAAAGGATTTGGACATTACGCTTCAAATTGTTCAAAAAAAATTCTGCAACTACTGCAAAAAGGATGGCCATATCATCAAGGAATGCCCTACTCGACCCCCCAAGAAATCTAAAACAGCATATGCTACCTCAGTTGGTTCTTCTAGTGCTGGTAGTTCTGTCGATACAGCACATTTGACACAAAGTGCTCCTGCTCCTGTTCAGTCTGTGACCCCAGAAATGATTCAACAAATGATCATTACTGCATTCTCATCATTAGGACTCTCAGGTAAATCACCCACTACATCTCCTTGGTACTTTGATTCTGGGGCTTCCCATCACATGACAAACAATGTTAAATTCCTCACCAATGTAAGTAAATACCCTGGAAATCTAAAAATTCATACAGCTGATGGCAACTCTTTACCTATCACAACCACTGGTGATGTTTCTTCTTCTATAACCAATGTCTTTGTCTCTCCTGGTCTTACCACTAATCTTGTTTCAGTCGGTTAGTTAGTTGACAATAATTGTAAAGTAGAATTCTCTAAATCTGGTTGTGTTGTGCAGGATCAGCAGTCAGGGAAGATGATTGCCAGGGGGCCTAAAATAGGACGTCTTTTCCCTCTCCAATTTGCTGAGTCTCCATGTTTCTCTTTGCCCATCATCACTTGTAATTTTACTAATGTTAATTATCGAGCATGGCATAAGCGTCTAGGACACCCAAACTCTAATGTACTTCATGCTTTCCTAAATTCTGGTTTACTTGGGAATAAAAGATCACCATCTCTTAGTGTTGTTCAATTTGATTGCAATTCTTGTAAGCTTGAAAAAAGTAAAATTCTGCCATTTCCCACTCACAAACCAAATGTTGTCCAGCCTTTTGATTTGATACATAGTGATGTGTGGGGTATGGCGCCTGTTACATCTCATGCTAATTACAAGTACTTTGTCACTTTTATTGATGACTATAGTCGCTTCACATGGATTTATTTTCTACATTCTAAAGATGAAGTGTTCTCTGTTTTCAAGCTTTTTCATGCACATATTCAGACCCAATTTTCAACTAATATCAAAATTCTTCGCTCTGATAATGGGGGTGAGTATATGTCTCATTTATTTCAAGAATTTTTGCACACCAATGATATAATTTCTCAAAGATCTTGTCCTTCAACCCCCCAACAAAATGGGGTGGCTGAAAGAAAGAACCGTCACCTTCTCGATGTTGTCCGCACTCTTCTATTAGAGTCATTTGTACTCTCACGTTTTTGGTGTGAAGCTCTCTCCACTGCTGTCTATCTCCACTACTGTCCAAAAAGGTTTTCTTTATTATGATCCAAATTTGCGTCGTATAAGGGTTTCTCAAAATGTGATTTTTTTTTAAATCAGTATTTCTTTTCCGCACACCAGGACGATTTTTCCCATTCATTTTCTATTTTGCCAAAGTTTACTAACCCTTCTGCAGATTCTGTACCTTCTAAACCTCTCATAGTCTATCAGCGACGCAAGAATTCAGTACCTCTCAGTCCCCCTCCAGCAGCTTCCCTAAATACTGATCCAGTTCCAGCAACTGCACCTGAACCTCTCAGACACAGTACTCGGGTTCATAGACCACCAGATAGGTATGGTTTCACCTATCCATTATCCTTGACAGCCACTTTGTCTTCTATTCCTATTCCTTCATCATATAAACAGGCAATGGAGCATGAATGTTGGCGAAAAGCTGTTGAATCAGAACTTCTTGCACTTGAGGAAAACCAGACTTGGGATATTGTTTCATGTCCTCCATCTGTGAAACCCCTTAGTAGTAAATTAGTGTTTTCTATCAAGCTGCGTTCTGATGGATCCATAGATCGTTACAAGGCTCGATTGGTAGTTCTTGGCAACAAGCAAGAATATGGCCTAGATTACGATGAGACCTTCGCACCGGTAGCCAAAATGACCACTGTTCGAACAATATTAGCTCTTGCTGCATCACAATCATGGTCTTTACATCAAATGGATGTAAAGAACGCTTTCCTACATGGTGATTTCAAGGAGGAAATTTATATGAAACTTCCCTACGGTATGACTACTTCCTTACCTAATGATGTTTGCAAACTGAAACGTTCTTTGTATGGGTTAAAGCAGGCACCGCAAGTATGGTTTGAGAAGTTTCGATCAACGCTTTTCAGTTTTTCATTCACTCAAAGTCAGTATGACTCCTCTCTTTTTTTCCAACAGACATCTAAGGGCATCGTTGTTCTCCTTGTTTATGTGGACGACATTGTTATCACTGGTTCTGATATGGAGGCAATTTCTAAACTTCAGAATTTGTTGCACTCCACTTTTCACATGAAAGACCTCGATCAACTCACCTATTTTTTGGGGTTAGAGGTGCATCATCGGACTCAAGGTATCTTCTTGAATCAGCACAAGTATATTCAGGATTTAATTCAATTAGCTGGACTTATAAACACAAATTCTGCTGACACCCCAATGGAACTTAATGTGAAATATAGACGAGACGAAGGGGAACTACTTTAAGATCCTACTTTATATCGAAAGCTGGTTGGTAGTCTTATCTATCTAACTATCACCCGCCCAGACATCTCTTATGCTGTCCACACCGTCAGCAAGTTCATGCAAGCCCCTCGACATCTCCACTTATCCGCAGTCCGCCGCATCATTAGATATATTCTTGGCACTCCTAGCCGTGGTTTATTCTTCCCTACTGGTTATTCACCCCAACTACAAGCCTACAGTAACGCAGATTGGGCTGGCTGCCCGGACACGAGAAAATCTACTATGGGATGGTGCATGTTTCTTGGTGATGCCCTTATCTCTTGGAAATGCAAAAAGCAAGACTCAGTCTCCAAATCATCCACTAAGGCAGAATATCGCGCCATGTCTGCAGCCTGCTCCGAGATCAGTTGGTTGCGTGGTCTCTTAACAGAGCTTGGTTTCTCACAACATCAACCTACTCCCCTACATGCTGACAACACTAGTGCGATCCAAATTGCAGCCAACCCTGTCTACCACGAGCGCACAAAACACATAGAGGTTGACTGCCACTCTATTCGAGAGGCCTATGACCGCCAAGTTATCACCCTCCCGCATATCTCCACTACTCAACAGATTGCGGATATCTTCACCAAATCTATGACACGTCAGCGACATAACTTTCTTGTTAGCAAATTGATGCTTATAGATTTACCAGCATCAATTTGAGGGGGGATGTCAAAGGAATTAGCAGATTCTATGGCAGATTCTGTACAGCTGTAACAATTATCTTTATGATTCTAAATCTTTTATGTTTTCCTTATTTAGGATATACTAGCTGTAGGCTAATTTAGATAGTTCTGTATATGGTAGTTTAGCTATGTTTAGGGCTAAACATAAGCTTGTATTCATAGTATATAATGGGAATTCTCCTCCAAGAGAAAAACAACTTTTGCTCAAAATTCTCTTAGTTTATCATATAAATCCAACATATCTCATGTCCTTTGCCGATGTAGGATTCACCTAGGGTGTTACATACACCCCCTATAGGGACTCCGTGTTCTCGCTGAGATTTATCCCACTATTGCTCAAGAGAACACGCAGAGCCGCTCTGATACCATCTGTCGTGACCCAACCTAGACCTGACGAGATATTGTATGTTTTGGGCCTTAATAAGGTCCATACGATTTTATTTTTGGGGCGACCATACACCCCAAAGCGCATCTTATCAATTAAGATGTGGACCAACCGAACATCTCACCCATGCTTTGTCGATGTGAGATTCGCCTAGAGCGTTACATGCCGGAAACTTGTCTACAACCGGCATTCCTCTGGGAGGACCTAGAGACTGCCTTTGAAGATGACTTGGATAATGATTTTGACATCACCAACTTGTGACACTCATTGAGCCAATAGAAGAGAGACACAGAGATTGAAATTAAAAGAGTATTCTAGTCCTATTCAATTTTCTCTCCCACATGATATTTTTATTATTTTTAATATTACCATTTTTTCTTTGTGGTTAGTTTGACCAACTCAATGATGGTTTGCAGATTAAAAAACTCAAAGAGAAGTTTAAACTAACACATGAGCAGTTTGGTTTAGATCACGTTATGTCAAGTTTGTCACTGGCGCCATCTGCATAATTTGTGGTTCAAGTATCAAATAGTTAGGCATGCGAGCTGACATTCCTCGATTTTTCCAATTTTCTTGAAACTTCCATAAATAACTATCTATTTGAATGCATTTAAATTTCATTTAACTGAACATTCAGATTTATGTTTTGTTTTTATTTCATTTACGCTTACTGCTCTATCTTTATCCTTATTTCTTCCTCTTCGATTGCTCTTAAATTCATTCAATCCTTCTATAATTTTTCTGTTCCTTCAGTGCTCTATTTATGATATTATTAAATTTTCCAAACAGCTCATAATTCGATCCAAATTATAGTACTATCACTTTTAATCCAGTGTCAACCCTTGCTCTTACAAAACATGCACTAAATCTCATAGAATTATTTTGCTTCACGAGGGGAAGGGAACAAAAAGTACTTCACGTTTTCGTTATTTATTTTCTCCCGATCTTTGTTAGAATAGTTAGGTAAACCTGTAGAGAATTATAAAGAAAGCATGCCTTAGAAAAAAGAAGAACTCAAAATAGGAAAAAATAACAACTTAAACCATCTTTTCTAATCGGACTGACATATACTATTATTCTTTTCTACCTTTTTTCTTTCTTTTTCCCCTCTCTAAATCAATTTTGTTGTAGGGGGAGGAGACTTTCTAATTTAGAAGACTTTCTAACAACTCAAACTGATGTCATCTCTAAGTAATAGTTTCACAAGCATTTAGAAGAAGATTTCTAGTAGTCAAGCAACTAGAATTACAATTTAGATAATTACAAGAATGAAGCATCAAGCATGGCTGTTGTTTCAGAAATAGGGCATGTGGAAGATGGCATTTACCGACACTTTATAAAAGTGATGACAAGAACACGTCTAGGATTAGAAAACTGCAGTAGAGATATAAGGATCACTCTGAGCCTGATGGTACTAGTGAAAACAACAAGTGAGTATAAAGATGTTGGTAAAATATTTTAAAAAGTCATTCCCTATTTATTTTTTCATTTGTGGAATTATTTAAATGATTCCCTGTTTATTTTCTCATTTGGGAAATCAACACAAAATATAAATCTTCATGTTCAGTTAAATGAAATTTAAATGCATTTGCACAGGTAGTTATTTATGGAAGTTTTAAGAAAATCGAACAAAGAGAGGAATGTCACCTCACATGCCTAGTTATTTGATACTTAAGATGAACCACATGCTTATTATTTCTGCGACAAATTGAAAAAAGCAAGGAAAATGGTTGCTGTTTCAGAAGATCTAGTCTTCCCATGCTTGTTATTTCTGCTACAAATTCTGTCTTCCCCTGTTGCGAATTATGACCAATTCACTTTATAGCAACTTCTAGCCCTAGGCTAGACATTAACCCCCTGTAAACTTGTAACGACCTTTTTTATTTTTTGGCAATATTTTAGTTGGGGATTATTTCCATTAGCTATTTTTTTAGGTGTTTTGAATTACTGTTTTTGTTATTTAAAATTGTTTGGAGTGTTTTCTTCTGGGAATGGTGGCTTAATCAGTGTGAACTCTTTGGCTCTGACTTTTAAAGAGCAGTTTGGCTGCTATAAAGGGTAGAAAAAGTTATCAATAAAAAATCAGATTTTTTATCAGTTAAATTAGTGTTTCTTCTTCCTGGCTGTTTCATTGGTATCAAAGAAGCAATCTGGCACCGTAAAAAATGGCGGAGGGAACTAAAGCACACGATCAACAACATCTAGAAGAATCGGTACATCAATTGCAAGAGGCTTCTAACCAGCAGGCAATGGAATTGAAGGAGTTTTCTCCGATGATGGCAGCGATCAGTCTCAAACTTGATTAGATGATGGGCACATCAGGGGCTTCAGGAACAATATTGGAAGGTGGGAGTACTATTCCCACAAAGCCAAAAACTGGGTCGAACTCTAGTATGTATAACTCACAAATGAGATTTTCAAAATTGACTTTTCCAACATTTGAGCGAGAAAATCCTAATGGTTGGGTCTACAAGTGTGAACGGTTTTTCAAATTCAATAGCGTGGAAGAATTTGATATGGTGGGATTGGCAACCATTCATTTGGAATGAAAAGCATTAGAGTGGTTCCAAGGATATTAGGTAAGGATGCAAAATCCGGGTTCGGGTTTGGCCTACCCGGTTCCGGACTCGGATGACAATTTTTAATGCCGAACTCGGATGTAAACCCGGATATCTTTCCTCCGGTTCCGGTACGGGTTAAACCCGAAAAAGTCCAGGTTCCCTAGTTTAGAACCCGGATGATTGCTATAGAGATGCGATTTCCATGTCTTCTTCTAATGAATTCCTTTCCAGATCTCTAAATCTATTAACAACAATAATGAAAAATAATCCAAAATCAAATAATTAGAAATAAAGCCCAAGATAACCGAGCATACAAATTCAATTTTCAAACAAATTTGGTGATAATAATGACAAGTTGGGCTTTGTGGAGATTAAGTCAAGAAAGGGGAAAGGAAAAATGGCTGCTTTTTTTTTTAAGGACAAATGAACATCTCACAATAAAACACAGCAAAAAAATTCAAGTTGGTTGGTGGAAGTGTAGGCGCGCTCGCCTTGACTTTCTTGCAGTCCTTGCAATTCACCGCATACTTCCTGCAAAATTTTCAAAAAATTTTGCTATGCTGACTAAACCTTCATCTTCTTAATTGCTTCCTCAAACTGACACCATAACGAGTACCATACTTTCCAACTATTCCATCATTCTTTGCACGCCGTTATAGTGGCGTCGGAGCGAAGATTTGGAGCTCTTCAACACTCAGAGGCTGCTTCAAACATTGAGCGAGAAAGAAACCATACATGTAGCTGAAGTAAGTTTTTTTTAGGCTTTAGGGTTTCTCTTCTTTTTTTGCCCTTTTTAAACTTAAAATTTAATATTTAATTAATGTTAAAATAAAAATATCCGGGTCCGAGTTCCAAATATCTGGGTTCACCTAAACCTGGAACTAGACCCGGATTTGTCTGAGTTTAAATTATTACTTTCGGATTCCGCATTATTTAATATCCGGACAGGATAATCTGGGTTTGTCCAGGTCTGATCCGAGTCTAGGTTTATTTGCCATCCCTAATATGAGGTGGCTGTTGCATAACCTAGTTGGAGGCAATTTTCTACGGATTTAATGACGCGGTTCGGCCCGGGTACCTATGATAATCCAGTTGGAAAGCTTAGTAAGTTAAGGCAAACTTCAACAGTAAGGCTTTACCAAGAACAGTTTGAAGCATTGGTGGCCAGAACTCGAGGATTACCGGAAGATTTTTTTGTGCAATGCTTTGTGAGCGGATTGAAAGATGCCATAAAGAATCAGGTAGGCCATGTTTCAGTCGAAAACGCTAGTTCAAGCAGTTGGGTTGGCCTTGTTACGAGAGAGTACCTTGGAGGCAATGATCAAAGAAGCCAAGGCTTTAACAAGAACAATATCCTCCCATGTAATCCTTACAGCAGAATTGAAACGCAGTTCTATAGGACAAATTCCTCCAATCAAAAGAATATATGCTGCAAAAATGCAAGAGAGGAGGGCCAAGAAGTTGTGCTACTATTGCGATGAGAAGTTTAACTAGGGCATAAATGTAAACGGCGGCAGATTTACTTGTTGGAAGGAAAAGATTACGAAGAACTCAGTGATGAAGGCAACAAAATTAGGGATGATGAAGAAGATCATTTGGTGTCTCTCCATGTTATGTCTAGGGCTGTCTCTCATCAAACTATGAGGATTAAAGGGAATATAAAGAAGAATGGAATTATCATCTTAATTGATTCTGGTAGTACTCATAATTTCTTGGATGTGTCGGTGGCCAAGCGGACAGGGTGTGAAGTATAGCAAGATAAACCATTAATGGTGGCAGTGGCTAATGGCTCCAAAATTGCTAGTGCTACAACGTGTAAGCAATTGGTCTGGAGTATGCAAGAGAGAGAGTTCAGAGCAGACATGAGACTAATTCTGTTGGGGGGATGTGATATGGTATTAGAAATTCAATGGTTATCTTAATTGGGCCCAATATTGTGGGATTTCAAGAATTCATGGATGGAGTTCAAGTGGGAAGGAAGAAGATGGTATTAAGGGGTTCTACGGCCGGGCCTTGAAGCTAGTTTCGACAGTCCATATGCAAAAGGATCTTAAACAAGTCCCTCAAGTTGCTGCTGCCCATATATTTTCACTCTTATTAGAGCCATGTATTAACTCTGCTACTACAGAAATCATTACAGATGAACCAGCAGAGTTGCTACATTTATTAAAAAAAATATTAGGTGAATTTATGGAACCAAAAGGGCGGCCACCACTTAGGGCTCAAGATCATCGAATTCCCTTGTTACCTGATTGTGTTCCTCCAAATATAAGACCCTACAGGTACCCATATGTGCAGAAGGTAGAGATTGAACGAATGATTAAGGAGTTGCTCACGGCGGGGAGTATACAGAGGAGTGTAAGTCCATTTTCTTTTCCGATTCTCTTAGTTAAAAAGAAGGATGACACTTGGTGAATGTGTGTGGATTATCGTGCCCTTAATTCTATCACTATTAAGGATAAATTTCCCATACCTATTATTGATGAGCTGCTAGACGAGTTACATGGGGCTAAGTTTTTCTCTAAGTTGGATTGCGGTCGGGATACCACCAGAATCGGGTACACCCAGATGACATCTATAAAACTGCCTTTAGAACTCATGAAGGGCATTATGAATTCTTAGTCATGCCTTTCAGTCTTACGAATGCTCCATCAACATTCTAAAGCCTTATGAATGAAAATTTTCAGCCATTCCTGAAGAAATTTGTGCTGGTATTTTTTGATGATATCCTAGTATACAGTAAAAGTTGGGTTGAGCACATGAAGCAATTAGAGTTAGTACTGGAGACGCTTCTCAAAAATCATCTTTTTTGTCAAAAAATCAAATTGTTCTTTTGGCAAAGAACAAGTAGAATATTTGGGACATTTGATTTCTGAGTAAGGAGTTGCTACTGACCCTGCAAAGATTGAAAGCATGAAGTGTTGGCCATCTCCCAACTTATTGAAGGCGTTGCGTGGTTTCTTGGGTCTTACTGGGCACTACAGGAGGTTTATAAAAGATTATGGGAAGATTAGTAGGCCCTTAATAGATTTACTTAATAAGGATAATTTTTTATGGAATCGTACTGCGGAATAAGCTTTTGATAGCTTAAAGTCAGCAATGTGCACATCACCTATTTTAGCCATGCCTGATTTCCAAAAAACATTTGTTCTTGAATGTGATGCATCAGGGGAAGGCATAAGAGCAGTGCTTTCACAGGAAGGCAAACCCATAACATATTTAAGTAAGGCACCGTCACAAAAAAATTTGGGCTTGTTTGCTTATGAAAAGGAAATGTTGGCAGTAGTGTTCGCAGTGCAAAAATGGCGGCCTTACTTACTAGGGAAGCATTTCAAGGTCATTACTGATCATTTTAGCTTGAATATACATGTTGGAACAGCGCATATCAACACTTATGCAGCAGAAATTGCTTACTAAGTTAATTGGTTATGATTTTGAAATTATTTTCTGAAGTGGAAGAGAAAATAAAGCGGCTGACGCCTTATCTCAGCTACAGGAATCCACTGAGAATGCGATGGTAATGGCAATCTTCCTTCCTATAGGTGTGTGGGTGAACACAAGAATGGCAACAAGATCCAGAAATTCAGAAATTGATTCAAGAAATAGTTACCAACAGTGGCCGACATTCTAAATTTACTTGGGAAAATAATTTACTCAAGTATAAGGAAAGACTTTGGGTTGGCAAATATTCAGCTTTGAAGCAGCTAATTATGTATAAGGCTCATGGTGGAACAGAATGTGGGCATTCGGGGGTTAGAAAACCTTAGACAGTATTTTTATTAGAAAAGGATGCAAAGGGAAATTTGTTCCTTTGTGGTAGCCTGTGATAATTGCCAATGAAATAAACATGAAAATGTGTTATCTCCAGGTCTGTTGCAGCCCTTACTAATTCCTAAGCATAATTAGACTGATATCTCTATGGATTTCATAGAAGGACTACCAAAGTCTAGTGGTAAGCAAATTATTTTTGTGGTGGTGGATAGGCTGAGTAAGTATGTACACTTCATGCCCTTAAGTCATCCATATACTACTCTTGATGTTGCACAACTTTTTCTAGATAATGTGTACATGTTGCATGGCTTGCCAAATTCTATTGTTAGTGACCGAGAAAAAGTCTTAACTAGTACTTTTTGGCAAAGTTTGTTTTTCTTGTTGAATGTGAACTTGTTAATGAGCACTGCATACCACTCGTAAACAGATAGTCAGACTGAAGTTGTTAATAAGTGTTTAGAACAATATTTGCGATGCATGACAGGTGATAGGCTGAAAGAATGGGTGAAATGGCTTCCTTTGGTTGAATGGTGGTATAATACTTCTTATCATTTATCAACTCAAATGACACCATTCGAAGTTGTTTATGGTAGGCCACCTCCTTCGTATATTGCTTATATTCCTAGTAAATCTACTGTAGTAGATGTTGATTTGAGCTTAAGGGATAGGGATGCTATAATACGTCGTTGAAAGCCAATTTGGTGGATGCACAAGCTCGAATGAAGCTATATGCTGATAAGAAGAAATCCGAGAGGAAATTTGAGGTGGGAGATATGGTATTTCTACGGTTACAGCCTTATAAACAAGTAAGCTTGTCAAGTCACAGCAATAGGAAGTTGTCTCCGAGATTCTATGGGCCTTATAGGGTTATACAAAAGATTGGACAAGTTGTCTATAAGTTAGAGTTGCCTATAGAGTCCAAAATTCATCATGTCTTTCACGTTTCATGTTTAAAGAAGAAAGTTTGAGAGGCTGTCACTCCGATTACAGAGTTACCAACAATGCGGGAAGACGGGCACCTACAGTTAGTACCTGATTCTGTTTTGGACAGGAGAGTAGTCAAGCAAAGCAATCGTCCGTATGCAGTGGTTGGTTCATTGGTCTAACTCCTTTCCCGAAGATGCAACTTGGGAGGATGCAGTTAACATTCAGGAGAAGTTTCCTTTGTTCAAGCCTTGAGGTCAAGGCTTTTATAAAGGGGGAGGGAATGTAACGACTTTTTTTCTTTTGGGATTATTTCCATTAGCTATTTTTTAGGTGTTTTGAATTACTGTTTTTTGTTATTTAAAATTGTTTGGAGTGTTTTCTTCCGGGAATGGTGGCTTTTAAAGAGCGGTTTGGCTGCTGTAAAGGGTAGAAAAAGTTATCAATAAAAAATCAGATTTTTTTTCAGTCAAATTAGTGTTTCTTCTTCATCCTGGCTGTTTCAAAAATCTTCCAAATCCTCCCGACCCTACAAGGTTTTCTCTCGAGAACCCTTGGTGGCGGAGGCTAGCTCAGCATATTTAAATCTACGAGCACCGCATTGAATTTCCCAATCTTCTAACATCTCACCGGCATATTTAATTCTATGTAAGACATGAATAGCTCCTGCAATTATCAGGATGACAAAATCTATACCAGCTAGAGTGATACCTACAGAAAATCCCCTTCTGTGTACCTCCTCATGAGATCTTTTTTTTTTTTTTTTCCAGAGTTGGGACCTTCGTTGGATTTAAATCTTGTGCCTTGCCACCTCCAATGCTAATGCTCCAGCCATGCACGTTATGTGATGCTATTATTAAGCCAGTTGAAGCAGAGAAGCCTCTGTACATGTACTCATCTAGCACCTATGAGAGATCAATAGGAAATGATATTAAAGGACTACGAGGCTTTGGTACGCCGAGAGGAGATTTGGAAACCTTAATCAATATCTCCTGGCTGCTATAATCAACCCAAGCTCGAATAGGGTCTCCACTTCTCAGAAGAATAGGAATTCTGTGGTTATTGCCGGAATAGTAAGAAGCTGGCTCTGATGCACTGGGGATGAGCCTTGATATTAAAATTACCATCAATATTACTAGTCACTGGTTATGTCTCTTAAAATTTTGATTTAAGAGAATAGAAATATATGTACCATGTAGAAATAGTTGGAGACATGATTCTGTACAAGCAATTAAAAAAGTATCTCAACAAGGTTTCACCTTTTGAACGACCTTTTATCCTAGTTAGCATTTGATCATTTATTTTTTTCTATATGTACAATTTGTTAGATTACAATTGTTTGATTTATAATGTCCATGGTTCAATGTGCTATCGGATAAAATTTAACATTTAAATTAATGTTTTTTATGGGAGCATTTAGTCCTTTTAAAAAATAATAAGAATAATATGAATTGAGATAATGTAGTTTTGGTAAAATATATTTGCCATATGAACTTCTTTCATAGGTTTGGCCATTATCGTTTTCCGTCGGACCATTTAAGTTTGAAACCTGGAAAAAAATTTATTCAAAAAAAGAATCTTAAAACTAGTTTGAATTTTTTTGACTGAAAATTAATTTGAACTTTATAAAAAATAGCTTGATAGGTTTAAAAAGCTCCACCCATGTATTATTATTTATATAACTCTTTATTTATTATAAGACCTAAAACCTTTAGTTTTTAATTCATTAAAAAGAATTTAAGCGACTAATTTTCTTTTCAAAGAAAAAATAAAAAAGATTTTCTAATTTATGCTTTTACAAATCAAACCAATTGTATACAGGCAATCCAGCAACAATATAGTCAAAATGAATACACCAATATGTTCAATGTCCATCACATATTGCAAAACTAATAGCCTCCCAGTACAATCAAATACTAAAAAGTTGTACACCATAACCACAACTGTCAATCAAACATAAATTATATACCACAATCACATCCAAAACCTTAATAGACAATTTTTTTATCCAAAATAATAATATTTCCACAATATATATACAGTAGTTCACTTCAGTTACCGTCAATGGGACTCTTCAGACTCCCACTCAAGAATGACATGAAACCTCCGCCATGGACCCTTCCTTCAGGAACCACCAAGTCCAAATTCTGGCCACTAAAAGCTTTTCTTTGTTCCTTTTGCTTCTCAGAAATTAAGAAACTTGAATACGAAGTTGAGGATTTCATAGATGGAGGAACCAATAACAGTGGAGGTAGGAGCTGTTGCTGTTTTACTGGCATTTCCAGAGACTCAATGCAATCAGACACTGCACTAACTCCTGAGGTAGAATAAGTATTGTCAAAACTACAGCTAGCTGCTGTCGAAGCAGTAGATACAAGCCCATGGAATAGTCCTGGACCAATAAGACCTCCTTTGCTCGTTTGCTGCTCTTGTACCAAGCTGCTATGGGCAGCACATAGCCCACTCTTACCCCTAGCAAATTTCTCACACTTTCCATCTCCCCAAGAGCATCGCTTTCCCCCACCATGAGCTTTGCAGAAATCCGTACTACCCTGGGCACTTTTCGCACAGTTTTCAAACTTGCACCGCTTTCCACCACCATGTCTTACACAACAATCAGTTCGACCACGTGCACTCTTTGTGCAGCCCGGCACAACACATCTCTTACCACCACCATGGGCAACACAAAAGTTTGTGCCTCCATGTACACTCTTTGGGCATATCCCACCACCATCAAAGAGACAGCGCTTCCCTCCACCGTGCCCTTTACACAATGGCGTACTCCCTTCAGCACCTTTGGTGCACCCTGCAAATATGCATCGCTTTCCACCACCATGTGCCTTGCAGAACATGGTGCTACCTTGGGCGCCCTTATTACATCCTTCGTACCGGCAACGGCGGCCACCCCCATGAGAAATGCACAAGCCAACTTGTCCTTCAGCACTTCGGGTGCAGCCTTCCATCTTACACCTTTTTCCCCCACCGTGTTTAATGCAAAGCCCTGACTTGCCTCGAGCAGCCTTGGGGCAACCTTCTGGAAATTGGCATCGTCTTCCACCACCATGAGCTATGCATAAATCTGTCTTGCCTTCGGCACTTTTAGTGCAACCTAATTGCTGGCACCTCCTCCCACCACCATGGGCCTTGCAAAAGGCAGTTCGGCTTTCAGCACCCTTGTTACATCCTGGTTTTTGACATCTCTGTCCGCCTCCATGACCGATACATAGACCAGATGCCCCTCGAGCTCCCTTTGTACAACCAGGAAACTCACACCTTTTGGTATTACCGGTTCTGTATTCTGAAGATGTCATAGTAATAGTTTGCTCAGAAATAGAGCCAGAAGTGTCCATGTGAGAAGATGGTTCATGGCTGAGTTGCGACTGATGACAATAGGATTTGGTCCTAAATTGAGTCTGCTCTGAAACTTTGCCCCCATTCATCCTTGGAGCCAAAAGCAGTGATGGCATATAGCCACCAGATTTCTTAGCCGATGTAGAACCCTCATCAACAACTGGAATCAAAAGTCTATTCTCATCAGCTGAAAATTGGCTAAGAAAGGGAGTGTTAATATCAGTCTCTGTTGATAGTGAACAGTCAAGCTCACTCGACTCTGCTCTTGTCCGTCCAGACGGACCTAGTTTTAAGATTGAATCGCCCTCAGATGCTAAGCCCTGTGGCACTTCATTAGCCAGCCCTTTAATCTTGTGACAGCTAGTATTGTAAAAATCTTCGCAGTATGTACTTGCTGTAGGACCCAAACCAAGGACCAACCTACAACCATCATCAAGAGCACTGGAAAAATCAACCTGAAGATTGCTTTTATTTCTGAATCCAATTGGGTTACTTCCTCCATAACCAAGACAATTCAAACGTAGAGTTGTATCTCCAAAGTTCTCATTTCTTGTTAGTTCATTAGTTCGAAAAAGCTGTACACCATTCTTGTCAAGATCCATTTTCAAAATGCTGTGTGGATGATCGCAGATAAGAAGAGAAGATTGAGCTTGCAGCACTATAACGACCCGCCCCGAACTCCAAAACAGAATTCAAGTGTGGTCCTTAAGTACAACTCACATATATGCTTGAATATCTCTCTACAATCAACAAAAATTCATTCCTCAAACACAATTATTAAATAGCAGTAGAATTTAGAATTTTGCCAAACCATCTACCATCCTCAACTCAAGTCCTCCTCACTCATAAATCAATCTTGATTTCTGGGAATCACAATAAACTATAATAAATATAAAACTCAATAAGCAAACTAATTTTTCATATACCAAAATCACATACGTACTAATATATAATGCAAATGGACGACATGTCATGATCTTTTGAAAACATGTAAAACAAATTTATTAAAACCTCATTTGTTATTTCAAACTTCACACTTCCTTTCAAATCAATTACTTAAATTACCTTCATTCAATTACCACTTAGTAAGACTCTCATTTAATATTCATACTTTTTTTAGGCTTCATATAAATGTGCTTCACCAACTTATCTCTTAACATAACATATAGAATGTTCACTAAGCGACGAATTAAAAGAACTAAGCAAAACAAAAAACTTACGTACTTTCTTCAAAATCAGTTTGCTAAAAATCCACTTTCTCATTTCATAGAAAACATAATGCATATCCATGCTTATGCCAAAGAACTTTCACATATATTTATGCCCATGTACATAATCATGCTTAACACATAACAACACATCACATAAACACATAGGCCAAATCATATAAATCCATATCTGTATCAAAATAGGCTTTTCAAATATGTCAAACATATACATGTTTATTGTAATTTATTTAGAAGTTTAGTTCACTTACGACTTGACATCCATATGTAACAAATGCGTACTCATATCAACGACCTAAAATCAATAAGAGAACCCTCATAAGATATAACTAGGTCCTAATCATAAATTACCAAAATACTTCCTAGTTCACGAAATTTTAAATTACCAAATTACACTCAAAATCATAAATTACCGAATTATCCTTAAATTCAGAAATTATCAAAATACCACAAAGTCAGAAGTTACAAAAATACCTTCAAAGTCAAAATTATCAAAATGCACTCATCGGTCAACAGTGACCGGAAATCAAGCGATGGTGGTCGGAATGGTCGGGATAGATACTTCAGGCCGCGCTGAGTCAACGGTGGCGGCAGTGAACTTCGTCGCACGGAGTCAGCAGTGGATCGGCCTCGACAGCCGTGAACACTTCAACGGTCAATCGGCGGCAAATGGGCTGCTTTTAGTGACCATTGCCAGTCGGATTTTGAAGAGTGTGCCGTGAGGGACAAAACCAAGGCGACAGTGCGGCCTAACTCGGCAACAACGCGCTGATTAGAGGCGGCATTATCCGCGGCTTCTCGCACTCTGTACGGCGGCCTTAGGCCGTTTTCCGATGACGTTGATGGAGTGAAAATTCACCGGCGTTGGCTAAGGATCCGATCGGTATCTTCTGTTGCTGGTGAGCCAGTTGGAATTGCAAACAGTGACCGGGTTTAGTCTTTCAATTTATAAGGCTTGGTCAAAATGGTCAAAGCATTATGAAACGAGGTACTCCAAGCACAGTCTTCACTCTTCAGCGCATGCTACCAGCAGGCATACACATGAGAACCAAATAAAAAAGAAATCAGAAGATGCGCAAGGAAGCGACCTCCACCTCACAAAGCCCGAAGTGTCCTAACTATCGGTCTTATCGACTATCAACTGCACCAGCAACGGCAAAAGCTCTAATTATCACTTAGGTTGTAGAATTGACACATTTTAAGATAAAATCCCCTAATGAAATCAAACAAAGAATTAAAACAAAGAAAATAATAGTCCAATCTCCATATTATCAATGAATCAAATTGAATTTGGTTTTATTGGGGTTAAAATTTTGACCATGCTAAGAATTCTGTAGCCCAATATTTAGAATAAGTACTGTATACTCTAACCATGGGACTTCTAGCAAACCTGAGCAATGTGAAGATAGGTATAACACCATAATATTTCAACAAATAGATTATTTTCCTAGAGTGTTAATAAATAGTAGTGGCATTATTTGCGAACAAATATTAGCATACAAATTCCCCACATATATTAAAAAAAGCAGTCTGAATTTTTTAGAAAGAAGATATTCGATAACATTCATTAAAACATAAATTTTGTATCTGAAAACCGCAACTAATTCCAAGAAATCCTCCAAATTAAGCACAAAGAAAATTCACAATTCAACCAACCACAAGGAACAGCAACTTCAAAATTTTAGACATCCGGAAGCAGCAATAATCAAACAGAGTGTTAAAATTTTATAACTACTTCAAGATCTTGTCATGCAACAATACATGCAGCAAAAGTCAATGAACGAAAATTCTTTCAAAGTAAAATAAGAATCCCATTAAATAAAGAAAAAAGTTGATGTTTCCAAAATTAACTAGTTGATTGTCATCAAACTTTTTTAATCAAAATAAACACATGCTCTACATCAAAAGCTTCTAGCCCACTTATGGAAACAGCTAGAAATCAGAAAGAAAACTTAATTCAAATTTTAGGGATGGGAGCAACAGAGAGTAAGCGTGAAGTGATTAAAACTTATTTCAAAGCTCCAATATTGAGGGCAAAGAATAAATCAAGTGTATTTTATCTTTAAAGTGTAGATCCAAAACAATAATTCATCACAAACAAATAACTCTGGGAATTGGCTTCAAGAACTACATATGAATTATCTACTCAACATATATAAAAATAAAAAAATAACATCATAAATACCAGAAATATGCAGGTAAATGTATAGTTTTATTTCTGAGCAAGAAAAAAATTAACAAAAATTAGGACATATATACCGAGATGACGATTTTAGAAGAAATCTTGAGGCCATTGGATTTGAGAAGCGGCTACAGGCATTTTTAATTAACACTCGGTTAAAGAAGAAAGCGAATTGACCTCGATATTAACCAACTTGGTAAAGTCTTCTATCTAATTAATGAAATAAAAAATATTACGGGAAAATCGATTTGGACGGTTGTGGTTTTTTTCTATCTTTTTTTTTTTTTGGGGGGGGGGGGAGGGGAATTTAATGAAAGAAAACAAAATACCCAAAATGGGCTTACGATCAGACACTACCTGATTGGGACAGCGGGTACTTCAACTTTATGGTGAAAAGGACAATTGGTTGAAAAGTCAATTTTACCCTCCATCAATTTGCGGTATTGAACTGAAAGAAGCGGTGTGTTTCGGTCATTGAAGTGAGTGCAGAACCGAGGTGGAGTTGTCGTAACGTGCCCAAAAACCATTTGTTCAGGATCTGCTGAGCTGGCAGAGGACGAGCCGCACCAATTGCTGATGGCTTCATTTGTTTTGTTTTGTAGAAGTTATGACACATTAGACCGAAAATCAAAGTGTTTGCTCTTTTAAATATTTTTTTTTTTGGTTAGAGGTGTAGAAATAAATCTTGTTAAACGAGTTTTTTACAAAATCTCATGTCGTAAACAGATTTATTCTACAGGAAACTCTTTTAAATATTAGGAAAATTCGAGAATGACTTGATTAAAAATGATATTAATATTAAAGAATTGGACATAATTATAAACTAGAAATAAAACATGTAATGAATTGATATGTTAGAAAACTTTTAGTATATATTTGATAATATCCCTAAAAGAATTAAGAAATGTAAACATTAGGTAAAACACATAAATTATATATAACAATGATCATTTATGTTTTAAATTCACAAACAAAACAAAAAGTTATAGATGTAATATAAAATTTATAAATCAAATTTGAACTCATATAACTAACCAAAAAGGAAAAAGTCATCTACACTCCCAATGTTTGTTTAAATGATTATATAAACCCTCTTAATTTCATAAATGATCATTGAAACCCTTAGTCTCATTATAACAACTCAAATAAATATAAATATAGTAATTAAGATAAAAATAATAAATAAATATCATATGATACAAATAAAATTTTACATAAGCATAGTTAATAAAATAATGTATACATGAAAAATTATTTATAATATTAAGTTATTATTAGTCAATCCAGACTGATTTTATTAATACTAAAATCTATTAATCTAAAAATTGACTTTAAGATTTGTACTAATGTAGACATAATTAAAAAAGATATTGTAAATAAAATAATATAAATTTTTATAAATAACTGTGAATGTTAGATATAATTATTTAATATTACTAATATGTCAAATAGATTTTTTTATTATTAAAAGAATATGGCAAATTAATGACACAACTCAAAAGTGATTTATATCTCTTAAGTATAAGAGTGTCTTGTTATGAATATAGTTCGGTGAGTCCGAGATTAATCCACAGAGAAAAGATTTAATTTGTTAATTTCTTTTAGTTATCTAAAAACTAAATATGAATTAAATACACACTTTTTACTTAAGTGAAACTATAAAAATAAATTAGTTAGGGTTATGGATCAATTCTTAGTAGTAAATATAATATAATAAATTCTTTTTATCATTTTTCATTTGCCGAAAAGGTTAATTGCATAAATTATTATTATTTTCTAATTAATTTTATTATGGATTACATACTTAGTGTGCCAAAATTCAATTTGTCTATAGTAAGTCAAATTACCATTTTACCATACATTTTATTAATATTGAGAACTTATTGTGCCAAACTCCCTTTTTTGTCTACAATAAATCAAGATTTCAAAATATAAAATATGAACCAAATTAAATAGAAAATAATTTAATTTATATAATTAAAAATAGAATTTGATTAAACCATATTTTTATACAAAGAGTTTCACATTACCCTAACTATTATTATTTAGTTAAGTAAATTGCAATAAAAAAATTATAAAATTAAATTACAATAATTGAAAATAAAATAACGAAAATTGAAAATAAAACTAAATTTATTATGAAAATTATTTTACAAAATATTAAAAAGAGTATTTAGGAGAGATGAGGAGAAGAATTTGGAGAGAGAAAGAAGTATAGAAAGGGAAAAAATAATAATTTTATACTAAAAATACTTTAAAATACAAGATAGAGTAAAAATTACATAAAATAAAGGTGAAAGTCAAGCTTAGCACACCCAAATTAGGTGGGAGAAGGAGTCTCCCTTATTTATAAATACAATAGGTAAATCATGACTATTAAATGAAATAATTCATAAGCATAGGATTGCGGTCAGGTGGCGCGCTCAAATTGGATGAAACAAGTCATCAGCTGTCATTCCGTGCATGTGCATGTATGATACACATTTTTTCAATTCCCCAATACGCTACCACATCACCAGTCAAATGTAGGGTCAACAAGCTTTACTTCAGTTTATATGCATGTATTGTGCATGTGATTTCCGGTCCAACAATACGCTGCCACGTCATCAATTAACACAAAGTTAACGAGCACTGTTTCAGTGTGTGTAGTCTATAGTAAGTGCATTGAGTGGTCAAATAGGATGTTCCTCCATCATCGGTCAATGCAAAGTTAACTACACTCCACCAAATTAGTATACATCCTATCACATTATATTCGACCTCTATAAATTTTCTTTCATGCAGTCTGAGTTCATTTTAAACCTAATTTCTATCATTCCTTAGGTTTTCAGAACTTCTGAATCTATTTATAATATCGATGCCGCTATCTAAGACCTTGAACATGAATAAAATTAAAAATTATGATTTTAACCTTTATACACTTCCTAAAGTTTTTAGCTATTCTAAGTTTAGAAATACTGTTTGTTTTTCTGTCCGATTTCTTAATAATTGTGAAATAACCAAAATGTCTTTGAAATACATAAAATATTCAAATTATAACAAGACACGCACAATCAAAGTTTTAGAAACTTAAAATATATAAATGTAAAGATGTTAGTGATATCTAGAGTGTAAAATAATGATTTTACCTTTAATAAATATACACTCTCTAGCACTCATCAATTAATAATATTAAAATAATTTTTTCAACATTCAAAATATTTATAAATTTTATCTTATTTTATATATTATGTTATTTTAATTTTAATTTATATTTATTAGAGAGTTGTTGTAATCAAACTACCTTACAATAGTTGCAAGATACCACAATATTCACAATTTTACATTATGGCCAACTTCATACGACATATCATTACATCATATACTGAATGATGATTGTGGTGTTCCAATGAAAAAATAGTTTTTGTGGTAATTGTAATGTCTTCACAACTCTTTTGATACCGATAATGACATCATTGGGCAAAATGCGAAAAATAGATCCAATGATGACCAATTTATTGCCAATTGCCGTCATCATCAACAATAGTTACTGATCGAAAAATGTATCTGAGACTACGGCTTTATATTTTTTAATGATATTATAAAATACTAATAATTTATTTAAGAGAAATTATTAGCCATCCACCCAAAAGTTACCATATTATCAAAATACTACAAAAGTTTGAATTTATTCGATTTTCCACTTATTGGTTAGAATGTGTATCAATTATATATAAAAACGATAAATTACCTTTACAAAATAACTAATATTTTAATTTTTGTTTACCTTTGTTTTATTATTTTGTAAGGATAATTACATCTTTTAGGTGAATGGTTAATACAATTACACACATTAGGTGTAAAATTGAACAAATTCAAAATTTTATACTATTTTTAATAATGACGTTAACTTAGGATACGACGGATAATTTCTCGACTAATAATTTCTCTTTATTTAATATAGTTTCAAAAATTAGATAATTAAGAAATAATGTTTAATAAGATTTTATAATCTAGTAAAGAATTAATATAATAATTTTTAGCAAAAATCTTATTGAACTTGTTTTAATCCAATCGAGATGTGTGAAAAATGAAAATTCAAAATTACCTGCTATCAGGCTTGACTGTCTCTCACGAAAGTAGCTTCTTCACTATCTATTTGTTGCATCTAACTAAAGTATCATTCATGGAATCTTCAAAGCTTATTCATGGCATCATCGTAATGGTCAAAATAGCAATAATCTTTCACTCCCAGAATCCAAAGGGCTTTATATACCAACTGCTCATAAAAGTCCCTTCTAGATCCGCGCTTGTGTTGATTCTGTCGCTTTGTGGCTTTCACGTGCGTGTTTGTACGTTGACTTACGGTTTATATATATATATATGACCTAATTGTTTTCCTATTGAGTAATAATTAGATATATGTTACATGTGGCAATTGCATTGAATTACGATGTACTCTTCTTTTTTCTCATTTTTTTGCTTTTTTTAAATTTTTTCTTCCTTTGATTAGTGGAAATCTTCGTTATTGTGTGCTCATTTGCACTAAATAGCTCTGCACATTATGTAAATCACTGCAGTCAAGAAAATAGGAGCCAAAATCAAATCAAGGACACGTGTCGGAGATGAAATATTAACAAAGCAACCTAAGAAGGGGGTGAATTGAGTTTCTAAAAAAATTAAGCAACTAAAACTAAATGCAATTTAAACAAAGCAACCAAATTCAAAATGAACAAATTAATGTGTAATGAAAAATAAAGAGATAGGATAAGAGAGAGCAAGTAGACAATTTTTACGTGGTTCGGCCAATTGTGCCTACGTCCACGCCTCCAAGCTCACTAGACTTGAGGATTTCACTAAGTGAGCCTCCAAGGCTTCAACGATTCTTACAATTGACTTTCAAGGTGTCAATAGACCTTTGCAATAAGAGATTATTCACAATCTTTTAATCCAAGTGTATTTCAACACTTACAATCACTCAATCAATAAAGATTACAAACGAGTTTTCTCTCACACAATGTATATGGTTACAAATGAAAGCTCAAAGTATGAATCAATGAAATAAAAACAAGTTTATAGCTCAATAATGGCTGTATACTCAGTAGCAAGCTCAATGATAACTACTGATTTTAGACTTTTTCACTTGGTTTGTACCATCATAGACAACTTCAGGTTTATTCCAAATTTCATGAGCATTTTCACAAATGAAAACTCTATGAAACTCTTTCTTATTCAAGTTACAAAATAGGACATTTATAACTTTGGAATTTAAATAAGCTTTTCTCTTTTCTAACTCATTTCATTGACTAGAAAGTTTTGAAATTTCTTCTCATTCTTCATTTTTAGTAGTCAGCATAAAAGAATCATCATTAACTATTTCCCAAATCTCATAATCTAAAGATTGCAAGTAAATTCTTATCTTAGTTTTCCAATACAGTTAACTTTTTCCATCAAAATATGATGGTCTAGTGATGGACTGTCCTTCCTTAAATGTAGAATCATTTTTAGTTGCCATTGATCTTTAACTCAAGGCAGTTAAGTTTAAATAAGAGTACCTTATTCTGATACCAAATGAAATATTAATAAGGCAACCCAAGAGGAGAGGTGAATTGGGTTTCTAAAAAATTTAAGCAACTAAACCTAAATGCAATTTAAACAAAGCAACCAAATTTGAAATAAACAAATTAATGTGTAATGAAAAATAAAGAGATAGGGTAAAAGAGAGCAAACACGTAATTTTTACGTAGTTCGACCAATCGTGCCTACGTCCACTCCTCCAAGCTCACCAGACTTGAGGATTTTACTAAGCGAGCCTCTAAGATTTCAACAACTCTTACAATTGACTTCCAATGTGTCAATAGACTTTTGCAACAAAAGATTATTTTTAATCTCTTAACGCAAGTGTATCCCAACACTTACAATCACTCAATCAATAAAGACATAGCGGCCATGTGGCAACATCAGGAGCAGACAGGCAATTCCACCGTCCCCACCCTGTGCGCTCAGGTGCTCCTACGACCACAGCTTATCCAAGTCATTTCCTTCAGCTACTTGACACGTGGCACAACAACCATGCGGGTTTCTTACGTGTCATGTGCTGACTAGTTTTGTCGCGAAAGATTACCGACGACACTTGAAGCATGTTATTACAAACGAGTTTTCTCTCACACAATGTATATGGTTACAAATGAAAGTTCAAAGTGTGAATCAATGAAACAAAAACAAGTTTAAACCTCAATAGTGGTTGTATACTCAGTAGCAAGCTCAATTATAAATGTTGGATCTCTTTTTGTTTGAATTTGATTGAGCCATTTTATAGTTGGAGCGTAAAACTAGATGTTGTTGACTTTTCTAAGAAGAATCATATCGCCGTTTTCTACTGTCGGTCTGCCGTTTTGACTAATTCACATGACCGTTGAGTTGATATTTCAAATAGTCGATTACCCATTTGGAGTTATCGGTTAGCCGTTTATTTTCAGAAACCTACAAAACAAATTTGGCTTGTCTGTTCTTGCTAAACGGTTCATTGTTAGAAAGTAATTCCTTTCTGAAAATTATCAGTTAACCGTCAGTAAATGATTCACCATTATTCCTCAGAATCAATATTTTAATAGACTTTTGCAGAGAATGATTTTTCTATTAAAGTCAACAATTATCCAAATTCACAAACACGTCTAAAAATATTATACGGCTTTAAGAGTTTGCAACTCCAAATACGTCGCGGAGCCTAGGATGTAGGGATGAAAAAACAATATTGGTCCAGTTTGCATACATAAAGATTCAAAAAATTCGAATCCAGATCCTGCACCGGATGTAAATGCATTTGAAAAATCAAATATTCAAATTTGTAATTTTTTATATTAAATTATTTATTTAATTAAATTTCAATTCAAAAATATATAAATCAAACTATTTATTTATATGTGTAAGCATAATTTACTCTATAATCTTCCTTAACTTTGAAAAATATGTTAAGAAACTAAAATAATAATAATAATAATAATAATCATAGAATATTGTAATGAATCGGTTTAGCTTAGTTTTTTTCAATTTTTTTATGTTGTATTTATGTTATGAAATTTTTCTTTGTAGATTTATGGTGTTATTGTATATTATTTATGTCCAATTGACGTTGAATTGTTGATTGTTGAATTATAATTAGATTTTATTTAATATTACTAGGTAAATTATTGAATTTAAAATTATATTTAAATTTATTATTATGCAGATCCTGATATTTGGAAAATATGCCTGCAATCCATACAGATATTACTTGTATCCGGATCCACATATTTTTTGCGAATCCTCTAGATATCAAAACTTCAATCCAAGTCTGGATATAGTTTTATCATCCTACACGAATGTGATTAACAATGATCTCATGCATTTAAGAATATGGGAGATTAGTGATTTCTTGTTTACTATTGGCTCAAGTGAAAAAATGTCAACCTACCTATCACTCTCAATTGAATTTTACAATCTTATATTTATTTAATTCTATGAATTTATGGGCTAGATGTTAATCGATTGAGGATTCAAATGTAATAGAGTCTTTGCTAGGTATAATAGTATTTTGACTTGAAAATGAACAATTGTTAAATGAAATATAGTCTTGAAATAAAAATTATTATTTTTGGTATATGATATTTAAAGTTTTCTTCCACAAGGCAAACGGTGCATTTGTAACAAAAAATTTCACATTTCCTTTTAGAATATATTGAAGGCAAAAAAGATACATATTTTCTTATAAGAGGTGTAACTACAAATTGAAAGTTCTATACTTTCCCGTGTAAAGTGATATTTCGAAACATATAACTTAAAAAACTTGAAGGGCAAAGATATAAGAGAAAAAAAAAGTAATAGAAAGATGATACTTCACCCCATCAGATGGTGTGACATTAAATTAATAGGGTCATTGTCTGATTTGGGTCTTATTTGGGATTGACATTAGCAACCTAGTTTAAAAACTGTTGCATAAAAAATGTTTAGTAAATATTAGTTGTTGTATCTTAAAAGTTAAGTTGATTTGATTTTACACTTGTATGATATTTAGAAAATTATATTTGTTACTTACTATTGACTTTTATTTCATAGTTATAATTTTTTTCCTACACTGTAGCTTAAAAGTTATAATATCTCAATATCAAATACGGTTTTAAAGCAACAAAATGCATGCCAAATAAATAGATTTGTGTAATGCTAATGTGCATTGGACACGAAAAATCCTTAAAAAATCTTTTGGTTATACACCTATATTGCATGACTCCAAAAGCAAGGATACACACACTACTATTACAAGTTGACTAATAGAACATTGAAGTCAAATTTAAAGAAATTTATGAACCATCTAGCTCAATTTAAAAGAGAGATTTTTATACCTCAATAAGTTTCAGATTTGCCTAAAGTCATGTCAGTATCTCATTCTGTTTTGCTTGACCAGGAAAACAAAATATTTTTGTTTTTACAAACAAAACAGGTCCTACTAATCACAGTGATTATTTTCCCTTTTTTTCTGAAAGAAAATTAATTGATAGAGCAAAGCACTTCCATCTGCTGAAATTTCTTCCATACAAACATTACTATCCTCTTAATTACGAGTTCTGATAGAAAATTTAGCTAACTTACTATCTTCTCAATTACGAGTTCTGCATACACAATGACCTTGAAATTCTCTGCACCTTGGATCAGCAATTGAATATCTAAAGCTACCTAAAATATTTATTTCCTACAACTCTCATTTTTCCTAACAAGATTAACAACATTTGAATTGTCTAATTCGATGATTAATGGAACTAAAATCAGCTTGTTTAGCAAATTTAATCTCAATTCTCATTGCTTTTGCTTCAACATATTACAGTGTTACAGACTTACAAAGGTATTGTATTTTCAGAAGTCAATATTAGAAAATATTAGAGAAACTATATTTGGCCAGAAGTCTAGAATCCCTATTGATTTTCATAAGTGGACTTACAATCAACCCTAAATAAAACAGAGGATCAGCAAGATTCATGTACTCATGTCTAGGCTTCCTCCAAAATATGTGCTTGCTATTCCCCCAAAGACCTTACCTATGCTCACAAATCAACCACCATAAACAAATGAACTAATTTCATCGAGTCTCTTACTAATTCATAAAGTTGTTTTAAACTTAGGGATGGAGAAAGATCTTCATTCACCACATCTTTGTAATCTTCAGCTTTTCAACTACCTTGGGTACAGAGCAGGTACATCTTTCAAAAGTCAAAAATTACATGTCACTCTAAATAGAAATATTGATTTAAAGATGAGAAATATGTTACTCTTTACAAGGAATATACCCCACTGCATTAAACTAAGTGATGCTATAATCACTTTTTAGCTCAATAGTGCACCCATCAAATAATATTTGTCCACCAATCAACCATTGGAAGCTCAGAGAAAGACAGTTAAAGGATTACCTATAAGTTTACAGTTTCTACACTAAAATGCCTATTGACTGAACATCGTAGGTCAAATATAACTGTGAACACTACTAGATAGTCGCAACTTTGATTTTGCACCAAATTTAACCCATTTTCCAAAAAATCATATTATTAAATTCATATACTTTTAAATTAAAATATTTCTAAATATAATTAGGGCAAAATCAATCCATCAACCCCACATTCATCATCAATTAACTTATCTAAATCAATTATTTTATTCAATTAATTTACTTTTAAGGTTTGATAACAATCTTAACATAAAAAATGATAACTTTTTCCCCAAAAAAGTGAAGACTTACCTAGATATACCTTTGTAACCAACTTTTTTTATGTGGACACCTTCGGTTTTTTTTTAAAGAATGATAAAGTCATTCTCTCATACAAGTGCTCTCATTTTTTTTCATGTGAATATGCTATTAAACTATATGGTTTAATAACTTGTCAGAATAAAAAAAAATTAGGGACTTGAGAATATATATATATAGTAAGGACATCTTCCCTTTATTTAAATGAGAATGCCAATAAAATAAAATAAAAATAGATTTTAATAACTAATAGACCAAAAAAATGCAATTTCTAATGTATTGTAATTTTTTTTTTTGGTATTTTACTGACATCCTATATAGTAGGTTTCCAATCAAAGGTCTCTAACTTTTTTAAATCGGAGATCAGTTAAGAGACAAAAAAATATAGATTTCACTACATTATATAGGAAAAAATACAATGCATTGAAATCTTTGTTTTTTATTTTTTAGTTTGTCGATGACTTTAATATAGCCACGGATACATACATACATACATACATGTGTGTGTGTGTGTGTGTGTGTGTGATGTTGATTATTTCAAGTTTAATTCAATTCTAATTTTGAGGAACTAATCAATATGGTTTGGGTTTAGATAGAAACTAAAACAAATCTTATAAATCGATCGATTCAAACAACTGCAGACTAAGTGAGCATATGCAATTTGATTGATTATATGTTGCTGGTGGGGTATCTCAAAGATCATAATCTTATTTTTTTGTGATGTTTTTGCGAGTTTATAGTATTAAATATTCATACTGGCTTCACGACTAAGTTACAAGCTATTCTTCAAGTATTCATTTTGTTTTTGACAATATTTTAAGTTTTTTGCTAACCAAGATAAGCAAGTGTAAATAGCTGGAAAAAAAAAATCCTCCAATAGTAGCTATATCTTGCCTTTTCATAAAGAATATCTTCATTTGTCTATACTTCATCTTTGAACTTTTCGTCAATGCAATCTATGGTGTGTTTTCTTACCGGATTATAGAATCAGAATTCAGAATCAGAATCGAAGCACAAAGGTGGAAATCAGAACTAGAATTATAGGGCCCACACCAATTTGGAAATTGGGAATGGGAGACTAATACCTAAGGGGATGGAAATCAATCTCCCATTCCTTGGGATGACGATTTTGTCCAAAATAAAATCAATAATTCTAATTTTGTCCTCAGTAAAAAAAAAAATCAAAATGCAATCCTGTTGACAAGCTCCCTCGTTGTTGTCGGTTGTTGCCTATGAAGTAGCAGTTGTTTGCAGGTCGTCATGTCATAGGTACCAATAGTCATTAGTAGTAGTTATGTCATAGGCAACAACAGCAGTCGTCATGTTCCGATTTGATGCCGACGATGATGATAAAGCCAAATTTGATTTGTTGATGCTGCCAACGATTATGATGTTGTCGGACGATGTTGACAATGATATTTATTAATGATAATAATTTTTTAATAATAATGATCACAATAATTAAAATACAAAATAATTATTATGACAATAGTTAACTAAGGACTTTTTAGTAATTTATAATAATTTCATATTTTAAGACAAAGTAAACATATTAATGACAATATACTCCATTCATATTCTAATTCTTACAGCTCAAGTAAACAATTTATTTTAATTGTTATTCCCCATTTGCATTTCAACACATTCCAATTCCAGCTCTTTCTGATTCTCTTTAGTAAACGCACCACTAGAATATTCTTGATCAACAGTTGCGTAATTATCCATGTCATCAATCATTTACTTGATCATGCCATGTTAGCAGCTGATATGTTCATCTTTGACAATCATGATTGATGAAGGACCACATGAATGGATCTTAATATTGTTGCAGTAATATTAATTAAAGAAAAGGCATGCAAAAACAAAAGCACAATAAAATAACCAAACCCCTACATCATCTTTTTCAAGCCCTTAATTAAAAACACATTGCATGATGCTCAAACTACTCAATCTGCATAGGCCAAGAATCAAAGTGAGAAATGAGCCCTGTGATAGAGATCATTATACTTTGGATGATTCTATATGAAAATATCATATTCAATAGAATAAGATATACAAGTGCAAGGAACTTAAATTACATTTTATTTATCAAATATTACTCATTCTACCTGAACATCACATTCCTAAGAGGAAAAGAATTATTATGACATAATTGGCATTGCCAATAAAAGGAATAAATAACATTTTGAATTTATAAATGAGGTCAATGTCTTCACAACTTGCGCCTGCAGGCATATTAATTTCTATAACATGAGCATCTAGGCCAATGACTGCTTGGAGTTCATACGCACGTTGCCACAATTCTGTAGAGTGGGAATTGCCAAGAAAATAATATGTAACTTTCTTATAATGTTCATCTAGATACTTTGCTTCTTACAATGAACTAACCCAACAAAAGGGAGGAGAAAATGTGATCAAAGGAATATTTTAAACATGTATGGAATCATATGTGAAAGGGAGCAGAGTGATTTTCATATTCCACTGCTCATGGAATAATTTCTTTGATCACAATTCATAATCAAAACAACAAAGAGAGAACCCAAATTAATATGGCCCAAGAAATTAGTGGTTGATGCAAATAGAAAATGAAAACTTAGGAAAATATGAAAAGAAAAACAAAGGACATGCCTAAGGTACTTGATTGAGTGGTTTTTAAATAGTTTTATTTGGTTGGTTATCCAATTCAAATCCTAAAAAAATAAGAGATCAAAAAAATTACTTCGGACATTACCCACTCCTTACTAGGGTTGTTTGCGGATTAGATTTTGTAGATTGGACATCAATCTATATTTGATCCACAATTTTGAGCTAATCATATCTATGTATTAATCAAATTTAGTCCAAATCTAATCCATACATCTACGGATCAAATAAGCATTTGATCCAATCCATCATTTTGTGGATTGGTTTACGGACTAAAAGTTTTTAATTCTGTCAAATCCACAAACTAACTAAATAAAAAAATAATTTTACTACCAACAGAATTCAAAATTACATAAGATATAAATTAATTAATTGTTTAAATAAACCTAAAAAATACATTCAAAGTTTCAAAATATAACACATTAAAAGAAAAAATCTTATTTGATTAGATCAGTACATGAAAATTAACTATTTAGGAAACTATATTTGTTTATTTATTTATTAGTAAGCACTAATGTCATATTTATAAGTTTCATTTTTTAATTGAATAAATAATTTTAACATTTTTTTGCGAATTTGCTGATTCTGCTGATTTACGTAAGTAATCCATATCCAATCCACCGACCGTGGATTTTTAAATTTTCAATCAAATTCAATCTACTAATTCATAAATCAGATTTTTATAAATCGAATCTCTATAGATTAGACGGATTGAGCAGATCAGACTCCTTACCTTTAAAAAAGAAAAACAAGAAATGGCCTCTAGAGGATCTTCAATTAATGGTCTCATCACATTGCCCAGTGAGTCAGAACATTGTCCAGTTGTTAAATATCAAAATTTTGTTGCGGCCGTTGAATTTACTAAAATCCTTGCAAAAGGTTGCTAAAATTTTGTACAGCAATGAAAATTTAAAATACATATCATATGCTTAAAGACCATCAAAACTTTCAAATATATCCACAATATTGTCTCCAAATGTGAGCCAACTAATATCTAAGTTCTATAATTTATTACTAACTTGACACTAAAACCTCAAATTGTAGACTTCCAATATCTGAATCAACTTTAAAAAAATGTTTAGAAGCCAAATCTAACTTCAAAATTCACAAAATATTTGCAATATCAAAGTTGTAAATGTCTATTATGCCTCCCTAAAATATCATAATTTTATTGCTAACATAATAAATTCAAGTTGTAAATTTATAAACACAACAAGCTTAGTTCTACTGAACCACATTTCTAGGATCTAACTTTACGACTTCAAAGACCTCAAAAAATTATGAAGCTTTACAGAGAACTTTTTACATATGTATATCTATTCAATCGTATCCATAATTCATGATCTTACAAGCCGTAGTCTTTAAATTTATAAACATACCGTTTCAGTAAGGGTTTGGGTAAAAATGATTTAACATAATACGACACCGGTTAGACATGAGCCACTATGAAATCTTCTACTATTTTAAATAACACAAAAGGGTATTTACATATTTTTCAATTCTCATTACGTTGACATTTTTAATTTTTGCCTTGTTATTTGAATCTATTTTTTAGGTCATATCCCACCCTGATTCCCTTCAAATAATATAGTTCAAACTAAAACCTATTATTGTTTTATAATATCCTATGAGATTTTTACTAGTTATAAATTATTATTTGTTTTGACAGCTTATTTAATGGAAGATTGCTGGAAATCCAACCAATGTTGCCAATTACAAAAATTTGGCAAGTCTAATGTGATGGTGATCTTGTTTTTCCTTTATTTATATTTCTTTCAGGAACAAAAAGAATCAAATAGCATTTTGTCTAATAAATTTAATTGAAAACTTTCAACCAAATAACTGTATTTTTTGAGAAAAAAAATTCATAGTTATTGTAAGGATTGCATGAGGAAATTAAAACAAATTTTTTGACAAGGTCCTATATTTAATTAATCGACATTGGTCAAAAGGATTACGCGTCAACTGATTAACAAACGGAGATTTGCACTTACGACTTTCATTGACGTCGAGATTGTGCTATATAGCAATATAATATGCTTTTGTACAAATGCTACATGTAGTACATATTTGTTTAGCAATAACTTTACCAAGGGTGGGCTTTTCAGCTTTCGATTTGATTTTTTGATTTGTGGTTCGGTTTGCAACTCATTCAGCTTCAAGAATTCAACCTAAATGGGTTGAAAATTTATTTCAATTTGGTTCGGTTTGGTTTCAAATTCGGTTCAGTTCGATTTGGTTCGGTTTCATAATTCAATTTGATTTTAGGTTGGTAATTTGGTTTCCAATATAGTTTAGGTTACAAATCAAGTTGGATTACTAATTTGAATTGGGATTTACATGTAAACACGAACAATCATTTATGAGAACTTCAAAAACAAGTAAATAAAACTGCTTTTTTTTAAAAGAACTTTAAAATAAAGTCCAAACAATTGTACCTCATATACTAAGTAATATAATTTAGATGAATTTTGGTATACACAACATAACTTGGACAAATTTTAAGACACAACATAATTTAGCAAATTTTGACATACACTGATACATTAAGGAGCCAAAAGTGAAGGAAAATGTACATAACCATTTGTAAAGGATCCCTCTCATAGGAAGAGGATAGACATCGTTCTTTTATTACTTGTACTACAAGTCTTGTAGTATCATTGAATTGATTTTTTTGTATAATTTTCGTATTTATCTGTTGTACAAGTGATCAATTTCCATCCATATAAAAAAGATAATAAAACTTTTATATGATTGTTTGTTGTACCTTAATCCATAAACTCCAACAACTCCCTTAGATATGGCTACCACAAGACATTTAAACTTTGAAAATAATCCTTGGCCTTTGGAATAATTGTTTCCAAAACAAGCTCTTCAAATTACATCTGTAGCCAAACTTTGCATGTACTTGTCCATTGTAATTTTAGCAATTCCACCCTCACTTTCAATTCTACTCTCCTAAAATTTTACCAAAGAAATTATTGAATCCACTGTTACTCTCATTATGCCAAAAGTGGACAAAAATGTAGATCACAAAGAAGCAAATATGACAGTATGTAATCTCACAGTTTTTTATAAATAAAGCAAATTGATAACCAAAATAATTAATTTCAACAAGTACGTGACAACCTTCATAGATCTGATCATTCTCCTCGGTAGCCTTCTCAGCTTTGACCCTTAATTTTGTCAATTGCTTCCTCCTCTCATGAGCTACTGTCATGAACTGTTGCGGTTGGCTAAGGCTATCGTGATGCGGCTGTTGTGCGACTATGGTGCGACTGATTTGAGAGAGGACACATGAGGACTATGGTACGAATGTGCTGTTGTGCTTAGGTAGATTGATGTGGTGGTAGCTAGTGGCTTTAGTCTTCAAATTTGAGAGAGGAGAAAAGATGAGTTAAGGTTTTTATTTTATGGCTTTGGCGAAATTAGGATTTGGTTTGGTTGTTGTTCAATTGTTTCTTCTTTTTTTTAAATGAAAGCCTCTTTTTATTTAACCCGAACTGAATTGCAAAACCAATCAGTTTCATAAGTTTGATCCGTTTGGATTTCAGGGTTAACTCAAACCAAAAACTGAATAAAAATTCAGGTTCGATTCTGTGAGGTACAATTTTCTCATTTGAATATAATAAAATTAACTTTAAGCTAACAAGCCCCTTAAGTATTAAAAAAGAAGAAGAAGAAGAAGAAGAAGAACAACAACAACAACAACAATAATAATAATAATAAGAACAACAATAATAATAATGATAGTATAAATATTTAATTTTAAAGATTGTTGTCCTTAAATAGCATTGTCTGTTTATAGTATTGTACATCTAGGAACTTCACATGTTATGGCATAAATTGCATTGAATGTATGCATTTCATGGATTACTTTATAAAGAAAATGAAATTTTCAAAAATGGGTGGTTGTACTACCAAGTGGCAAAGTTCCCAAAAAGGGAAAGCCCTCCAAGATAGTTAAAAGGTAATCTTTTAGGGGCGACGATACGTAACGCTAAAAAGATCAACTAATTAGTCTCAATGGCATGTTGTTTTAAAGAATAAAAGTGTTAGACTTGAAGTGGAACATACCTAGGGCCCTAATAAAGTTGTTTTATATTTTCTAAGTTTCTTTTAAAAACTTAATATGGTCATCTATATGCATAATAATTTATACATGCATCAAAGTGTTATCTTACTCAGCATTAGCTCATAAAGTCCTTACATTGCAGATAACGATAAGTAAGGCAAGCTTAAAAGTAGGTGAATTGTCATGTTTAAAATATAAACATTTTGTATGCTTAGGGTTTGATTTGCTTTCCTTAGAATTATATTTGCTAATTAATGACTTATGAGTTTGTAATAGTTTATATTCATTTAGTTCTTGCACAAGCACACTATTGCATGAAATGTAGGGATTTAAGACCAAAATATTCAATTGAAGTTTTATATGATTGAAAAATGATTCCAAGAACAAGTTGAGCACGATGTTGGGTAAGTTGAGTATTTAGTCAAGTAAGGAGAAAAGTAAGAGAGTTGATTAAGTTGACTATTTAATCGAGTAGGAGTAAGAGAGTTGATTAAGTCGAGTATATAGTCTAGTAAAAATTGAAATGAGTCAAGTAAGTTGAGATGTAAGTCAGGTAGGAAGTCAAGAAATATGTCGAGTAATAGTAAGACTAGCAGTAAAGTATAAGTCAGGTAATTAGTCGAGTAGTATAGAATAATTAAATTAATTAGTTGTACAAGTCTTTCAATAAGCTAAGTAGAAGTTAAGTAAGTTTATGAATAAATGGAGTCTAACTGAGAAAGTCTATTGACTAAATCGAGTATTAATTTTAAATCTTTTCAACACAAGTAATTTTTTGAGCAAGTTGTGTAAAAGTCCAATAAGTCTTTGAATAAGTCGAGTAATTTTTTGAACTAAGTCACGTAAAAGTCGAATAAGTCTTTGAAGATGATGCCTTGTTTCATATTTATATGCAAGTGTCTCAATTTTTTGTATTCATTTTTGTATTGCCATTAATTTATGCCTTATTTATTTCTTTAATGTTGTTTAAACATGTACTAAATTCAAAATTATTTGTCTATACACGGTTTGACAAAGGATCGTAAATGGTGTGTTGTCTTTAAGATGTGGTGTTTTGAGGTTTTGGGTCATGGCTTGAGTCTTTGGAGCAACTAAAAGATTATCCTGAGTCATGTACAAGGATTTCTTACTGAAATTGTATAATGATGACTTTACTAGTTGTTATCAGATGACATTGTATTTAATGCTTGTTGGATAATTTATGATTGTTATAGTTGTTGTTATTTTTTAGAATTCTTATTGCATATCTTGGAAGATGATGACTTATTTATATAGTAAAGTTGAGAATTACCCGACTTCCATGTAAAAGTTTCAAATTTTTCAAGAGAATTAATTGGTTTTGGTTCAATTGAAGTCGATTATATCCAACTCATTACCCGACTTCCATGAAAGAAGTTGAGGATTTTTTTCAAGGGACTTAATTGGTTGTAGTTCAATTGAAATCGAGTATACTCAACTCGTTACCGGACTTCATTGAAAAAGTCAAGAATTTTTTAGGCAACTTCATTGGTCATAGTTCAATTGAGGTCAAGTGTACTCAACTTGTTACCCGACTTTTATGAAAGAATTCAAGAATTTTTCAGGGTACTTAATTGGTCATGGTTCAACTAAAATATAGTATACTCAACTCGTTACTTGACTTCATTAAAAATGTCGAGAATTTTTCAAAAGACTTAACTATTCGTGATTCAATTGAGGTCGATTATACTTAGCTTGTTACCCGACTTGATTAAAGAAGTCGAAAATTTTTTCAAGTTACTTAATCATCGTGGTTCAATTGAGGCCCAATGTACTTGACTTGTTACCCGACTTACATGAAAGAAGTTGAGAATTATTTAGAGAACTTAATTGCTTGTGGTTCAAATTGAAGTCGAGTATATTCGGATCTTTACCGACTCATTACTCGATATAGTGGAGGATATTTTGTACTTTCCCAATTATAATAATTTAAGGTATAATTCGGGCTTTTTCATTTGGGGGGAAGAGGGGTGTATTGCGCGCAATTCTCCCTTTATTCAATGCATCGTCATCATCACCAACGAACAATGAAGTGCGAATTCGCGGATCTAGTTCCAAGCAAGTGGATTATATGTCGACCTGATGGTGGCGCAGGCCTAGCTGGGCAGCGTCTGCTAGTTGGCAGGATGGGTCAAAATTGGTCGTAAACAAGATAAAGACTGGTTGGCATTTTTCGAGGTGAACGACGGTTCATGCTTTGATAATTTACAAGTACTTGCGGAAAGAAAGTAGCGGATTCGAGACAGCTCGTACAAACTGGCACTTGTGTTTATGTTGAGGGCGTACTCGCAATCCCTCCTGTGGGGGCGTGAATTAAGTAGAAGATTGAGCTTCGGGTTAAGAAGGTCATCGATGTGGGTTTGGTTGCGGGGGAGTATCCCCTGTCAAGAAAAAGCACAATCTTGAGTATTTGAGCTTCGGGTTAAGAAGGTCATCGATGTGGGTTTGGTTGCGGCGAAGTATCCCCTGCCAAGAAAAAGCACAATCTTTATTTACGACCAAGGACAAACATGGTAATCTCTTTTTTTTTACCCCTTCATTTATTTATTTATTTATTTGTGGTGTGTAAAATTATGAGATACATACATGGCTTTTTGTTCTTGGACCCCCGGATCCATATAAAGAATTTTTACCTCGATTTTTCTGTTCTTTAAAATTGATAGACTTTAATTTACTGTTAGGCTTTTGATGAGTTTAATTTATTGCTAGGCTATGATTAATGTGATTCTATCGGATTGTAAAATGAGAAAACAAAATAGAGTTGTTAATTTTAGAGTTGTTAATTTTTTTAGTCTTCACTGTTAAGCTTTTGTTAATTCTTTTGATTGGGAATTTTTGGAGGTTTCTAGGAATCATCTTGGAGAAAAGTTTTATATATATAGTGTACCATAAATTTGGCAGAGATACATGTCTTAACTTATTAGTGTGTAAATGATAATCCAGTTACTTGTTCTTGTTTGGTAGCCAATAGTGGATTTTCTTGCCTTGTAGTGATATAAAATCCCTTTTAAAAAAATGTTTTGATTTTTTGAGTTACTGTGAACAATTTCAGTAGCTGCAGTTGCATGAATCCGGAATGCTCTTGCTCATTCCATTCATTAATTCTTTCAATTACATGGCTTTCTCTACATTCAAACTCCAATTATCACTACCGGTGATTGTGGGGGTGCTGGTGAAATGTTTCAAGTCACAACTCTACTAAGTGAAGCTGAGAAGTTGGAGAAGGAACTGATGAAGAATCCTTCTCCATCAGAAGCTGACAGAGAAGCAGCCAAGCTTTGTCAAGGAGAAAGGAGAGGGTGTGGCAAAGCTAAAATCCAAAAAAGCAAGCAAGGAGGTAATAAGTGATAGTTTTGCTGAACTGAAAAAAGCAAAATAGAATCCTGCAAAGCTTGAGGAAAGATCAAAGCTTAAGCGTGGAATCCCACAAAAGGATGGAAAGATGGATTATGCAAAAGATTTCTTTGCTTGTCAACCATTTTTTGCTGTTTCTGGCCATTCTCCAAGTTGAAACCCATGCCATGTGCTATTAGTTGTGTCTATACATTTGCGCCAACTTTTTTAGCAGAACAGTCACACACTTCCTGGCATTTGGCAGAATTCTGGATGGTGGAACCTAAAATAGCTTTTGCTGATCTTAGAGTATGTTAGGCTTAGCAATTGCTTACTGTGACGTTTGATTTATTTATTTGTGACTAGTGTTAGTCCTAGTACAGAGGCAATCTAGCATTAGTGCTATTTTAAAATGCTTTCACATTTATTTGTGATAACTGTGCTGAGTTGATCTTCTCAATATTATTGCCACCACAGTCCCAAGGTACATTTTGATGTCTTTTTGTGTTTATAAATAGAATTAATTTATCAGTATGGCTAAAATCATTTGTTCTTTATTTCATGTTGGGTTACAGTAGCTAGTTTGTTTAGTTTTTTGAGTTGCTCAAGGAAAGGGATTGAGACAATGTAAGGTGTTCTACTAGAATGTAAATTTCTACTCTTGTTACTGTATGTGTAAACAAATATGATTGTTAAATACCCCTAAGGAGACTATACTATAATTTAGAGTATCCTAGTTAATTAAATTATAGCATTTTAAGAACACAAGTAACCTTGTTTTGTGAATTATATGTGATTAAAATTAGTGTTATTGATTTCTTGAATTGTCAATCATCAATGCTATAATTTGGTGGGCATCCATCTATCTGTTTTGGAATTACAATTGCAATTTGTGATTCTTCAGATTCTCTAAAAATTTTAGGATGATATGAACTATGTGGAGGCATATGTGAAATATATATGCCATTGGTTACTTGGGAAATTCTTTGAGGACATTGAGTTTATGGTTGAATATTATGATACAAGTTGCATTGAGTGTCGATGAATGGTTGGTTTAACTCCCTTTGAGCGCACAACGTACATCGAAGCAGTGGAACTACTATAAGTTGCCATGAAGGAGGGAAAACATTTTGAGAATAAAGTGGAATGGGGAATTGATTTGGTGTCTGAGCATGAAAGGGTATGCTAACTCAAACATTCACTTATTGTGTCATGCTAAAGTGTGGGACTATTGTTATTGATTCTTGATTTGCTGGTATGCTGTTGCAGATACTTGAGTTCAAATTTCATAAGCCTGTCACTGTGTACAATTATCCAAAAGGAGTCAAAGCATTTTACGTGAGGCTTAATGATGACTTGACAACTGTGGCGGCTATGGATGTCGTTGTACCTACGGTGACTTGTTTCTTCAAAAACTTTCAACCATTGGATTGGTGGTGCTTCGTTTTATTATGTTACTAGAATTGATGATCTAGAATTTTTTGCTTCAAGATTGACAAAACTGATTATCCTATGCTATAGGTGGGAGAGTTAATTGGGGGGAGCCAAAGGGAGGAGCGTTATGGTGTAATTAAGAGCAGTTATGATAAATGATAAGCTCATGATTGGTTTGATTATAGCACTAGAAAATGCTTATACTTATATCTGTAAAATTAAAGGCCTTGTACTCTCTAAATTAAAGATCTTGTGCCGTGACTCTTTTACTAAACTAATATATCTTTTATGTGGATGCATTATAGAATTGAGGAAACAGGATTGCCTATTGTGCCTTAAGAGTGGTACCTTGACCTGCGGCGCTTTAGGACTGTGAAACATAGTGGATTTGGATTAGGCTTTGAACGAATGGTTCTTTTTGCTACAGGCATGGACAACATCAGGGATGTTATTCCCTTCCCAAGATATCCTAGGAGAGGGATCTCTAATCTTTAAGTTTCATAGATGTTAGTATTTATTCTTTAAGGTTCAATAGTTATTACAGCTAATCTTACTATAATCACAAACAATGTTAAACTAGGAAATCTTAGCATTGAAATCTTATATTTGCCCTGCTGAAGTTATACACTTTGCAATATGGTATTGCTGATTTTGATATTAAAATTTTGCCTTGCTACATTTTAAGGATTTATCTTTTCATGTAAAAAGGTTGTTGTTTGCTTCTTCAAAATGCTTCGTGAGTTTATTTGGCCTTCTCATATTAGTTGAATAAGTGGGTTCGGAAAAGCAATGGTTACTTATGTTGGTTATTTATTTTTATTTTTGAAAAAATGGCTTTTTTATTTGCCATTGTCAGTGTTGTGTACAAAAATTGTGATTTATTATGGAATAAAAGTGATTAGATATTGACATTGAACAAGTGTCAACAGGGAGGTCATCAAAGGCTGAATTCTTTTCACAAGATTATCACAATCACTTAGTCATTTTTAAGTACAAATGGTGAGATCAAGTTTTCATGACTAGACTTGCTGTTTAGGCGTTGATTAGGAACCCCCAATTGAGATCAAAATGGGTAAGCGGTGTTATGTGCCCAAGCTCTAACGGAGAGATCAGACGGCAAAACGGACATCAATTTTGTACTCATGACGGTCAAAAACCTTAGGAGGAGTGTTGTGCAAATTTTAATGTACTCGCAAGCGCACGAATCTATTGTAGTGTAGATCAATGGTGACAAGTGTCGATCCCACGAGGAGGTGGATTTTAATTATATGTAGAATTAATTTTGTAAACGGGTGGTTGGAATTGTGGTGGAAGTGATTTAAATTATCCTAAAATTGGAATTGAAATGGCAATAATAAATTCTAAAATTGGAATTGCAATGGCGAGAATAAATTGAAGATAATTCTATTGAAATGACGTACTTGGGTATTCGGATCCGTATCAACATGCATCATGGGCTAAATAATCCATATTAATGCCAATTAAATCATGAAGGGGGAATCCACACCTCATGAACCACGCTCTAATCAAAATGGTGCTAAGGGCTTATCGTGACAAATAATAATAACCTTGTACTAGAGGGCCGGTGAAACCAAGGCGGTACTAGACAAGATTAGTATTATTTGTCGACGAGAAGTCAAAACATCCACAAAAACTAGAGGGGAAGAGAAAATAAATTTACCAAATAAAGCCCATGACACATGTTGAGACTTCACCTTCAACCCAAGCTTGAAAGGAAATTAGCTACTCATAATTGAACTAGGGGCAAAATGAGAATTTATTAAAATACGAAGAAAATACAAGATAGAGGGGGAATTACAGAAAATGGATCCCAAAAATGGATTCAGAGATATCAAATTAGGGGGGGGGAGGCCACGGTTTGACCACGTGGATGAACAGTAACACGGTTTGACCCGGATGAACAGTAACACGGTTTGGTTGAAAATAATCCTGTGTGATGCATGCACCGTACGCGAGATTTTTCGTCCACTAATATGCTGCCACGTCACCATCAACAGTATATAAGAATTTTAGTCCAACAGGATCGTGACACCTCATCAGTCAATGCCACATCATCGGTCAATGCCACGTCATCGATCCGTCTATGTGAACAGTGTCGTGAACAGTAACGTAGACAGTACTGTACCCGTGAATAGTACCGTACATGTGAATAGTGCCATTTTTCCTTTTATACTCCTCCTAAGGTTTTCGACCGTCCTGAGTTCAAAAGTGATGTCCGTTTTGCCGTCTGATCTCTCCTTTATTGTGAAATGACTATAATGCCCCTAAAATACATAAATTACTTAATTAAAATAAAACATACGTAATTAAACCACAAGAATGTTAAATACATAAAAGTCAGGGTTGTTAGTAAGACTTGAAATGTAAAATGATGGTTTTCTCCTTTATATATATGCATTTTCTAACACTCAACAAGGGGCGTAAAAGGAAAAATAGCACTATTCACATGTACGGTACTATTCACGTGTACGGTACTGTCTACGTTACTGTTCACGACACTGTTCACATAGACGGATCGATGACGTGACATTGACCGATGATGTGGCATTGACTGATGAGGTGTCACGATCCTGTTGGACTAAAATTCTCATGTACTGTTGATAGTGACGTGGCAGCATATCAGTGGACGAAAAATCTCACGTACGGTACATGCATCACACAGGATTATTTTCAACCAAACTGCGTTGCTTTTCAACCCGGGTCAAACCGTGTTACTGTTCATCCGCGTGGTCAAACCGCGTACTGTTGACTGAGCGTCCAAACTGTTTTTAATCCGATGACCATGATTTATTCCATGTATCTATAAAAAGGGGGCCTCCCCCCCTAATTTGATATCTCTGAATCCATTTTTTGGATCCATTTTCTGTAATTCCTTCTCCATCTTGTATTTTCTTCGTATTTTAATAAATTCTCATTTTGCCCCTAGTTCAATTATGAGTAGCTAATTTCCTTTCAAGCTTGGGTTGAACGTGAAGTCTCAACATGTGTCATAGGCTTTATTTGGTAAATTTATTTTCTCTTCCCCTCTAGTTTTTGTAGATGTTTTGACTTCTCGTCGACAAATAATACTAATCTTGTCTAGTACCGCCTTGGTTTCACCGGCCCTCTAGTACAAGGTTATTATTATTTGGCACGATAAGCCCTTAGCACCATATTGATTAGAGCGTGGTTCATGAGGTGTGGATTCCCCCTTCATGATTTAATTGGCATTAATACGGATTATTTAGCCCATGATGCATGTTGATACGGATCCAAATACCCAAGTACGTCATTTCAATAGAATTATCTTCAATTTATTCTCGCCATTGCAATTCCAATTTTAGAATTTATTATTGCCATTTCAATTCCAATTTTAGGATAATTTAAATCACTTCCACCACAATTCCAACCACCTGTTTACAAAATTAATTCTACATATAATTAAAATCCACCTCCTCGTGGGATCGACACTCGTCACCATTGATCTACACTACAATAGATTCGTGCGCTTGCAAGTACATTAAAATTTGCACAACAAGTTTTTGGCGCCATTACCGGGGAAGTAAGTAATTTTAATTCATAGAATTAATTTTTGTGAATAATTTCTTTTAATTGTTTTCTTGTAATTTTTTTATAAAACAAAAAAAAAGTGAATTTAATTTTGAGTTAAGAATTTTATTTTATTTTTTCTCTTCTTTAAAATTTTGTAATTTATTTTTCTTTGTAATTTTTTTATCTTATTAATTTATTTTTAGTTAATTTATTTCACGTATTTATTTTAGCGTATTTTTATAGAAAGGTTGTAACAGCACAATAAGGTTAGTATTGTAATTTCTCCCTTTTGTATATTTTTATTAATTTTATTCTCATTTATTTTTGTATTTCTTGCCTGCATAGTCGTAGGTCATTATTTTCTAATCTTGAACCTATAGACCTTGAATTAGAAAAAACACTTTGCACAAACAAGCACGTTAAAAATAAATTTGAAATGGATTTACAAGCACCACAAGAGAGGCCATTTAAGGACTATTTTAGTCATTTCGCTAATTTGAGCACATCATGCATTAGATACACAAATGTAGCTACTAGGAGTTTTGAACTAAAACCTAGTGTGCTAAATTGTCTCCCCACATTTTATGGCCTAAAAAATGAGGACCCATATAATCATTTGAATGATTTTCATGTCATTTGTCAAACATTTAAATATGAGAATTTTTCAGATGTTGATGTTAAATTTAGATTATTCCCATTTTCTATAGAGCTCGTTCATGGTTAAATACTTTGCCTGCTAATAGCATCTCATCATGGGAACAAATGATAACGAAATTTTTGAATAAATATTTCCTAGTGTATAAAACCAATGTTATTCGCAGGGAAATCTCGGAGTTTACCCAGAGAGAGGACGAGCAATTTTTCGAAACATGAGAGCGATTTAATGGGCTACTCTTGAAGTGTCCACATCATGGGTATGAGAAATGTCACCAATGCCAATACTTTTTGGAGAGATTATTGCCGAACGTGCAAGAATGGCTAATGGCAACAAGTGGAGGAGAGCTAATGTCAAAAAGTGCATCAGAGATTTGGGAATTCTTCCAGCGACAAGCGGATAATTCCCAACAACAGAGTCGATCACTCAGGAATATTAGAAGAATTAAGGGAGTAAATGAGGTTCAAATTGGCGAATCAACTTTGGGAATAAAAAAAGTCAAGGAGATGGTTGAAGGTCTTGCTCGACAAATAGCATCGTTATCGACTGTTAAATCAACAGAACAATATGACCATGATTCATATCCAGATGAAGCCAATGCCATAGGTGTAATGAGAAAACCATTAAATTACAACCCATACTCCAACACATATAACCCTGGATGGAGAGACCACCCCAATTTTTCATGGTCTCAAGGATTCCAACATAATGGACCAACAGCTCCAGCTCCACCAATGCAACAAATTCCTCAAGTTCCTCAAGCCTCTCAACCCCCATTTAGACCATTCAATCAGAACTAGAACTACTCTCAACCTAGACCATGGGAGGATGCATTCTAAAATTTCAAGAATGTTACTCACTCCACGATTGAGCAACAGAATCGTACCATTGATGGACTACGAAATGAGTTGAGAGCAGGTTTCAACTCACAAGCTCAATCAGTCTCAAGCCTCGAGAAAATGGTGGGACAACTTGCTTCTTCAGTTCAGACCTTGGCAATGACTGTTGAGAAAGGCAAGTTTCCAAGTCAACCAGTGCCTAACCCTAAAGGAATACATAAAGTAAGTACCAATTCACTACAGCAGCATGAAGAGGTCAAAGCAGTCATGACCTTGCGAAAAGGAAAAGAAAGTGGAGATGCCGGTGACAAAAGAAAATCAAATTGTACATGTGAATGTTGAGGACTCATCACCGGAGGAGAAAGAAGAAACTAACCCACGAGAATACGTTCCCAAAGCTCCATTCCCCCAGAGGTTAGTTAAAGGCAAGAAGGAAAAATTCACAGGTGAGATTCTTACAATCTTCAAACAGGTAAGTGTTAACATCCCTTTACTTGATGCGATTAAACAAGTTCCATCTTATCCCAAGTTTCTTAAAGACCTTTGTACTAAAAAGAGAAATATGTATGTTCAAAAGAAGGCATTTTTAACAGAAAACGTTAGTTCTATCCTCCAACATAAAATTCCTCTAAAATGTAAAAACTCAAACTCCCCCACTATCTTATATAGTTTAGGGAACCACACAATTGAGAATAGTTGTTGGATTTAGGAGCTAGTGTAAATTTGTTGCCTTATTCAGTATTTGTGAAACTTGGACTGGGAGAATTACATCCAACTCCAATGGTGTTACAACTTGCAGATCAGTCCACGAAAATACCTCGTGGTATTGTGGAGGACGTGCTTATCCAGGTAGACAAGTTTTATTTTCCTGTTGATTTCATTGTAATTGACACTCAACCTATACAGGATTCAAGGAAGCACATCTCCATTATCCTAGGCCGACCTTTCTTGGCAACTGCGGATGCTCACATTCAATGCAAGACTGGAAATATGCAGTTGTCCTTCGGCAACATGACTATGGAGCTGAATATCTTCAACATTGCCAAACAACCTCACAGTGCAGATGATGGAATTGTTGATGTGGATTTAATAAAAACAATAGTTGATAACACTTTTGTTTCAAACCTTAGTGATGACCTTTTACAAACATGCTTAACTCACTTTGGTTTTGATTTTGATATTGACAGATCAGTCGATGAGGTCAACGCTCTACTTAACTCTGCACCATCTATGAACACTAATAAATGAAAGTCAAGAGTTGACCAACTAGTACCATCAGAGAAGAAAATCATCCCATCATCAGAATCACCACCGAAACTCGAGCTCAAACCATTGCCCAACACATTGGAATATGCATTTTTGGGAGAAGAAAGTACTCTACCGGTAATCATTTCATCATCCCTCAATGACGAATAAAAAGGTAAGTTGTTGGATGTTTTAAAAGAGCATAAAAGAGCATTAGGATGGACCATAGCAGACATAAAAGGTATAAACCCAGTAGATTGCATGCATTACATTCACCTTGATGAAAATACTAAATCTACTAAGGAAATGTAGCGTCGGTTAAATCCTAATATGAAAGCAGTTGTTAGAACTGAAGTCCTTAAACTATTAGACGCAAGTATTATTTACCCAATTTTTGATAGTTCATGCGTCAATCCTGTACAAGTTGTCCCCAAAAAGTCAGGAGTCACAGTAGTTACCAATGCTGATAATGAATTGATACCCACTAGAGTAACTACAGGATGGCGTGTATGCATTGATTATAGACAATTGAATTCTATCACACGTAAAGACCATTTTCCTTTACCAGTTATCGATCAAAGGCTTGATATATTAGCAGGCCATGAATTTTATTGCTTTCTAGATGGCTACTCAGGATATAATCAGATTCCCATAGCACCAAAAGATCAAGAGAAAACCACTTTCACTTGCCCTTTTGGCACATTTGCATATAGGAGAATGCCATTTGGATTATGTAATGCACCTGCTACATTTCAACAATGCATGTTGAGCATTTTCTCTGATATAGTTGAACGATTTTTTGAAATCTTTATGGATGACTTTTCTGTCTTTGGGGATTCGTTTGATCAATGTTTACACCATCTAACACTAGTTCTACAGAGATGTATTGAGAAGAATTTGGTCTTAAATTGGGAGAAGTGTCATTTTATGGTAAAACAAGGTATTATTCTCGGTCACATCATTTTGAGCAAAGGTATTGAGGTAGACAAAGCCAAGGTGGATCTCATTTTTAATCTTCCTCCACCCAAAACAGTCAGAGAAGTAAGATTTTTCCTTGAGCATGCTGGTTTTTATATATGTTTCATTAAAAATTTTAGCAAAGTTTCTAGACCCTTATACAATTTACTTGCTAAGGATGTACCTTTTGTCTTTGATGATTCATGTCTTATTGCGTTTGAAAAATTAAAACATTTGTTGACATCATCACCCATCATTCAGCCCCCAAACTGGAGCTTACCATTTGAGCTCATGTGTAATGCATCTGATTATGCAGTAGGAGCAGTATTAGGATAAAGAGTTGATCGAATTCCCTATGTTATTTACTATGCTAGTATGACATTGAATGATGCACAATTGAACTAATCAACTACTGAAAAAGAAATGCTAGCAATAGTGTTTGCATTAGAAAAATTTCGATCTTATCTCATTGATTGTAAAATAATTATATTCACATATCATGTTACTCTTAAATATCTTCTCACAAAGAAAGATGCAAAAGCTAGACTAATTCGTTGGGTGTTACTTTTACAGGAATTTGACTTGAAATTCAAAGATAAGAAAGGCACAGAAAATGTTGTGGCAGACCACCTATCTCGTCTTCATTTTGACACAATTACATAATTATTACCATTGAATAAGTCATTTCCAAATGAACAATTAATGAGTGTGGAAGTATTACCGTGGTATGCTGACATCGTGAATTATCTTATTACAGGTCAACTTTCAGAGCATTGGATCAAGCAAGACAAGGCTAAATTTTTTACGGAGATAAAGAATTTCTTTTGGGATGACCCGTATTTGTTCAAGTATTGTGCAGATCAAATTTTAGACGATGTGTCCCAGAAAATGAAATTCATAATATCCTTTCATTCTGCCATGAACAAGCTTGTGGAGGTCATTTCAGTGCTAAGAAAACAGCGACTAAAGTTTTACAATGTGGTTTTTATTAGCCAACTATATTTCGAGATGCTTACACTTTCTGTTCTTCATGTGATAGGTGTCAACGAATGGGGAGCATTACATGAAGGATATGATGTCACTAAATTCAATTTTAGTGGTTGAGATTTTTGACGTATGGGGTATCGACTTCATGGGACCCTTTCTCCCTTCTTTTGGCCATCAATACATATTGGTTGCTGTTGACTACGTATCGAAATGGTAGAAGCAATTCCATGTAGAACTAATGATCACAAGGTGGTGATAGGATTTTTGAAAAGCAACATTGTTTCACGCTTTGGATTCCCTCGAGCGATAATCAGTGATGGTGGTGCCCACTTTTGTAACAAAGCATTCAAAGCTCTTTTGACAAAGTATTCAATCACACACAAAGTGGCGACCCCGTATCATCCGCAAACCAGTGGCCAAGTTGAGATCTCCAATCGAGAAATAAAGCACATATTAGAAAAGACGGTGAGGCCAGACAGAAAAGATTGGTCATTAAAACTTGATGATGCATTATGGGCATACAGAACGGCTTTCAAGACCCCGATTGGGATGTCACCCTACAGGCTAGTGTATGGAAAAGCTTGCCACCTACCTGTGGAACTCGAGCATCGTGCGTATTGGGCCATCAAGAAATTCAACTTTGACATGCAGCAAGCCAGCTCAGAAAGAAGATTACAACTGGCAGAACTTGAAGAAATTCGCAATGATGCATACAAAAATGCCAAGATTTACAAGCAACGAATGAAAGTCTTCCATGACAAGCAAATTATGAGAAAATCTTTCACTCCAGGTCAGAAAGTGCTTTTATTCAATTCTCGCTTGCACCTATTCCCAGGTAAGTTACACTCTCGTTGGTCTGGTCCTGTTGATTATTCATACTGTTTTTCCACATGGGGCAATTGAAATTAAGGACCTAAAGAACGGTGTCACATTTAAAGTTAATGGTCAAAAATTAAAGCCATATCTAGAGTACCAACCACATGGAGAAGACACCGAAATAAATTTGAGTGACCCACCAGAATTGAATTGATTTTTTTTCGTTGATTTGATTTTTTTTATATTATTCTTCTGTTAATTGAAATTATTTTTGCATAAGTGTGTTTATTTAACTATTAAGTTTTCTCTTATCATTTTTAATCATGAGTACCTTACTTAGACCGTTCCTCCTGAACATTCTTAAACCACTTCAACGTGTCAAAACTCATCTTAAAAGGCAGATTCAATTTTGTAAAACACAACACATTTGGGCTCTACAACCACCAGAGTTAGTAGCCTATGTTGAGGGTTTAGAACGCCAACTCAGAGATATTGAGAGAAGTGTTTACGACATCTAATTGGAGCTTGAGGTAAATTCAATAAGAGGACGATTTTAATTTTCTTTGTGTGTTTTAATTTATTTTTCTGTTTGTGTGCTTTAGTTTGTTACCCTGGTGAAGTGGCGGATAACTGTACTCCGTGACAATCAAGTCGGTTACTTCAGTTTCCCATAATAACTGATATTCTGAGGCGAAAGTATGGACAGAAACGAGATTCTAGCGAAGCTTCACAAGCGATTCCTTTCACTTCCTCAGAATGCCCTCCTTACGATCTATAAAACTTGGTCCGAACGCATGCGATTACTCATGAGGAATAACATACCTGCTGACATCCGTTGGTTAATCGAGGCTAAAGTACGATCGACAGGTGAGTTACCTCCAAAATTTATTGCATTCATACCTGGTTGTGGTAAAGGAAATTATGCAAGAAAACGACGAGCTCGAAGAATTTCTGTTGCTTGTCATAAGTGTGCCAAAATGAGTTGCAATAAAAACTCATGTTCTTTAGGAATGGTGTCTGATAACAGGGAAGATAAGATTCAATTCATTAGGGATGGCTTGAATAAGGAGTCACTGGATGATATCATTTTGTCTCTTGAAATGCATCCCAGTGGATATGTGCAATGAGCGATTCTCCAATTATGGTCATTATTTCAGAAAGAGCATGCACGATATAGTCTCGGGAATCTGACTATAAACGACCTTGTTTGCCAATTTATAAGAAAACTGGATAGGAAGCTTATCCTCGACTCATAGAGGTCAAGTCGTTTCTGGATGTAAAACCAGAGGAAGATGTGAGCCACAGTCGCAACTACATGTAAATATCTTTTTACTTTACTGTTATTTTATTTCACTGTTATTTTGTTATTTGTATTATTGTCTTTAATAATTTTATTACTGTTTGCTTTTTCCTTTTTACTTTTTTCTTTTTGACTATCAAGCCATGTGCTTTACACGTTATTTGACACTGACATGCTACTTCATACACAGCTGTGAGCCACTGTCACCAAGACTCTTAAATGTGATTTTCTTTTGCAAGTACTCACAAATTATTTTTTAGAAGTATTCCAATGGCAGTTACTCCCAATAGACAATTCAAGAACATTTGTGTGCTTTCTGGATTTAACTATGGCAAACATAAAAAGTTCGTGGAGGCAGCCATAGATCTTGGTCGAAGCATAGCAGGGAGAAAATTACACTTAGTGTATGGAGGAGGTAACTGAGGGTTATCAAAAATAGTCTCAGAAGCAGCTTTTATCAGAGGAAGTCAAGTGTTAGGCATCATCCCAAGAGTCCTAAAACCATTGGGCAGTTCGTCTGACTCATCAACTGGAGAAGAGTTAGTCGTCTCAGATATGCAAAAAAGAATAACTGAAATGCTTAATCATGCTGATACTTTTATTTTCCTTCTAGGAGATCTTGCAACACTAGAGGCTCTTATCACACTAGCATCTTGGGCCCATCTGCACATCCACCAAAAACTTATCGGTTTGTTAAATGTCAATAACTTTTATGATGGCTTTATCGCATTTCTTAACCATGCAATAAAAAACTATTTCATTCCCTCTAATGCGAAAAAACTCTTTATTTGTGCTCACACTGCTAATGAGCTACTTGATCTGTTACAAGCTTATAGACCGGAGCCAGACCCCTAGACCTTTGTGTTGGAGCGTCCAAATAACGATGGTAACAGTAACTGCAGTAAGAAGTACAAATTAGATTTAACTCTCCGCCTGTAAATATTTTCTTCTGTGTTGCATCACCCAGGTGATGTCTTATAAATTCTACTTCTTTCCTTTAAAACATTGAGGACAATGTTTCGTTCTGGTTAGGGGCAGGGAATAGTCGATAATTGTGGAATCTTGGTTAAGTTTTTACTAATTTTTTATTGTAGAAACTAACTGTTACTAACGTTTTGTGTTGAAGATGGCTGAATATGGAGTGTAGTGACTCTAGAAACGCATCTTCATCGTTTGCAAAAAAAACAAAAAAAAATAAATAAAATGCAGACATTTTCTTTTTTTCTTTATTAAGTTTTTATGTTCATTTTTCTTTTTCTTTTTAATTTCTCCTCTATGAATATACATTTTCCAACTTTTGAGTCGAAAATGGCTGAATATGAAGTGTAGTGGCTCTAGAAACGCATCTTCTAAGTAAAAAAAAAAATTTCTTTTTCTATCATTTTAAGTGTATTTTTTCTAATTAGTTTTTCTTCATCATTTTCAAATTTCTGCATGCATATTTTCCTTTCATACTTAGAATAGGTTGGGGGGTAGAATGTTGTTTAAAAAAAAATTGTGTGATTTGTTTTAAGATTGGATGACATGATTAATTTTAAATTTTAGTATTTATTTTATCTTTGGTCCTAAGTGATGTTACATTATGTTTACTATTCTACATGTTGATGTCGGAGACAAATATGAGTTGCTTGAAGGAATGAACATGTCATAAATAAGTGTCAAGTGAGTTTTTGAGCCTATCATTTTCTTGGAGAGTAACCCTTTTGCCCATTCTTTATACAGCTTAGCAGTTTATTATTATATATACGATCTCTAGATTTCTTTTGAGTTAACCCTAAAAAAAAATTGTAAAATTAAAAAAAAAAAGAAAAAAATGTGTGTTGCTACATTGGGAGGCCCATCTAACTAGTAGATATGGATGATTATTTAGAACCCTAAAAGACGATGGAAATGTCATTTTTGATCCGTTTGACCCTTTCTAGCCATCCCTTTTATTAAATATCCATAGTTAACCCTTTTGAGCCTTTAAAAAAAGAAACATTTTCTTTGTCAACTTATCATCTTGACCCACTCCGATTTGGAGTATTACCCGATGTCTTATAAGTTCCATCACCTATTTATGTTTGAGAAAATGTAAATAATCATTTTTGTTCAGTGAAGTTATACCAAATAAAAGCAAAAAAAAAACAAAACAAAAAAAACGTTGTTGTTTCAAAAGAATAAAAATAACAATAATAGGTGAAATCCACCTTGCAACTTTCAAAAAATATATATATTTCCCTACATTTTTCTCAAACATACACTTTATTTTTCTTATTTCTCTTCTTTGTTAGCCATGTCCCTAACCTACGTTACGTCCTAATAAAAATCCTTCTTGATTTTAGGGAACTATAGTTTGAAGTAGAAACTAGTTATATGGGTTAAAAAGATGTAGTGGTGCATAATAATAATAATAAAAAAAGAGATAAATAAATTGGGTTGACTAGCATTTTTGTTTGACTTGAGATCATATGATTTCTAAGTTGAAGGCGTATTTATTTCATCTTGGTGAAAGTATGTGATATCACTTCTTTATTATTTTTTCTCAATTACCATTCATTAGAGTGACTGTTTTTATTGGGTTTAATTTCTTTATGAGAGTGTCACTACTTCCAATGAGATCTTGGGGTTTGACATGTCATTCTTGAAATTAGTTATAACAAAGTCTACTGGGCTGATTCATGTGGGTGTGATGTTGCTTTAGACTGGAGATAATGCTTATACTTTTATTTGATTGCTATCATTAATCTGATTGATAAACACGAGTGTTTCTAATATATATATATTTTGAATTTGAATTTTACTTTCGCTTTATTTGCTAGGGACTAGCAATAAGCTAGTTGGGGGGTGTGTTGAGTGTTAGAAAATGCATATTTATAAAGGAGAAAACCGTCATTTTACATTTCAAGTCTTACTAACAACCCTTACTTTTATGTATTTAACTTTCTTGTGATTCAATTACGTGTGTTTTATTTTAATTAAGTAATTTATATATTTTATGGGCATTATAGTCATTTCACAATAAAGAAGAGATCAGACGGCAAAACGAACATCACTTTTGAACTTAGGACGGTCGAAAACCTTAGGAGGGGCATAAAAGGAAAAATAGTATTATTCACATGTACGGTACTATTCACGTGTACGGTACTGTCTACGTTACTGTTCACGACACTGTTCACATAGACGGATCGATGACGTGGCATTGACCGATGATATGACATTGACTGATGAGGTGTCACGATCCTGTTGAACTAAAATTCTCATGTACTGTTGATGGTGACGTGGCAGCATATCAGTGGACGAAAAATCTCACATACGGTACATGCATCACATAGGATTATTTTCAACCAAACCGCGTTACTGTTCAACCCGGGTCAAACCGTGTGTACTATTCATCCGCGTGGTCAAATCGCGTACTGTTGATTGATGACGTGGCATAATCCTGAGCGTCCAAACTGTTTTTAATCCGATGGTCATGATTTACTCTATGTATTTATAAAAAGGGAGCCTCCCCCCCTAATTTGATATCTCTGAATTCATTTTTGGAATCCATTTTCTGTAATTCCTTCTCCATCTTGTATTTTCTTCATATTTTAATAAATTCTCATTTTGCCCGTAGTTCAATTATGAGTAGCTAATTTCCTTTCAAGCTTGGGTTGAAGGTGAAGTCTAAACATGTGTCATGGGCTTTATTTGGTAAATTTATTTTCTCTTCCCCTCTAGTTTTTGTGGATGTTTTGACTTCTCGTCGACAAATAATACTAATCTTGTCTAGTACTGTCTTAGTTTCACTGGCCCTCTAGTACAAGGTTATTATTATTTGGCACGATAAGCTCTTAGCACCATATTGATTAGAGTGTGGTTCATGAGGTGTGGATTCCCCCTCATGATTTAATTGGCATTAATACGGATTATTTAGCCCATGATGCATGTTAATACGGATCCAGATACTCAAGTACGTCATTTCAATAGATTTCGCTTCAATTTATTCTCGCCATTGCAATTCCAATTTTAGAATTTATTCTTGCTATTTTAATTCGAACTTTTAGAATATTCCAAATCAATTTCACCAGAAATCTAACCATCCATTTACAAAATTAATTCTAAATACAATTAAAATCTATATTCTTATGAGATCGATACTCGTCACAATTAATTTATACTACAATAAATTCGTGCGCTTGCGAGTATATTAAAATTTAACAGCATGAACTTATTATATAAAATACATAAGTTCGAGGGGAGCTAAATGTTGAAGCTCCCCAATAATAGTAATAAGCAACTCGTCCATTTGATTCATCAGCTTCTAAACAAATTAGGTTGCCGCTGCTCTCTCCAGCTACCAGAAAGGCCAAGAGCTCTTCTTCAATTTGTGGCTTTTACAGCTACTGCTTCATTCTCTTCTACGGCATTGTCTACTCCTCTCCATCGATCTAAAATTCCTTGATTCCAATTTGTGCCCCTCTGTTTTCTCACGATCCATTTAGTCCTATTAACTTCTGCAGATTTTCTGTACAAGGAATTTGTCATTCGAGAAAAAAGTAAGTAAATATTTTTCTTCTTATTCCTTTTTTAATTTATTAATCTTGATTTTTTCATAATTCAATTGCCTTATAAGTACTTTTTGGATGAGCACTTTGTGGATTCCTTTTTAAAAGTGTTTCTTTTTTTAAACTAGTAAGATTATTGCTTGAGTTCTCTATTTATGAAAAACAATACTTGAGTCAGTTAGAGTTAATCAGATCATGAGATCATCACTTGTCAAGGATTTTATCTGATAGCTGGATTGCTTTAAGGATGATGCTGTTCTGGAATATATAAGAATAATCTGTAGAAAAATAATTTACTGTGCTTTATTTTTTGGCATCTTTTTATAATGTAAGAATTGCATATTAATATTAATAAAGCATCCAGTTACATAACTCTCTTGTTGATGCTTTGAGTTGTGAATGCTAATTATGGAGTTATATATAGAAAATTCAACTTGAACGATGAGCATTTCTCATTTTAGCATATTATATTTGATATTTTATTTCTGGCTTTTGTGAGTTCCTTTCACTGGCAGACTTGTTCTATATTCATTTGTATTGTGCTTAAGTGCTAGTTCGTTGTTGTTTTACGTGAATTGTGATATGATTTTGTTTTTTGGACGCTTGGTATTTCTTGAATTGTTAAGCAGGGACATGTTTTTGCTTCCCCTAGTGGTACGAATGATGTGAGTTCAACCCCCTTGGTTAGTCACGTGTTCCTGCCACTCCAATTTTTCATTCTTTTTTCTCTAATTTCTTGAGAATTAAAATATGTGGTGCTTAAGGTTTAATGCATGATATGGAGGCAGCAATTGTCACTATCATGAAAATGATATATTTGATTTGTATCATATAATTCTCTCACCGCCCCAGTCACTTAAATACTGGTAATTGACAACAAGGAGGATAATTTTGTGATGCCACTTTTTCCCATTCTCTTCTAGCTTTTATGGTATGGATGGCATGATGTCATCAAACGAACATGACTGTTTTAATTGCAGAAGTCAGACCAAGATGCTGATTATATTTTGATGCCACATGTTCTGTAGACCAGGATTCAAATTCTGATGCACAATTGTACAACTCTGTTTTGAAGATCGTCTTGGAGCTGTCATTGACACATTGACTGCCTGCTTGCAGTTCAGTCCATTTATTTGTGCTTGAAAATTGTATTATTGTTATCTGCATTCATCATAGTGTATTCACTGGGTTGTTCAAAAAAGGGCCAGCCTTCACCCATCATCCCCCCTCATTATACAACTTAACCCCACATCTTTTGTTTGAATCCAACGAATTGGGATGCCGTAGTTGTTTAAATGCAGCCATGTATATAATCATTAGAAATAGAGCAAATTTGTTCGTGACCTTTGGTGGGAAAACACCAGAGCTTCAAGTGTCAAATTGTGTTGTTCACACATACTGTTTTTTATGATTGGTCTGATGCTGGCTAAAGCATGTCCATGCATAAACTTTGGAGCTCACCTGGTTTCATAATTTAAAATGGAGCACTTGGATTTTTTATCCTCAAGGAAGATCAGAACTTTTGTTCATTTTGTCTATCCTTGAGCAGATGAATGCACTGAAAGACTTGGGATTGGATGTGGCTAAGGGAACTGTTAACACCGAAGGATTAGTGAAACAATCAAAATTTTGTATAACACAACTGTAAGTAATTATGAAGCAGTAATAGAATCTTTTACTAGCTTTCTAGAGAAGTGGAACATTTTATCATCTTTTATCTGGTTAGTGACCTGTGAATTCCTTTTCAAGTTTCTATGCTTGTATATCATTCGAGATGATCATCATTTTCTTACAGGCAGTTCAACTAATGTTTGTAAACCTGTCACTACCCTATATTTTCTAGAATAATGACGACTGCTTACATTAGAAGTGTTATACTCGATAATGCATATGCTCTTTATTTGCACTGGAACATAACTTCTTTACAGGCTACCATACATTTGTTGCAATTTATTTACTTTGCATCCTCTTTTTGTTTCTAAGTGGAAAACAAAGTCCAGGAAAAGAAGTTTTTAGCGTACTGTCTGACCCTTGATAAAAAAATCCTTGTGTTACCTGCCATGTTGCATTTACGTAAATGTCTGTCAATAACTTTTATGTTTTGATTTTTGGTGGTGGTTCATATCAAGAGCAACAACTCAAAAATTGGTTTCTGTTTTATGGAGAATCAACTTTCAGTTTGTGTCATGGTAGTGCATTTTTTAGGCTGGATTTATAAGATATTTTGCATTTATATTGAATGGTAATGAACAACCTGGCTGTTTTTCCATATGATGATAACACATTGACATTTGTCCCATGCACCTACGAGGACATGAATCGTACTTTCAGTGGCCTCAGCTTATGAGTTAAAATATCAATTATTTTATGTTTGCAAGTTCTTAGCTCAGTGAGATTGAATTTTGTTATTCTAGAGACAGTGGGTGCAAAGTTGAAGATCCTGACTTGTTAGAGAGAATTTGACTTACCATCATTGACAATCTTTTGAAGTATCATCCAGTATGTATGCTGAATTGATACCTTTGGGCACTTGTGTTTCTGTTGTTTATGTTTTTTTTTTTGGGTTGGGGGGGTGGGTGGGGGGGATGAATGAATGTGAAGAAAAAAAAAAGCAAAACTTACTTACTAGGAAGATAAATAGAAAAAAGAGAACAAAGGGGTGAAGTAATATGGGGAAAAACATGTAGGAAACATTCTCTATTACAAACTAGAATAATCTAAGAGATGGGAGATATAAATGAAGAAATATGGGGGAGAAACCATAAGATTATCCAAATATTCTATCAACGACACCGAGTTTGACTCAAAACTGAAAATAAGGCCCTGTGGTGGCCAAGACCTAATTTAAAAGAGAGGGGGGGAGGTGGGGGAAAAGCTTCAACTAGAGAAAGAAATTTATACCTGATAAGTAATGTAAAACCTATCCATATAAGAAAAGTTATATTATGGCTTAAACACCTAACAAAGTCTTGACTTGAAATAAAAATCTTAAGGTCCTAAAATCTTAATAATGGTTTATTATTTTGATTTCTTTTCCTACAGCAAGCTCCCAACGATGTCTCAAAGTAGATTTGTTTTCAAGTTTACTGATACTTCTCCTTTGATGCTATAGGAATCTAGCGAGCAACTTGCCATGGGCAAGGCTTTTGTGGTAAAAGCTCCAGAAAAAAAGGTGGTCTACTTAGAGATTTTTTTCAGCTCAACAAAACTCTCTCTGTTATAATTTGCTTTAATTCTTTCACTAAGCTTTGGGCGTGCTGTGGTAGAAATTGTAGGAACAAAGATAAATTCAGACATGAGTGAATGACGATGTCCTGTAGATTGTACTGTATCACCTTAGATAAGTTAATGTCACTGTTGGCTAGCTGAAAGGAATTTCTTCTTGGTTGAGAATATTAGAAAGTTGATTTGGAGAGACAATTTTCTGCCGGAAAAAGCAGCTGGCCAGCTATTATTATGTTGTCAATTTTAGGTTATCAAAATCTGAATTGCTTTAATTGCCCTATGTATGTTCAGTTCTTTGTTTTCTTTGGTTGATTACACTACTTGTCAATCTTAATCATTGATTGGTGTCAGTCTAAAAAAGTAATTTTTTTTTCCTGTAGAATTCTGTTTAATACCTCAACTTTTTGTATATGGTCCTTGTTTCTTCTGATCAGAATATTTATTCATTTTCTATGCTGTGCCACTTTAGGCACACCAAATAAAAACATATATGGAATATATGCAACTCGAAGACCAGCTTCTTTTTTGTCGTTAGTGCGTAAATTCAGTCTCTGTTATGTAAGGTTCCTTGCTCAGGACTAAGCAGATGTCTTGCATGTGCTTACTGTAATTGTTCCAACTTGTAAATTTTGTGATCTTTTTTAATGGCAGCTTCTTGTTGATATTGCCACCCATATACATGTGAAGGAAGATGGGCCTAAGAGAAGGTTTGCATCTCTATAGTTTGACTGAAATGACTTTTAGTATCTTAATTCAATTGAAATCTATTTTTTGTGCTATTCTGTTGAACATTTAACTACTGTTAGAGGATTTAAAAGGAATAATGAATTCATCATCACCATGCACAGAGTTATTTGGTATGTCATTTACTAACACCTCAATTATATATTTTACCAGCTTGATTTATAGAAACAGCTGATCGACCTGGATTACTTGTAGAGATAATGAAAATCCTTGCAGATGTCAAATCCGCAGAGATTGATAAAAAGTACTCTTCCTCGTTTCTCTCTCTCTCATTCTCACCACATTTTTGCACACTAGCTCGGACCCAGGCTTCCAGTTCTGTACTCTTACTGTCTTCAAATTTTCGTGTCTTTCAATAGGGACTTGTAGCCAAAGACAAATTTCAAGTCAGCTACGAAGGCGCAGCATTAAACATTTCCTTCAGGGAATTGTTTGTGTCAATGCTGTAAAAAATAAACAGCTCTTCAGGCAATATATCCATCATTCCACCTTTTTCAATCAAATGCTGGGGTCACTTGATATTTACTTATATAATCTTCTCGGTGACCAAGCCATTATTATAACATTTTATGATGCCTCATGAATTTCTTTCTCTGGCTGGCACTCCTCTCTCTGATATTGATTTCTCTATAAACCTACAGATGTCGGTGAACCGTCTGCGTTACTACCTTTGAGGGCCAGAAACGGATATTGATAGTTACTCATAGTAATCAGAATAGTTACTATTTTTCTGTAAACGAAATGTAAAGATTTTGTACTAAGTACTCTATGGGCTCAATAATTGTATGTTGCAGATTCTGATTTTGTCTTCATCATGTGCTTCTTGAGTGTTTGGGGAACAAATACTTGTGACTCGCTTGGTAAATTTGAAAAGAGTTAATTAAAAATAAATGTAATCTTCTTCATGATGAGCACTCCCTTTGATAGTTAGGCTAGTATAATTTTTCAAATAGAATTTATTAAATAAAGTTTTTATTAATAGAGTTTTTATAAGTAGAATACTCAGCTAAAAAAAATTAGTTGTTTGGTTATTAATGAAAATTTTTATTAAAAATTATAAAATTGCTTCAATAGTTAGGTTTTTAAAAGTTTTTTTATAAAATAAATTAAATAAAATTGTCAAGTAAGTAAAGAAAATTTGTAGGTATTTTAATATTTTTAAAAGTTTTTCAACCTCTATTCTAAAAATTGAAAATTTGAGTTTTTATTAGTAGAAGAAAATAACTTATTTAATATTCAAAAACTCTACTAAAAGGAAAATAGCTTATTTAATCTTTAAAAATTCTACTAAAAAAACAATTAAACAACAAAAAAAAGAGAAGAATTTATGAAATTTAACAAGTATTTTTGACCATTGGATAAGAAATATCAAAGAGATACTTAGGCCAAAGATTTGTTACATCCTCTCAGTCTATCCGTGCACATGGTTTTCGTGTTACATCCAATAGTGAAAATAGCGTTACGAGAGTGTATGCTTCTTTATGGCTTTCTATTTGTAATTTAATATATTACCATGTATTCTATTTCATGCAAGTTCAAAGTTTTATGTTGATTAAAGGGAAATTTGTAACCTACCCCCAAAAAAATTGACATTTTGCACCACGCCCCCAATTCCGTTAATTTTTCAGTTATTTCTAACAGTTCCGTCTAATTTTTGATTGAATGACAAAAATGCCCCTCTATGTAAAAAAACAAAATTTTTAGCTCATTTAATTTTTTTAAAGTTTTTTTTCAATTGCAATAAAAAAATTCTTCTTACATGTTCATTGTCACCACTATTATTTTTCCTTTAATTTTTTAAAGATTTTTTTTCAATTTTAATAAAAAAAATTCTTGTTACATGTACATTTGTCACCACTATTATTTTCCTTTAATTTTTTAAATATTTTTATTTTAATTGCAATAAAAAAAATATCTTGTTACACGTACATTGTCACCACTATTATTTTTTCTTTAATTTTTTAAAGATTTTTATTTCAATTTTAATGAAAAAATTCTTGTTACATGTATATTTGTCACCACTATTATTTTCCTTTAATTTTTTTAAGATTTTTATTTTAATTCTAATAAAAAAATTTCTTGTTACATGTACATTGTCACCACTATTATTTTTTCTTTAATTTTTTAAAGATTTTTATTTTAATTGCAATAAAGAGAATTCCCATTAAAATTAATTTAAGGAATAAACTTCCAATTTTACCCCTCCACAGTTAAACTTAACTGAGAAAATAACGGAATTGGGGGCGTGGTGCAAAATGTCAATTTTTTTGGGTGTGCAGTGCAACAAGCCAAATTTGTTGGGGACGCTTTGCAAAATGTCAATTTATTTGGGGGTAGGTTGCAAATTACCCTTGATTAAATGAGTTTTTCATTTTCTTGTTTTAATTTCAATAGCTCATGTGGAGGAGAAACCTTTATTTTAGCTTGGTTTTTTAGTTTTATTGCCTCTTTGACCATATTTGAGGTTTGGGTCTCACACATAAACCCATTTTTAATTAGGCATAAGTGAGTATTTACCTCATATTACAATTATATATAAGGAGATATAATCTGAAAAGGTCATTATAAGATGGTGGTTGTAAGGATTGTAGTGAGAGAAAATATCTTTCAACTTATAAGTTCCTCACAGACGGCGCGCTAATGATGGAGCTGAAACCTTTACCTTCATACGAATTTATAGTTGTGGAGAATTTGATGATGTTGATCAATCTTGGAGTTAGCATGATCAGTTGGAGAAGGCACTTTGATGCCCAAGTTAGTATTTGTCTAATTGAAGAAGAAGAAAAAGAAAAAGAATTTGAGAAGATAAGTTTTTCCCTTGAAGTGAAACAGTGTCCTTATAATGGTCAAAAACCTCTTTTTCTTATAGATGGGCTTCTATTTATATAAAATGGGTGACTTGGAATTAAAATTTTGCTCTAAACCATATTCTCAAGGATAAGTCTCGCCTGTAATTAATGTACACGCAGAAATAAACTTGATTGTGAGGAATCATACATATTTATTCTATATGTGTTTGTTTCTCTATTCTTTTTGGGTATAGTTTCTTCAGATTGTGGATTTCAAAACTAGCATTGGTCGAATTTCTCTTCTTATGAGTTTCATTATAAGTTTCAATGGTGCATTTAAAATATGGCTGATGAGAACCATCAAGGGAATATCATTAAAAGTTCAAGTGATCCTTTGCACATTCATGGAGGCCCAATTACAAGAGAAAGAGGCAAAAAGATGCAGGCTGCTTTAAATGGATTAATTGAGAAAATATGGATTGAAAATGCAATTCAAGATGCAAGACATCATGAATTGGGCTTGAAGAGAAGACAAGGTATTGTGGGCATTATTCAAGTTATTGGGCAGCCAAATACACAATTTGTATCAAATGCAGAAAGGTCAAATTTGGAATAAAAACTGTATTGATTAAGCCAGAAGTAACATGCAAGCTATATACTGTTGGAAAGATAATTAAGTTAGCTTTCCAATAAATTTTACAGAGCTGGATTTGGAGTTCTCTAGAAGGAGTTATGACCAATTCATTATAGCTTGTTCAGACTTGAGATTTTCAACGACTCCTTTGTTTTTCAACTTCATTTGTTTGTTTTGTTTCAAGTTTGTCAATGTGTAAGGTAAGTCTACCATTAATGATGGTGGGCTAACATTAAGTTTGTCAATGATAGCATTAATTATAATACGCTAGCATTAAGTTTGTCAAAAATAGCATTAATTATGGTGGGTTGGTGAAGACTTTTGAAACATCTTTTGACAAACCTACTTGGAGGGTTGTTCCAATATTTCCATTTGTATTTTTAGGATCTTGGGTTTCTTTTAGCCTATTTAAATTCAGCAACCTTACTATGTAATGATATTAGAGATTAATGTTATTTGAATTTGAAAGATTATTCTTTCTTTGGTTCTTTTGAGAACTAGTGAACTTATCAAGAATTTGCATTCTTGTGGCGTTCCAAATTTAGACTTATCACTCACCTTCTCATTTATTTATTGAGTGTGGTGTCAATATCATTCTCTATACCTTTGGTTCATGTTTTCTTAAGCATTGGGTCAAGGTTTTGTTTGTCTTAAATCTGTTTAGAACTTTCTTGGGAAGTTGAAATTACAAATTAAGTGTGGGATTGAAAGTTTCATTATAGGATTCGCATCATTTGGTATCAGAACTAGTTTCTAATCAGGTTTGAATGTCTTATTTATTTTGATTATAAAAAAAAAGAGAAAAAAAAACGTACAAAAAAAATTACAAAAAGATTCAAGTATTTCTACTTTCATCAAATTGAATTTGAGTTATTCATTTTCCTTGACATAGTTTACACACATATCAATTGTGTTTCTTTGCTTGCTTGCTTTCCTTTCTTCAATTTCCTTTTCATTCTTTGTGTCCTCTTAATTTCTTTTCTTTGTTAGTGTGCTGGATTGTTATATTTGGTATGCCACTTGGGTTTTTTTTTCTTGATTTTGTTTATTTAGTTCAATAAAGAACTGAAAGAGAGAATTAAGTGTGGTAAAAGGCAAAAGTTTGTGAGATCATTAGAAGGTAAAAGCCAATTTGTGTGTTAAACACGAGAGTTAAGTGACATCAAATTGAGTGAAACACGTGAGGGAGTGTTGTGAGGTCTTTTTGCTAACAATTTTTTAGATCACAAATATGTCAAAAGATCAAGAAGCTATAGACCAATCAATCATGCTCAAAGCCATGCAACAACAATTTGAGCACATGAATCTGATGTTTGGAGAGATCCGTGACAAATTGGAGAGGCAAGACACTGCCATAGCCAATCTACAAAGGGGGCAACAACCAATAGCTCCTAATGTAAGAGGTAATTAAGGGCGTGCTGTCATGGGAGAAGAAGATGGCGATTACATAGATGATTTTGATGACCAGGCCACCGTTGACATGCGTAAAAGAGATAACAGAAGGGCAAGACGTATAGATCGTGATTTGGGGAGTATAAAACTGAAAATCTCTTTTTTTCAAGGTAAAACTGATCCGGACGCTTATTTGGAGTGGGAAAAAAAGGTGGAGCTAGTATTTGATTGCCACAACTACTCTGAGGAGAAAAAGGTAAAACTAGCTGCTATTGAATTTACTAATTACGCTATTATTTGGTGGGATCAACTTGTTTTGAGTAGGAGACGAAATCGTGAAAGGACCTATAAATACTTGGGAGGAGATGAAGGCCATCATGAGGAGGAGATTTGTTCCTAGTCATTATTATATGGAGCTGCACCAAAGGCTTCAAAGTCTTACACAAGGTTCTAGAAGTGTGGAAGATTACCACAAGGAGATGGAAATAATCATGATTCGAGCCAACATTGAAAAAGAACGAGAGGCCACTATGGCAAGATTTTTACATGATTCAAGTTAAGATATTGCTAATGTGGTTGACTTGCAGCACTATGTTGAGTTGGAAGACATGGTTCACATGGCCATGAAAGTGGAACGATAACTAAAAAAGAAAGGTTCCACTAGAACCAATTTGGGTTCATCTTCCTCATGGAAGTCAAAATGGAGCAAAGATGAAAAGGTTGTTTCAAAGCCTAAAATTGAGCCAATCAAGGATCATAAAGAGGGAGGCAACCAAAGCAAAGGTAAATCTGATTCCCAACACTCTAGAAATAGAGATATTAGTGTCATATTGCATCTCAATGCCCAAATAAGATAGTAATGATCTTGAGGGATGATGGTGATGTTGAAACCGAGAGTGAATCAGATGATGATCCTATGCCACCTTTGGAGGATGCTAATGATGGTGTAATATATCCTGTTGATGGTAAATTGATGGTTGTTAGGCGTGCTCTCAACATGCAAGTTAAAGAGGATGCGGAGGTACAACGTGATAACATCTTTCATACTAGATGCCACATCAAAGATAAGGTATGTAGTGTGATAATTGATGGTGGAAGTTGTACTAATGTAGCTAGCACTAGTTTAGTTGAAAAATTAAATTTGAAAACTTTGAAACATCAGAGGTCATATAAGCTACAATGGCTGAATGATTGTGGGGAAGTTAAAGTAAATAAACAAGTGCTGGTTTCATTCTCTATTGGGAGATACAAGGATGAGGTTCTATGTGATGTAGTACCCATGCATGCTGGACACATTCTTTTGGTTCGACCTTGGCAATATAATACGTGTGTGACACATGATGGATACTTAAATAGATATTATTTTGTAATAAATAAAAGGCAAATCACTCTTGTACCATTAACACCTAGGCAAGTGTATGAGGATCAAATGTCAATAAAAAAAGAGAGTGATACAAAAAATGAAAATGAGAGTACAAAAGAAAGAGAGATTGAGAGAAAAGTAAGTGAAAGATAGAAAAAAATATTGTTGAGAGAAAAGAGAGGCAGGAAGTGAACTTGTTTGCAAAAGAGAGTGAGGTTAAGAGGGCTTTCTTTTCAAAACAGTCTATCGTTGTACTTTTGTGCAAGGAGGCTTGTTTACACACTAATGAGCTTAACTTTTCTTTGCCTAGTGTTATTGTGACTCTTTTGCAGGACTTTGATGATATGTTTCCAAATGAAGTCCCTAACAGTTTGCCACCTATTAAGGGAATTGAGCATCAAATAGACTTCGTCCCTGGAGCTACCATTCTTAATAGACCTGCATATAGAAGTAACCCCGAGGAGACAAAGGAGCTTCAAAGGCAAGTTAAAGAACTCTTGGCAAAAGGATATGTGAGGGAGAGCATGAGTCCATGTGCGGTACCAGTTTTACTAGTACCCAAAAAGGATGGAACATGGAGGATGAGCATTGACTGTCGTGCAATTAATAAAATCACTGTAAAGTATCGACATCTTATTCCTAGACTTGATGACATGCTTGATGAATTGCATAGTTCTTGAGTGTTTAGTAAAATTGATTTTAAAAGTGGATATCATCAAATTAGGATTATAGATGGAGATGAGTGGAAAACTGCCTTTAAAACAAAATATGGTTTATATGAATGGTTAGTGATGTCATTTGGGTTATCTAATGCACCTAGCACTTTTATGAGGTTAATGAACCATGTTTTGCATGCTTTTATTGGTAAATTCGTAGTTGTCTATTTTGATGATATTTTAATCTATAGCAAAGGCTTAGATAAACACATTGAACATTTGCAAAGTGTATTGACTATTTTAAGGAAGGAAAAGTTGTATGCTAATTTGAAGAAGTGTTCCTTTTGTACAAATCATATTATTTTTCTTGGTTATATTGTAAGTGCTAAAGGAATTGAGGTTGATGAAGAGAAGGTAAAGGCTATTAAAGAGTGGCTTATACCTAAAAGTGTAAGTGAGGTAAGAAGTTTTCATGGTTTGGCTAGTTTTTATAGAAGATTTGTGAAAGATTTTAGCACCCTTGCTGCACCATTGACTGCAATTGTGAAGAAACATGTGGGATTTAAGTGGGATAGTGAACAAGAAAGGGCATTTAATCTAATTAAGGAGAAATTGATTTTTGCACCATTACTTGCTTTACCTGATTTTACTAAAACTTTTGAAATTGAGTGTGATGCTTCAGGTATAAGTATTGGAGCTGTTTTGATGCAAGAAGGGCGTCCAATTGCTTATTTTAGTGAGAAATTGAGTGGAGCAGCTCTAAACTATCCTACTTATGACAAGGAGATGTATGCATTGGTGAGAGCATTGGAAACTTGGCAACATTATCTTCTACCTAAAGAGTTTGTTATACACACTGATCATGAGTCCATGAAGCATTTGAAAGGGCAAGGTAAGTTACATAAGAGACATGCCAAATAGGTTGAATTTATTGAACCATTTCCTTATGTGATCAAATATAAACAAGGTAAGGAGAATGTGGTGGCTGATGCATTATCTAAAAGGTATGCACTTATCTCTACATTAAATGCAAAGTTGTTAGGATTTGAGTACATTAAAGAATTATATGTTAACGATCCTGATTTTGCTAATGTGTTTAATGCGTGTGAGAAAGTTGCATTTGGTAAGTTCTATAGGCATGATGGGCTTTTATTTAGAGAAAATAAATTGTGTGTTACTCATAGTTCTTTGCGTGAATTGCTTGTGCGTGAAACTCATGGGGGTGGTTTAATGGGACATTTTGACATTGCAAAAACTTTAGATGTTTTAAAAGAACACTTCTTTTGGCCACATATGAAACGTGACGTTGAAAGAATATTTGAGAAGTGTATCACTTGTAAACATGCTAAGTCTAGAGTTTTACCCCATGGATTGTATAACCCTTTGCCCACACCTAGTGAACCTTGAGTTGATATTTCTATGGACTTTATTTTGGGTTTACCTAGGTCAAAAAGGGGAAATGACTCTGTTTTTGTTGTTGTTGATAGGTTTTGAAATATGACACATTTCATTCCATGTCATAAAACTAATGATGCGACAAGCATAGCTAATTTGTTTTTTCAAAGAAATAGTCAGGTTGCATGGAGTACCAAAGAGCATAGTTTCAGATCGAGATGTTAAGTTCTTGAGCCACTTTTGGAAAACTTTGTAGGGTAAGTTGGGTACTAAACTTTTATTTTCTACTACTTGTCATCCACAAACTGATGGACAAACTGAGGTTGTAAATAGAACTATGTCTACTTTGTTGCGTGCCATTATTCAAAAGAACTTGAAAACTTGGGAAGAATGTTTGCCACATGTTGAATTTGCTTACAATAGAACTGTCCATTCAGCTACTAAATTTTCACCATTTGAGATTGTATATGGTTTTAATCCATTAACTCCTTTGGATTTATTACCTTTACCTATTGATGAGTGTGCTAGTATGGATGGTAAAAAGAAAGCTGAATTTGTCAAGCAATAGCATGAGAGAACACATCAACACATAGAAAAGAGAACTGAACAATATGCTACTCAAGCCAACAAAGGAACGTAAGCAAGTGGTTTTTCAGCCTGGAGATTGGGTTTGGGTGCATATGAGAAAGGAGAGGTTCCCAGCACAAAGGCGCTCCAAGTTGCTTCCAAGGGGAGATGGTCCATTTCAAGTGGTTGCACGGATCAATGGCAATGCCTACAAATTGGATCTTCCGGGTGAGTATAATGTGAGTGCTACTTTCAATGTTTCTGATCTTTCTCCTTTCGATGTAGGTGAAGATTCGAGGACGAATCCTTTTGAGGAGAGGAGGAATGATGAGAACCATCAAGGGAATACCATTAAAAGTTCAAGTGATCCTTTGCACATTCATGGAGGCCCAATTACAAGAGAAAGAGCCAAAAAGATGCAGACTGCTTTAAATGGATTAATTGAGAAAATATGCATTGAAAATGCAATTCAAGATGCAAGACATCATGAATTGGGCTTGAAGAGAAGACAAGGTATTGTGGGCATTATTCAAGTTATTGGGCAGCCAAATACACAATTTGTATCAAATGCAGAAATGTCAAATTCGGAATAAAAATTGTATTGATTAAGCCAAAAGTAACATGCAAGCTATATACCGTTGGAAAGATAATTAAGTTAGCTTTCCAATAAACTTTACAGAACTGGATTTGGAGTTCTCTAGAAAGAGTTATGACCAATTCATTATAGCTTGTTCAGACTTGAGATTTTCAACGACTCCTTTGTTTTTCAACTTCATTTGTTTGTTTTGTTTCAAGTTTGTCAATGTGTAAGGTAAGTCTACCATTAATGATAGTGGGCTAACATTAAGTTTGTCAATGATAGCATTAATTATAGTACGCTAGCATTAAGTTTGTTAAAAATAGCATTAATTATGGTGGGTTGGTGAAGACTTTTGAAACATCTTTTGACAAACCTACTTGGAGGGTTGTTCCAATGTTTCCATTTGTATTTTTAGGATCTTGAGTTTCTTTTAGCCTATTTAAATTCAACAACCTTGCTATGTAATGATCTTAGAGATAAATGTTATTTGAATTTGAAAGATTATTCTTTCTTTGGTTCTTTTGAGAACTAGTGAACTTATCAAAAATTTACATTCTTATGGCGTTCCAAATTTAAACTTACCACTCATCTTCTCATCTATTTCTTGAGTGTGGCGTCAATACCATTCTCTATACCTTTGGTTCATGTTTTCTTAAGCATTGGGTCAAGGTTTTGTTTGTCTTAAATCTATTTAGAACTTCCTTTTTCTTAAGCATTGGGTCAAGGTTTTGTTTGTCTTAAATCTATTTAGAACTTTCTTGGGAAGTTGAAACTACAAATTAAGTGTGGGATTGAAAGTTTCATTGTGGGATTCGCATCAATGGCTCTAAAACCATGTTGAATCTAGGTCATGCTTTTATTCTTATTTTCCTTTCTAATTTGCATAGAAGGTTTGATGGAATGTCTTCTTATTCATAATAATCCTTTTTGAGTTGTTTAAAAGGGACGCGTGGCAAGATGTGGCTCTCTACAAACACACATATATAAAACATTGGGCGCGACTACAGTACATGCATGTAGATCATACATGCATAAAAAATAGCCATTGGATTAAATTGGAGTAGATCAAATGGCTGAGATTTTTTATTATTATTAAATATGAAAGAAATGAAAAATTGAAAAATCGATAAACATGAAACATGAGACCAATAAATATGAAACACTTACCATTAACTTGAAACTGAATCATTAAACTTGAAGTAAATTAACTTAAAACTGAGGGCAATGAACATGAAACTTAGGATCATTAACTTCCAACTCTGATTAATGAATCAATAAACATGAAACACCTACCATTAACTTGAAACTGAGATTATTAAACTTGAAACCAAAGGAACTTGAAACCAAAGAAACTTGAAACTTAGAGCAATGAACATGGAACTTGAGATCATTAACTTGCAACCCCGAAAATCATGCAATTAATTGACCAATAAACATGAAAAACCTACCATTACCTTGAAACCGGGACCATTAAACTTAAAATCAAATGAACTTGAAACTGAGGGTAATGAACATGGAACTTGGGATCATTAACTTGCAACCCCGAAAATCACACAATTAATGAACCAATAAACATGAAACACCTACCATTAACTTGAAATTGAGATAATTAAACTTGAAAACAAATTAATTTGAAACTAAGAGCAATGAACATGAAACTGAGGGCAATGAACATGAAACTTAGAATCATTAACTTGCAACCCCAATTAATGGACCAATAAACATGAAACACCTATCATTAACTTGAAATTAAGACCAATAAACTTGAAACTTAGAGTAATGAACATGAAACTTAGGATTATTAACTTTCAACCCCAAAAATCATGCAATTAATGGACCAATAAATATGAAACAACTACTATTAAACTTGAAACTAATTTTTAATTATTATAAAACTAATTTTTTATTATTATGTTGCCTTTATTATTAAAATAATTATTATTTTATTATTATTTTATTTATTTATTATATTATTTCATAATATAATATTAATTTAAAGAGCAACCGGTTGCTCCAAGTTTTTTTTATGTGATACATGCAGGTATTGTAGCGTTGGCCATAAAATATAATTAAAAAAATGAATTAAAACTAACAAGACAAGTGCAACGAGAAATTTCGTTTGGAAATTCAAGATGATTTGCACAATTGGTTGTATGATGAAATTGAGATAGGTGTTACAACTATCTAAACTTATTTTTCCACTCTTAGATATATTTTTGGGAAATAAGGGAAGGAAAAATAATCTAGAAAAAAAAAAGATTGAAATTAAGAAGGCAAGTGCAAGGCGAAATTTCATTTGGAAATTCAAGAATTTGATTTGCACACTTGGTTGTATGATGAAATTGAGAGGTGTTACAATTCTCTCAACTTATTTCTCCACTCAGAGTTGCTTTTTGGGAAATAAGAGAAGAAAGAAAAATAATCGCCATCACTAAATTCAAATCCTGACAGTCAATGAATGTTTGAGGTTTCCCACATGAAGCAAATGGTCTCCCAAGGCAAGCTTTCTGTTTCCAAGCTCATCAACTACACTCAAATCCTTGCAGGCATCCACCTTGAAACTTACAAGTGCTTCTTCTTGCCCCTTCAAGAAGACCTTCTCAAAAGCCAATAAGTGCTTCTGTGGTGACTTATGCACAGATGGAGGGGTTGAGAACAAAAATATCGTATGGCCTCCACTTATACTTGCATTGTTTTTAACTCTAAGATGTATGTCCAAATTTAAGTTTTGACAAGATTGTTCAACAACATCAACTGACTTGCAATTTGATGAGTAACAAACATGCCCTTCTTCCAAAGGAATGGCTACTATCTTCGGTGCTCGAACTAATTCATGATTCATCGTGGAATAGCTTAGTCCATCTCCAAATGCATAAACAGTTTCCCCGGTGTAAAACCTGTAGGTTCTTCCAGGGTACCCATTTGAAGCATCAGGCCTCATGTTCATGTTAGTCATTGGGACTTTTTCTACATATGATTGTGGATACCAAGTCATCGGTAGTCTTCCACCTGCCAAAATTTTTGAAAAAAATTCTTACTTCATCAGTGAGTGAATTTCAGGAAAAACAGAAAATGGTATAGAAATTGGATATTGAACAGGTGCTTACTTGGATTGTAGCGTCCAAAACAAACGTCAGCTATGGCAGCCCCACCGGCTTGGCCAGGGTAACCAACCCATAGGATACTTGTAATTTTGGGATCATTTTTAGCCAATGATATATCAAAACCCCCACCGGACATTATAATAAGAATTACATGCCCTTTAGCTACTTTTGCTACTTCTGTTATTAATAATTGCTGCTGCCCAGGAAGAAGAAGGTCAAGTCTGTCGCGACCCTCTGCCTCAATAGATTGATCAGCACCCATTACAAGCACAGTAGCATCAGCTGAGGCAGCTGCCTTTTTGGCGTTGTCTACTTGGGCAGTGCCACATTGCACATTGGAACAGCCAGCCTGATAAGTTGTTGCCACCACAGCTGCTAGGCCCTGCAGAGGTGTTGTGTATTTGCACGGAGTGCCTGTACAGAAAACTCCTGATTAGTGTGGTAGTCAAATGATGAACTCAAGCTCTACAGAGATGGTACTACTTAATTATTTTACCTTCGTAGTTTCCAATCATTGTCTTTGTGACATTGGCATTGGGACCAATTACTGCCAAGTTTTTAATGGCAGTCGGAGACAGAGGCAATGAACCTGCTGTGTTCTTCAGCAGAACAATCCCTTGCCTTGCAGCGTTAAGGGCCAGATCCTGGTTTGCTTGAGTGCACACATCTTTTGGACCAAGTTGTCCATATGGTTGCTTGCTTGGATGACCATCGAAGAAACCAAGTCTCATCAAAGTAGCAAAGTTGTTAGAAATGGCATTGTCAATGGCTGACTCATTCACAAGCCCTGCTTTTACTGCTGCTTCTGTGTGTTTGCCTAGAAAAGATCCGCAATTGAGATCCAAACCTGCTAAAATAGATTTGGCTGCAGCTTCCTCAGGTGTCTTGGTATAATGTTGGGAATTGTACAACACATCAACTGAATCACAGTCTGAAACTATGTACCTACAGCAAAACAATAACATTATTTGTAAAATGTAATTTAATTGATTGTTATACAAAGTGATCATATATATTTTATACAATAATAATAACGGTAAATAAAAAATACCCATTCAATTTCCATTGCCCTCGGATAACTCCTGCCAAGAGATCTGGGTCGGCACATGTTGGCTTACCATTAACCTGATTGTAAGAGCACATGACACTAGCCACATTCCCATCAATAACACAACTCTTGAATGGTGGTTGAAATGTATCATCCAAATCTTGCTTTGTCACCTAACTCATCCAAACCAAAGCCAGACTTTAGAAACCAAAAGAAAACATACGAAAATCTTGTTAATTTCAGTTCAATTAAATCAAATAGTATGTATATATTACCACGGCATTGAAGTGGTAGCGATCGGTCCCTTTCCAATTATCCAAATCGTAGGCTGTATAATGCTTGCAGCAAGCAGCAACCTTAAGCCGATTTGGGCTACCACCATCAGTTTGTTGCAGACCTTTAACATAGCCAGTTGCATATTTACTGGCAAGCAAAGGGTCCTCACCTGGAGTCTCTTGGCCTCTACCCCACCTGGGGTCCCTAAATATGTTGATATTTGGTGACCAAAATGTCAGTCCTGCTAATCCCACATTGTACATTGCTCTTGCTTCGGTTGAGACCACCTGCAAATACATGTACATATATGATGTCATAATTAATTTATTTACATGCTGCTAATAGCTCCTCGCAGTGCAGACAGGACAGGAGATAGATTGGTCATCAGATGAAACAGTGAACTTGGATCCAGTACTAATATGAGCTGTGCGGATATTTTAAATATCTAAGACCACGTGTGTATTTATAACAATGTATGATTAAGATTCATCAATTACAGATAAAAATATGTATATTTACCTTTCCAATGGCTTGGAAGAGAGAAGCATTGAAGGAAGCGGCGGTGAGAATAACCTGAGGGAAGCTTGTAGCTCCAGGAACGACATTGGAAAAATGAGTACCTGGACCGACGTAAGAGACACCATGTAAAGCCTCAGACCACCACTCATATTTTGGTATCCCAAGCCTACTCACACTCCCTGCACTATTCACCAAGAAAGTGATTTTCTCTTGCAACGTGAGTCTCTTCACCAAGTCTCCAACTCTCAAATCAATCCCTAACGATGTGTTACAGAAACCCAGACTCGCCAAAGACGGATTGCTCACAACATCACAGGCAAAAACTGGTGATGATTGAGCTGATGATGATGAATGTTGTAAAGAACAACAAGTCAGAAACAAGAACAAAACAGAGACCTTCGGTGCTCTGTTTCTGTTTTGAGCCGGAGCCATATCAATGTAAAGTAGTAATATTGTAAGTGAAAGTGGTTAATATGTGTTGTTTATAAAGAGAGCAGAGTCTTCCAAAGCACATGTTGTTTTGTAGCACCCCGTGATGGATGATTGGAAAGTAAGTAAAGATGGAGGCGAAAATGTTTTCAATTGAATTGAGTCCGTGACCGCGAGTTTGAGTTTTTTCTACGTAGAGAGGCAGAGTTGCTCACTTGCTTGTACGTGTTCTGAGTAATAGTCAGTGTGTGCGCGCGCGCCCGTGAGAGACAGTAAAGGGTGAGTGGGCGAGCAGAGTGAGTAAGGTTTCTTTCTTTTAACTCGAGACTTTGGCTTTGTTATACTTTTTTTTTTTTTTGAGTCTTTCATTTCAGTTCAGTAGTAACTCACGTGACTGATAAGCAGCTGATATTTTGGCTCTAACATAGCCATTAGCCTAGCCAAGCCGAGGAGAATAAGTCTCACCTCTCAAGGTCTTAGTTGCCCCATCCTTTTTTCAAGTTCAGTTTCGTGGAAATTGCCTTTTTGCTCTTTTACTAAAATGTACTCCCTTTGAGTTTTCATAATACTCATTACGTCCCTAACACGAAAAGAAATTAACGAAAAATACTAACTTTTTAGCTATATTATTACTTTGCCATTATATATCAAAACAACTTTCAACGATAATTTGATGGCGGCTACTTGCTACGAACTAGTAGTAACACATCAATAATGCTATAATGCTTATGTTTTATAGATGTTAAATGATTGGCGTATAGCTAATATTTTTAAATATTGTTGATATGTTTGAGTATCATCAAGATGTATGAACTTATTTTTAAGTAAGAATTATCCATAAATGAGACCGATTGGTTTAATACATGGTGTGTCAGACATACTTTGAAGTGATATAACTTAAGCTATCAATGATGATTTGTGATGTATGAATCAAATTTCATAACTTACCTGTGAGGTTCATGCTATGATTACAAGTTCTATTATTATGAGACCTAGAATAAAATTGAAAGTTTTTCATAATCTTATTAAGAAACTTAATTTATTCTTTTTAAAAAAAAACTGAATTTTAGCTTCCATATTTTGCATTCTTTTCTTTTCTTGTGTTCTATTAGACAATATAATTGGGAGAAATTCAAGGATACCTTAGGCACTATGCATCATTAGATTTTTCTAACTAGTATAACTAGGATGTAAAGCATTAACAGTTCTCAACTTTTGAACAATAATATATTTTATTGAAAACTGTTGATCTCTTTTATGGCTCCCACTCTTATACTTTATCATTTGATTATCATAGTTAAGAACATGGATAACAATTCGCAGTTTATAAAATTATGGACAAAACAATAATTGTATCATATAAATGCCTAAACGATAGTATAGTTAACCTTTAGAAATATAGGACTAAAAATTTATTTGAACTTGATCCATCACTATTTTTTTTTAATACAATCCATCACTATTTTTTTGAAAAAAGAAATAATAACAGATAGTGTACTTCACCTCTTATAATGAAAACACAAGATCAAGCAGTTAATTTATACTTTTAATATAGCGTGGGGGTGAAAGGTAATTGTAAAAAGAAAAACATTAATTAAAACTAAGGCATAGTCAATTGTCAATAACTAGGGATGGCAAAATTTAAATCGGCTCCGGATGTAGGTGCATTCGGATCAGAATCCAAATTAGATTTGCATTGATATTTTTGCATTTGGAGTCCGCCAAAAAAAAATGTGGATCCAAATGCGCGAAATACTCACACAGATTACAGGTAGATATTCCGGATATCTGGTTATGAATAAATTAAAATTTAACAATTTAAAATTCAATAATTTACCAAATAATATCAAATAAAATCCAACCATTAATCACTATCAATAACTTAATACCTAAAATAACGTAGAACACTATAAATTCACAAATAAAAGAACCACAACATAAATCAAATATTAAGAATTATATAAATCTAAGTCTAATACCACTATAAATCCATAAATATTTTTTATTTTAATTTAAATTATATATTTTAATTAATCCTGTTATACTTTTTTCATTTAACTTACATATTTTTTCATTAATTTTAATTTATTAAATAATTTAATTAAAAAATAATACGGATCTAAATATCTGATTTTTTTTAATGTATTTACATTCGACTCTGAATTTACATCTGCATGAATTTTAAATTTTAGCATTTAAATCCGCATTATTTATTACGCGGATATGCATTTTTTCCCAACCCAAATCGTTCAAATTTTTGCTTATCTAATTGCCATCCCTATGACAATGAGGCGGGGACTGGGGAGCTAACCGTCTCATGCTGGAGAGCCGAGTATACACGAAAAGAATCTGGGGACAAGCGAAAGAACGAGCCACAGATCATATTTTGATTACTTGTGATTCAGTGCATAAAATGTCCCGTGATTGGTCAGTGAGCGGGCTAACACAAGAACTTTTAACGTAGGGACCGATTTCACTGTCCAATAAAAAAGCTCCAATTTCAAATACGGGTCCCACATCCAATGGAGAAAAAGGATCTTAAATGGGCCCACATTTATTGGAAGAAAGAATGCACTGGAGTTCATACTATGGGTCCAGCTGTAAGAGAACAACTGGTAAATCATGAACGTGAAGCATTATTACAATTGCGGCGCGTGAAGATACAACAGCGCGTGGCCTTAGTAAATAAAACCAATCTGGCACGCAAGTTGCAACTAAAATAGTTCATTTGATGGGTACATAATTTATTCGCATCGAAAAGTATAAATTTATTTAATACATTTGTATATAGAGCCATTTCGGCCTGCAATTTTAACTCCATACGAATCAAATTTCCCGCCAAGCAATCTCTGCAGAAAGATAAAATTTTATTTATTTAGTGATAATTTTCACTAAAAAAAAAAAGAAAAATTGGACAATCTTTGCAGCCAACCCACGAAAGGAAAAAAAAAAGGGCAACAAAATAATTAGAAAATGCGGGAGATAGAGATAGAGACAGAGACAAGAGATTATTAAGTTCTATCTGTCTTCACACGTTTTCGCATTATCGTAAAGGCTAAGGATGCTTTCAAGGTGCATGCATGATTAACTAACTTGAAAATCGCCACCCCAACTCACTGAAATGTGAAGATAAGATGATTATCATGCTTAAAAATTAAGTCTCTGAAAAAGCATATTGATAAATGATTTTGTCTGTTGATATTAATGTATATGATAAAAAAAAATAATAAAAAGAGAAGTACAATACAAAGACTTCATGAAGTCACCTATTTTAATATTGGGATATTGACGGGATTCAGTCATTCAGTGCGTTAATCCTAGTGTGGTCGTACCTAATTAATATATATGATTATATTAATTTGAAAGAATAAATATAATTTGTTCTAACAAAGAATGCATGGTTATATTAAAAAAGATATGTCATTTGAATTGTTAGCTTTTAAAAATCTGTGGCATGTGCATTTTTGTCGATTTCCATATACGGATATGATTAAGATTTATTCTTTTTCCTTTGAAATGTGCTCTACTCTAAGATAGCATCATGCGTATATTTTGGTTTTGGACAAATAGTGTTTTGGTTCTTACCGATCCTTCCCAAATGTAATTGTTGTAACCCTAGTCAATATATTGACCAGATATGTTTCTTTCCTGGTGAGTACTATTGTCAAGACAGTAAGATCCCATAACTGTTTAACTAAATGCCTAATCGTCCTTTGTAACACCATCTGCCCTCTTGTCATTTGGAAGTATTCTAATATCACGTATAAAAAAAATTAGAAAAAAAAAAGTCTTTAGATATTTGATCGCACATTCACATGCTTGCTTGACAATGTACGTAGCCCCATATATAGCCAAAAATTCCAGTGCTTTAATTTATTAGTCGTGGCAAATATACACGAAAGCATCTTTTCTGGCGGATTTATCTGAGGAAGAAGCTGTCGTCCTCAAATTATAGCTTGTTGCACGCACTACTCTTTGTTAACAACTTGACAGCCTATCAAATTGATTGATCCCCGATCATGTGAAAGTTACTTATGATCAAATTGTTATTAAAACCTAGGTTGAATCCAATTAGCAGGCTATACATATATAGAAATTAAAGCAGATGTAACGCAAATTAAGTCATTCAAACCGTCACAGTGATTATAGCGGAAAAGGTTGCATAAACAAATTATATTACGAATTTACTATCAAATGAAAATGGTGAAATTGACAATATATATGAGATATATTCAAAGAAAAAGAAAAACATGAACTGCTGAGCTGTTCGACTATATAGTGTGCTATTTTTATGATCTATTGCCACGAGTATTGGATACTTGTCGCATGTATTTCTCATCTAATTTTACAAGAGTGAAAATATACAACTGGTAAGAATTCAATAAATGAATAAGTACTGTACACTAATGGCATCCAAGACTATCTTTTCATCTATGACATTTAAGCTTCGTTTATCCAGCAGTATTGCTACAAATCATTTGTTATTAACACGTAATAATTTTTAAAAACCCAACTTAGACAAGTATACCAAGCAGTAATATTAGATTTTATTTCACATGGTTAGAGTTTCTAGCTATAATTACTAGCCGCCAAACAACTTTCTGATTAGAAACTTGTTGAAGTAAAATTTAGTGCAGCTTCGGTATGCAGCTGTAGAGTTTCCTTTATCAATTTTAAAAGAAATCATCGAAGTCTCTATCCTTGCAATTTGCAATGGTCCAAGGTTTAAGGACCAAGCAGTACACCGCGAAAAGTTACAAGAGACCTAGCCGTAGCCAATAGGTAGAAAAGAGTGATGGAATTATGACATGGTATTGTGACAGTCGCAATAATTATTTTGAAATATTAATAATAAGGTGGAAGAAAATTATCAGAGAATATACATTTCTACAAGGGGTAAAAAATCCATGGAATATTTTTCCCATTCACAATATTTGTTATTAGCAATTCAATAATTTATAGAGTCACATGTATATACCTCATATATATCAATGACTATCATATTGTTATATAGAGACACGGACGTGAAAAATTATAGTAATCTAATTCAAACCTTTTGCTTTCACCCTAAACTTTCTGGAAAGATTAGGTAATGCTCTTGGGGCCGAGAAGAGGTGGAACTGCCTGATAGGGATGTGAACTTCGGGTTTGATTTGATTTTATGAGAAAACTAAATTAAACAAAATAAAAAATTCGACCTGTGACTATATGTCTATATAAAATTTTGTATCTTGACCTACTCAAATTTATATTTTGTGTTATTTATGGTCTCTTTCAGATTGTTATTTCTCTTTAACATCCCCAACCCCAGTCTAGTTCTACCACTAACCAGGGAGGCCAAAAGTGTGTGTTTAGTATTTTTTTTTTTTTTGCACCATCTCCTATTGTCCTACAGCTTTAACCCCACGCGTTTTCTGACTTTCTCCCATAATTTCCATTGTCGGTGAGTGCCGTTTTTATTTTTATTTTTATTTTCTTTTTTTAAGTAAATGGTGGATAAAACCCAAATTCAAGTTTAGTCCCCACCTTCCAGACTTCGAATCGTTGATTAAAGTTGGAAACAAATTAAGCAGATAATCTGTCAATCACATCATGATTAATTACACGAGATTGACAAGTCCGTGGAGCATACGTATGGGACCTGTCTACCTTACAGATTCTGTAACATACGCACCCAATGCATGCACCACACCTGTCCTGCATATGGAGAAAAAGCATGCAATTGTTTTTGTTTGGTAGCTAGCTAACCAATCAGGAGCTGGCTAAGTTGGATCTGTATGTTACAGAATCTGTAACTTAGCCAGCTCCATACGTATGAATTAAATGAATACAGGCGTTTGATTTTATGTGATGAGTTTATGTATAAATAATTTTTATTTTGTGTGGGATAGTGGGTGACTCAATCAAATTGGTTCCATCCGTTACCAGAAGCTGAAGATAAAGAATATAATCTGTCAATATATAATCACATCATAATTAATTAATTATACAGGAGGGGATTGACGTATCCATGCATATGGAGCCTATGTATAAATTAAGTTAATAATTAAATTAAGACTTTTTTATGAAACACATAACACGGCACGTCGGGCTTATCGGCTGGGTTTGTAATGCAAATGGAATCTCCTCCCACCTTGCTGTTGGTAGCTAACAGCAGAATTATATTGACCGTGTTTGTGTGTGTAATGGAAGTGGAATCTTCTCCCATCTTGCTGTTGGTAGCTAACAGCATAATTATATTGACCATATATGTGTGTGTTTCTAATAGCGAGTGTCCTTATTTTTTTATTTTATGTAAATACGTTGTTAAATCATACGGTTTAATAGAGTTAAAACATATATTTTGTTAAACCGTATAGTGTTATAGTGTATTAAAAATCGACTTTATTAAACCGCACGATTAAATAGCACATAAAAAAAAAATGAGAATGCCTACACGGCTGCACCTGATGATGATTATATATATGTGTGTGTATGTGGATGGATGGATGGATGTATTCAATTTGAGTGACAAAATCAATAAAATTAAGAGATAAAAGAAAAATGGTGATATATATTTATGTAAAAAAATTTAATGAGAGTTTACATGCTTTATTCAAATACAATGTAATAATTTAATTAATATTACAATTTACACCATATGGTATAGTAGTTTTTCTACACTTTAATAAAGTGCAACAACCCTTATCAAATAAAGATTCTATATGCATGATTCTTAATTAAGATAATTAGATGATGACAAGTACTTAGGAGATGGATGACGAAGGTCGCCATATTAACTTCTTTATTGTGTGTGGACGGCAAATTAACTTATGAAATGGCTGTAGTGTCTTTGTGTGGTGTGTGTGTGTGTGTATAATTGGGTGTAAGAATGTTGTTATAAGGTTATTATTATAAGGATATTATTGTAAGGATATTATTATAAAAGGAAAAAAATAAGGTTAAGAATCTAACATAATTAACATTGTAGGTGTCTTGAGATTTTTTTTTTTAAATATAGGGACTAAACGAATGCTTAACTCAAAATATAAAAACTAAACAAATATTTATTCTATATGTATGTGTGTGTGTTGTGTGTGTGCACACACACGCGCTTTAAATCTTCTTATTTCTTCAGTAATTAATTCAACGTCTTGTACGATAGTTTGATTGGTTTTGAATACACTCCGATCATTGGAATTCGAGTAAGAATGTGAGATAAAATTAAGTTGATGTTTAATGGGATGAGATTTTTCTATTTCCATTCAAACCTTTAAAAGAAAACGCGATTCTTGCTTTTTAATTGGATAATCATAACACCCAATTAATATTACAGTCTAGTCTAAGCTAAGTCTACTCTCAATTAATGATCAAAAGAATTACTAATTATATAATGAAGACATTATAGATCAAAGTAAAAAATGGAGGCTGTCCAAGAACTACATCGCCTATACATGCATGAAATGAAATTAAATCGTGAAAGAGGAGCAATTGGAACAGTCCTTGCCGCGGAATTAAAATTTTGGTTCAACAGAGCTTTGACTGAAAAAATCACAAATTATGAATGGTTAAAATCAAAATTCTATAAAATGAAGAGTCCTATCCTTCAGACAAGAATTAAATTTTAATTAAAACCCTTATCTTCCTTGATTTTTTTATATATATATTATATGTAGGTAAAGCTCCCTAGCAGCCACAACATTATTCCACCCAAGAGAATTCATATGAATAAATTCATTCAAATGGTAAAGCCCCCTCAAATTAAATCTTATTATACACTATTTTTTTCCTATGTTGATGAAAGTAGTTTTTACATCCAAGAACTTAGTTCAAATGATTGTTAAAAAATTATATGAATAATCTAGAAATGTTTTCAAGAAATGACTAAATATATTCACATGAAAGGATTGAGGCTTTTTTTTTTTTTCTCATCTCATCATTGCATTTCCATGTCAATATTGAGGGTTATTTGAATGAAAAAAAAATTAAAAATTCCCTCTATAATCCATCATCACGCACGTAGTAGCTTTGAAATTTGACAAACATGCCAGAAAAAATATCAATAAAATAATTTTTCATAATTTGTACTCACTAATTACTCAAGAAAATATAATAAATTTAACTTTTATAAAATCAATAAGGTGAGATAGAAATAAGAAGAGGTATCTAAAATTTGAAATTTTTAGGTTTTGATAAATAAATTTAGATTCAATGTTGAGCTGACTTTTTCATAATATTTTGTCACACATGTATTTATAATATCAGTTATGAATTAATTACTCATTATTTCTTATCCAATAATTACTAATCACCATATTATAAAATGTTCAGCACAAAGCTCAGCACTACTCCAAATTTTTTATGACTAATCTCTCACCATGTAAGAAAATTAATGGTGAAATAAAGATTCAAGACTTAAATTGATGAAATTGAGAAAATAAAATTAATGTTTATAGTTTGAATGTTGTGAATGGGTGCTAAGATTAGTATATTTTTATTCAATTGAATAAGGGTTCCCTTACTAATAAATTCAGTCACGAGCATTTTAGTGATATGAAATTTTTTAAAACTTAAGTGTGCAAAATAATTTTTAGAATATAAATAATTCTATCCAAAAATGAAATAATGAATATTAATCAATTTGAAGTGTGATCTAGCAACGAACGAAATGGGAATTTGAAATATATATATTCACTATCAAACTAATAATAATACAATACAATATTATTTTGTTATTGTGTGATTGTGAGACCGTATTTATTTAATAAGGATATTGCCAAAAAACAATAAATAAAAAAATTATAACGAACATTAAGGATAAGGAATGATCACGACTCATTAATGCTGGTTCTAAAGTAGGTAAATCATGTGCAAATAAGAAATTTTTTTCTTTTTAATATTTCATAAAAACAGTGCACTCCAATGATTGTCCTAATTATTTTAATAATGATTAATTGAGGTTCCAACTTGAGTCCCAATCATTCTGTATAGACTATTTATTAGATAGTAAATATTTTTACTAATAAAATTAATATTCTACCATTCACTCATTTATATTATTATACATTAATCTATTTATTCATTTATTAATCTTCCATTGCAATTTCTACTTTTATGTCTCATGGACGACCTTAAAAATGTTAGTTATGAGTGTGTTTTAATAAATCATAGGGTTTGAACATGAAGAAATCCGATTAATATGAATTAGGAAAAAGAAGAGTTAATGAAAATTAGTTATTATTATACTCTTTAATGATAAATTGATTTTGGTATTCATATGTATGCTACTTGTCAAGAATTATTAAAATAAAAATAATATTAATATAAACGTGATGAAATCAGATTAATATAAACTAGGAAAAAGAAAACTTAATGAAAATTAGTCATTAATGAAAATTAATGAAAACTTAATGAAAATTATTATACTATATAATAATAAACTGATTTTGATATTCATATGTATGCTACCTGTCAAGAATTATTAAAATTAAAATACCGAGTAGTTTCTAGTTATATTGTTAATTCAATTTAAACTTTAATCAATTATGATGAGATAGGCGTTGATATGAATAAACTAATTCCAACCTGTAGCACCTGTTGCTCATAATCCTTAATTACTATCAATTTTTTAATAATTATGATTAGTTCAAAGAAAATTGAAGCCACAATTAAAACAAACAGCGTTTCTGTTAAGGTGATAACTTATTCCAAATCAAGATTTGAGATTCCAGCGACTAATAATTGGAGACTTGTTTTTATATGGATGGTTGTTAAATTGTTTAATGAGGATGTTCGGTGACAAAAGGGCATATGAAGATCACATCACATGTCACAAGTGATACTCGGCAATTTGATTATCTACTCCATGACACTTCTCGAAATTTTATTGCAGCAAAGCTCTTGCTCATCGGTGGCAGTTGGCAAGTCAAATTCTCTTCCTTGACATAATAGTTTTGATTCTCTTTTACTAATCTTCATAATCAGCTGTGCTATCTGACGGCGAGTAAAATGACACAATTACAATTTTTTTTTTATACAATGTTATTATACAGACTGTTGAATGAAAACACTATATGAATTGCGTGATTAATTTTAAAACATTTTATATTTTTGTTGAATCAATCATATAATGTTAGATTAGTTTGTACAAAAATAACATACATGAGAGTTTATAGATATAATATTACTCATTTGATATTAAGAAACGAGTCAGATCTATTTCTGAATATTTAAAATAAACACAATTTTCATAATGCACATGAGAGTAATTGATCCTTCAACCTAAAGAGGAAGACAAAATAAGTATCCACTAATTGATATTTAATTCTCCACTTTGAGCTATCTAAGTGTTTGAACTATGCTAGATCAAAATTGTATGCAAGAGCACGATGCATTCAAATGGATATTGTGGCTTGGACATGAAAATGAGAATCTTTATTTTCCACGTTAATTAATTGTTTGTTGCGGGGCTATGAAGCGACTTTATATCTGGGATAGAGAATTTCAAATAAACATTATCAATTACCATTGAAATTGAATAATATAATATAATTTGGTTGGACACCTGCTCCTTCAAGGATTGACAATAATTCAATTTTAGTTGCACCTAATTAACCATGTGTTGCCGCAAACATTGACAATAAAACTCCATTTCGTTGCATTCCAGTTCAATAACAGAGTGTATACAATTAAAAATTAAACTAATTTTACTTCTTACGTGAGTTACTAATATTTCAAAAGACAATAAAAGCTAATTTTTTTATTAGAACAGTAAGCTGTTGAATTAGCTTGACAAGAGTTACTTTCTATCAGTTGTGATTTGGGCTTTCAAACCCAATACAGAATCCCACAAAAACCCAAGTGAGAAAGTATGACTTGTCAAGTCCACCTCCACATTTTGGTTAATGGGTTACATTTATTCATCAGTTACAAAGAATGATCCGTATACTCTGGAAGTTTTATGATTAAAGAAAGACAAAAGCTGTCCCATTTATTTATTTATTGAATCACTTATATGCATTACACAATCGTTATTTATATTTATATGACAAGTGTACCCACAAATTAGCTGCTTCACCCATAAATTAGTGGGTGAGATACCTACTTCTACCCAATTTTTAATTAGGAGAGAAATACAAAAAATCTCTAAAGGGACTCGAACTTATATTTTCACATTAACGCGAACTCATACCCTCACTAATATGAGAACATAGGTTCACCACTCTAACTCTGGGCTAGTGGCAAGTTGTCCCATTTATTAATTATTAACGTGCCTGTTGAAAGTAAAATAAAATTTAAGATTAGAGTATAATAATAATATTCAAATTCTCTAACTTTAGAAAATAGTTTTCAAATCCAACTATTAACCAGACACGGCCACTAACCAAATTATTTTATTTTTTAGGAACCAAATTTTTTATTTTTAGGATTAGGATTAGTTTAAGTTTTAGACACATTGAAACAATGACATTTGATATTTTTTATAAATATATATTTATTTATTTTTAGTTCGGTTAGATTACCTTGGTCAAGTTTTCATTATCCAATCCAAACCCAATTAAAAATTGGATTGAGATTCTAAACCCATCCGAAATCATTCTGAACTCATCTTAACCCTAACCAAATTATTTTATTTTTTAGGAACCAAATTTTTTATTTTTAGGATTAGGATAAGTTAAGTTTTAGACACATTGAAACAATGACATTTGATATTTTTTATAAATATATATTTATTTGTTTTTAGTTCGGTTAGATTACCTTGGTCAAGTTTTCATTATCCAATCCAAACCCAATTAAAAATTGGATTGAGATTCTAAACCAATCCGAAATCATTCTGAACTCATCTTAACCCAAACAATTTATGTTGGGTTGGGTTTGAATTATGAGTTATGGGTTTTTTGGCCATATGACTGCTTGGATTCATTTTTTTAATTAATAATATTAACTCTTGACTAATTAAAATTTGAATTGCAACCTGCGACTTTGAAAGACGGTTCTTTATCACTGGAATTGCACCTTTGCTTCGGCTCATAGCCATTTGAATATTTTTGTTCTCATAAACAATATAACTTTTGTACTTAAATTAATCCAAGTACTCCATGCAACATTTGGTTCATTTCTTTTTCTTTTAATAGAAAAATAGGTATAATGATGATTTGTTTTTGTAATCTTATTAAAAAAAAATTGTTTTTCTTTCCATTTTCTTTACCATTAACGACCAGCAAAATGCTCGACGTCCATTTCAAAAGTATTTTCTTGGCTTTAAAGAATCGTTTGTTTAACATTCTTGCTAACTTTTTGAGATATCACTTTTATTTTCAAGCTCATGATCATTCTTGAAAGTTATCATTTCTCTTCGAAGTGTAGAAGTTTTCCTTTCAAACGCAAAAAAGAAACAACTCAATTCTTCATATTATTTTCTTATAATTATATAAGCAAGCGATATATGATCATAATAGGGTTCATGATCATGTTCAAGAAAGTTTACCTCATTGTCTTCAATGCCAATGATGAACATATATCCATCATTCATCCGTATCATAATCAAATCAAGTAAGTTTGCCTCATTGTCTTCAATGCCGATTAAGAACATATATCATCATTCATTCGTATCATTCCATGTAGCCTTCGTGACTTTCGGTCTTTCATAATTTTTTCCGTAGTATTTTAGCAAGAGGCATTCTATTTTTGTTTTTATGCCTAGTTTCTTGCAGTTGCGGAAAAATAATTTACGGGGGCTAAAGTAAATAACAACAAAATGTAAAAATTAAAACTTGAATATATAAAAATTTTTATAATACATTTACAATTGTTCTCTATGCGATTTCATATTTTTAAAATATTGTGCAATAGACTCATTATCAACACTATTAAATACATCTTTTTCTACATAAACAATCAAATTATCATTCATCCATTCATCTCTCATCTGATTTCAAAATTTGTTCTTCACAAATTTTATTACTGAAAATGTTTTCTCTACCGTGGCTGTAGAAAATGGAAGAACGAGACTATTTGATAATTTGACAGGGATTATTTAAAAATTTATTAATTTTTCTTTTAAACAAAAAGGGGTAATTTTTTTTCAATGGGGGCTTGAGCCCCCACTGGTCCTACACTGCATTCGCCTCTGGTTTCTTGTATGCATAGCAAATAATTTAATAGTCGAAAAAAAATATTTCCATAACGCATTACCAAACTAAATCCAAATTTAGTTAAGCAGTTTGGGTTGACCTTAAATGTAACTTAAATCAACCTACACCCACTCCCAATCATTGTCATAGATTGATAGATTTGAAGCACTATAATTTTACCCAATAAGTATATCTTTGACACCATAGGGATTTAAAATTAAAAAAATCAATAAATAAATTAACAATATACCAACATGTGTGCATACAATCCATTAACTTCTGTAATGGTTGTTTTGGGGACTTCGATGCATCCATGTGTCTCAATCAAATTGGTTGGAGATAATCCTCCTTCAACTAGAAAGAGGTTTTGCGTATGATCTAAGACCTGAGCTCAATATGGTCCGCAAACCTGTTGTTCTTTTGATAGTTCAAGGACTCAAGTCTACAAGATTGTTTAGGCATTGATTTTGTTCAAATAAACTTGTGTTGAAGCTTTGACTAGACTGGTTTGTCAAATGGTGGATTTAGACCTGAATAGTTGTGGCACTACTATGAGTAGTGGTATGGGAGCATATTACACAAGTGAATAACGGACAATTAGGGTTTAGGATCCTCCCTTAATAACTAATATGGCAATAAACTAAAAAAAAAACATTAATGTGGTCTAAAGCTTAAGGATGGAATATGGGATAATGCCAACCCAAAAAGTGTGATTAGATGGTGTTTAGGATGGTTCTAACACTAGTTTGCGAGAATAAAAGAATTTAGGTGGTGAATTCAAGAATGCTTCCATAACAAATCCTTCAATTTAAGGTCAGGTTTGAGGGTTCTAAAGGCATTTAATTGAGAAGGAAGGACTGTTTTAAGTCAAAAAATGTGTTTTAATAGTGATGAGATGGTAAGGATGGCTACTTTAGGATATTTTGAGATTGAAGAAATATAAACTAAGGTTTTTGTTCATGAAGAAGAGCTTTTCTTAAACAAGGAGGATGGATGAGGCTACTATTTAAGGATATTTGGACTACTAAACGATTGCTAGGTTGTTGGTGAATGCGTAAAAGTAAGTTGCGATGATGATTGAGCTCAGTTGAAGGATGATCTAGGAATAGTGTACGAGATGCTCTATTTACAAGTTTTGAGGGTAAACCTCAATGACAAGGTTTAGGAATCTTACTTCTAGAATATAACATGAATCACTTGTGCTACAAGGTAAGGTTTTGAGGATTCATTCCTATTTTACAGATGGGAAGGAGTGCTTTCCTAACTTGGTTAGGATTCTAACATATGTATTGTAAATAAGGACTTTTGGTAGCCAAGCATCTATCTTGTAGGGGTAGAAAATGACTTGGGCCGAAATTAGGGTTTCACAAGTTTTCTAGATGTTTCATAGGCTTTGGTGAGAGTTAGTTAGCCATCGGATCAAAAACTTTAATCTTGCTGCAAACTCAATTGTGGGCATTAGGCACTATTTGGTCTTTTATGGACTTACGATGGTTATTGATTCTCCACTAGTCCATTCCATAAGACAGTTTTTTTATGGGCCAGGTTCCCTAATTGGGTTTGGCAGAGGATTTAGTACGAATTGGGTCATTTTTTGATGCAATCGTGTCTTTCAAATGACAGCTAATAGTAGTTGTCCTAGCATAGTCACTTGTTTCCTCTATGGATTACATACTTAATGGATTGGGCTAAGTCTTTGGACCAGTGTCTGATTTTTTAGGTATCTTTTAAATTTGGGGTAAATATTGTGATATTCTCATAGTTTAGTGAAATAATTATGAAAATTCTTTTCTTTTCTTTTTCTTTTTTAAATAGTCACACAAAATCTTTTTAGGGTAAGTATATCCTTTAACTATAGTGATCCAAATTTATTTCATTTGGATAAAATTATTCAAAAAAATTGAAGTTTTATATTCATTCCTAAAACCGAGTGGTTCTTTGTGACCATTGATTTTTGTTAGACGAGAAAAATGTATGATATTCTTCCCCCCCCCCCCCCCCAAAAAAAACGCTAAGAGTAATAATTAAAATAATTCCATTAACTCTCTTGCAGTTTTGTTATAAAAATATATACTATAATCATCCTTATATTTTTCAACTGAATGATAAATAAAAATTATCAGACAATTTAACCATATAACTTTTCATTGATCTATTTTATATGATTATAATGAAAAAAAAAAACAGGCATAGACCATCAATCTTTTTCAAAATTAATGAAGAAAGGGATGGCATCGATTGTATTAACACTTATTGTATGTTAGGAGTTGAATGTTCTTTGTTAATTTTCTTTTCCCCCATTTATTTTAAGGACATAAAGGGCCATGATTTGTTGACTGAGAAAGAGACAAAATGAAATATAAGTGTGCAACCCAAGAGGGGAGGTGAATTGGAAATTTAAAAATTATCCTAACAAATCCACACAACAAGCAATCTAATGTCTTAATAAAAATTGAAAGCAATAAGTTCAATAAAAGCACAATAATTAAAAGAGTAAGGGAAGAGAGAAACGAACACAATGATTTTTACGTGGTTCGGCTATCCCCGCCTACGTCCACGCCTCCAAGCTCACCTGACTTGAGGATTTCACTATCCAAGCCTCCCAAGGTTTCAAACGATTATAATTGACTTTTAAGGTGTCAATGAACCTTTACAACAAGAGATTATATCTCCAATCTCTTCACCCCAAATGTTTCCCACACTTGTACACTCACAAATTGATGAGAAATGAAAAATACAACAATGAATCTCTCTTTAAGAGTGGATATACAAATTGAAGAACAAAAATGATTTTATGAATGATGATTCACGAAGTTGAAGCTCAATATATGTTGTGTGCACTTGTTCTTGCTTGCTTGGATTCCCAAAAATGAATTGATTTTAAGTTTATATACTTTGAACTCAAAAACTAGCCGGATTTTTGTTACCGTTAAGGTAAAATTTTGAATTTTGCCTATCCGGCTTGCCGGATTTGGAATCCAGTAAGCCGTTTTCGTTTTGGGTGCATTCTGCCCAGTTTTCGGTTTTCCAGATTTTGTATCCGGTAAACCGGATGCTACAGTAATCTGCTACAGTGAAATTTTTCTAAATTTTCAGTTTGACCCCAAAACTTTATAAAACTGTAGTATAACCCAAAATGTTGTAAAAATTTGCAAATAGGTCCAATTTTAGAATTTTAAATAATGCTTTGTCAAACCCAAAATTTTCTGAAATGATGATATAGCCCAAAACGGTATGACACTCTTCAAATAAGTCCTTTACCAAAATTTCAAGCAATATTTGTTTATTTCAAAGTTTTTCAAAATTCTTTCAATTAAACCATAAATTTTGACAAACAACCAATTTCATAAAATCATTTTTCCATTAAATATAAAACCTTTATAATGTAAAAATAATGATTTATTCAAAAGGAATAAAAACAATCAATTGCATAAAATCATTTTTCCATTAAATATAAAACATTTATAATGTGAAAATAATGATTTATTTAAAAAGAATATTTAATAATTTGAGTTTAAAAAATTTATCATTCTTAATGTTGTTTGTTATCATCAAAATCAATATTATGGAAACATATATGTTAACAATTCTCCCCTTTTTTATGATGACAAACATTTCATGTATTTAAAGAATGATTCCACAAATTGCTCCCCCTAAATATAATCTTCTTTTACAATTTGCCAATTAGCTAAATTAATGATTTAAATACATGGATTTTTCTCCCCCTCATCATCAAAAAGAAAAACTTAATTGGCAAAGACAAAAGTAGCAAATTTTTAAAAATTTGAAAACATGTATTCTTCTCCCCCTTCATCATAAAAAAAAAAAGAAAACGAAAAGGAAAAGAATAAGAGTAGGAAATTTGTTACCCATGTTGTCCAAGTAGAAATTTTGAAAGAATCTCTCCCTAACAAGAAGCATCATCTCAAATACAAGATTAGTAATATCACATCCAAATTATTATAGATCATGATAAAAGCCAACTCCATACACAAATAATCATACCAAAATATCATGAACCATTATTCCATTAATTACCAAATCAACAATTCATAGCATAAAAATTATCATATAATACACCCATGTAATCAAATCATCATATCTCAAAATCATCATCATAATCAAATATCAATTATTAAAACAATTACTCAAAATGTATATTATTCTCCTTCTTTTGATAACATCGAAATGATATATTATTTTATCTCCCCCTTTGGACAACAAAAAATTCAAAATGCATATTATTGAAAATCATATTATATGCTCCCCCTAAATATATGTCCAATTTAAAATTTTAACCGAAATGATTTTATCCAAAAACATATCATATTTGTCTCCCCCTATCAATCATCAAGACTTCAAATCAAGCACATATAATCATCAATCATGAAAGTCATCAAGAAATCAAATCATCCCAAGTTTATGCCGAATTTTTGAAAATTACTCTTCGCAAAGAGGTTTTGATTTGTTTACCAAATTGGCATACATATTATCAACTATCCAAGCTCCATAATTACTAATTACATTAAAGAAATCAAGACAACTAAACTCATCAAAGATCTAATGTGATATTTTAATATAACTTACACTCTCATATGTGCCAAGATCTCAATGATCATGTATTTCTCCCCCTTTTGATATCATTTAAAGCAAGTAATGCATATTTAACAATGCGTCAAGAAAGCACAAACAAAATGTATCCATTCACCAATCATAAATTCCATAAGATCAAATTTCATCAAATACAATGGAATCATCAAAATCAACATATGCTTAAGAATCTCAAAGTAGATGTATTTCTCCCTTACATCTCATATCTCCCTCTTGATCATAAAAAAGTCAAGATAAGCACATTAGATCCACATTATCCAAATATAAAACATCCAAATATCAAACAATAATTATCATCAATCCACAACGAAAGCAATAATGCATATGAAAATGTAGGTGCATAATATAAGAGAAAACTATGGTAAAATCCATAAGGAGAGCACACTATGGAAGTGGTAATTTGAAATATTCAAAATGCACAAATTTGAATTTTTCAAGATATTGAGTAAAAAAATAAGTTTGAATCAATTAAAATGATTTTAGACACAAGAATGGATGAGAATAATTTATATGAATCAATTTGGATTGAAAACGAATGAGAATGATGGATTTTTTGAATGAAAAAAGAATGAAGGAAGAAACCATTTTTAGAGAGAGAATGAGAACTAATTTGCCGAAATGAAGAAGAAGATGAACAGTTTAAGAGACCCTCGAATTCGGCTTGCCGGATGAGTGATTCGGTTGGCTGGAAATTGACCCGAAAGAAAGAAGCATGAATTCGGCTTGCCGGTTTTCTTAAACGGCTAGTCGGTTTCGAGAAACACTACAAATTCGGCTTTCCGGATTGACTTGAACTGGAAATTCGGTTTTGTTCCAGCAAGCTTCCATGCGAATTCGGCTTTCCGGTTTTGCTAACCGGTAGACCGGTTGTGAGGCAGTGAGTGCCTTCCAAATTCGGGTTGTCGGATTGAAGGACCGGTAGACCGGTTATGAAGCAGAGAGGAGGCTTAGCAAATCCGGTTTTCCGGATTGAAAATCCGGTTATCTGAATTTCAACCCGAGAGCTCCAAAATGAAAAACAACTTTCCGGTTGATTAGAAGTGGTATACCGGTTAAGCTTTGGAAAAATATTTTTGAAATTTTGTAAGCTCTTAGACTTGTATTATAAACACAAATTTATTTTTGGCTTAGAAATTGATCAATGTTAAAATCATTTAACTTTTCAATAAGCCAATTAGTGTATGAAACATATATACTTACAAGACTAACCATATGAAATCGTATCAAAGAATGATGTCAATTTTATAAATGAATGATGATATTACATAATCAATGACACAAGAATTCACACATATAATTCATTCATCAAGTATATATTTTACACAATCATGAAACATATAAGTATTCAAAGATTGATAATTAAAGCATATCACTTATTTATCACGCTTAGGCATTACATAATCATTAAAATCAAAACAAATCCATCATGATGAGTTGACAAGCTATCATCATATATATATATATAGTCATGCGTCATGATAAAGCATTCAATATTAAACACAATTTAATCATGTAAACATACACGTAAACTTTCACAAATTCAAGCTATTATCCATTTATCATGATCTATTCAACAAAATTAATATGGCAAGAATTATTACCAAAACAATTAAATCATCTTGCCTCATCTTTTTCTCCTAAATCATGCTTAAATGATTATCCTCACAAGCTTCATCAAGGAACTCTCCACCATTCCTTATTTGTAGTACCTACAAAAAATTGTTCAAGTTGTGTATTTTGATACCCAAATATTCTTGGGTCCTTGAGTGTTAGCAATGGTTCCTTTTGGAACCCAAATACATTTTGCTCCATAATAAGCATTTCTTTTAACTGGACATCTATTCTTCATGTGACCATTTCCATTACAATAATGACAAACAATCTTATGATCACTTGTGGAAGTAACCTTAACAAAATAATTCTTATAATATTTTTGTTTCAAGTAAGGCTTATAGCCAAGTCCTCCTTTATCAAACACACATTTTTGAGTGCTTAGTAATTTTTCTAAATTCTTTTGACCATTTGTGAATTTTAACACAATTTCATTGAGCTCATTACTCTTTTTTTTAAGCACATCATTTTCTTTCATCAATTTATCAACATGTGATTTTTCATGCACATACAAAATACTTTGTTCACCTTTAAATGATGCAATTCTATCATGCAACATTTTATTATCTAACTCTAGTCCTTTAATATTTTCATTTAATGAATCATTGCATTTTTGTAAAGCATCATTTTCATTTTTCAAGTCATCTACATATGATTCTAGATGCTCATGTGAAGTACTAGGTTTCTCATTTGACAATGCAACTCTATCATGCAATGATTTATTCTTTAATTCTAGGCATGTAATCTTTGCACATAGAGATTCATTTTCATTTTTGAGCTCTACTATTTTCTTTTTAAGACATGCATTCTTTTTACCAATTTTTATCCAATTATCATGCAATTCTTTAAAAGCATCATGTAATTCATCATAAGTAGGAAGATCATTTACCTCATCAAGTCCATCATCCGAGTCATCTTCAATTGCCATAAGTGCCAAATTCGACACTTCATGAAATTCCTCCTCCTTTGTAGTCTCCTCATACAAAATTTCAAGTTTTCTCCAAATTTCATAAGCATTAGAACAATTTGAAACTCTATGAAATTCCTTTTTATCTAAGGCACAAAATAAAGCATTCATAGCCTTGGAATTTAAAGACATGTTTTTCTTATCCAATTCACTTAAAGCATTCTTCCTAGGATTGAATGAACCATCACAAACTATTTCGCATAGTTCATAATCTAAGGTTTGTAAAAACACTCTCATCCTAGTTTTCCAATAAGGATAGTCATTACCGTTGAAAAATGGAGGTCTAGTGATAGATTGGCCTTCCATGAAAGTTGAACTAATTTGGGTTACTATTGATCTTTAACTCTAGACGATTAAGTCTACACAAGAGCACTTCGTTCTAATATCAAATGAAATATAAGTGTGCAACCCAAGAGGGGGGGTGAATTGGAAATTTAAAAATTATCCTAACAAATCCACACAACAAGCAATCTAGTGTCTTAATAAAAATTGAAAGAAATAAGTTCAATAAAGGCACAATAATTAAAAGAGTAAGGGAAGAGAAAACGAACACAATGATTTTTACGTGGTTCGGCTATCCCCGCCTACGTCCACGCCTCCAAGCTCACCTGGCTTGAAGATTTCACTATCCAAGCCTCCCAAGACTTCAAACGATTACAATTGACTTCCAAGGTGTCAATGAACCTTTACAACAAGAGATTATATCTCCAATCTCTTCACCTCGAGTGTTTCCCATACTTGTACACTCACAAATTGATGAGAAATGAAAAATACAATAATGAATCTCTCTTTAAGAGTGGATATATAAATTGAAGAATAAAGATGATTTTATGAATGATGATTCATGAAGTTGAAGCTCAATATATGTTGTGTGCACTTGTTCTTGCTTGCTTGGATTCCCAAAAATAAATTGGTTTTGAGTTTATATAGTTTGAACTCAAAAACTAGCCGTTACTCACGTTCTGGGAAATCCGGTTTGCCGTTTTTGGAATCCGGTAAGCCGGATTTTTGTTACCGTTAAGGCAAAATTTTGGGTGCATTCTGCCCAGTTTTCGATTTTCCGGATTTTGTATCCGGTAAGTCGGATGCTACAGTAATCTGCTACAATGATATTTTTCTAAATTTTTAGTTTGACCCCAAAACTTTATAAAACTAGAGTATGGCCCAAAAAATTGTAAAAGTTTGCAAATAGATCCAATTTCAGAATTTTAAATAATACTTTGTCAAACCCAAAACTTTCTGAAATTATGATATAGCCCAAAATGGTATGACACTCTTCAAATAAGTCCTTTACCAAAATTTCGCAATACTTTATTTCAAAGTTTTTCAAAATTCTTTCAATTAAACCATAAACTTTGACAAATAACCAATTTCATAAAATCATTTTTCCATTAAATATAAAACCTTTATAATGTAAAAATAATGATTTATTCAAAAGGAATAAAAAAAATCAATTGCATAAAATCATTTTTCCATTAAATATAAAACATTTATAATGTGAAAATAATGATTTATTTAAAAAGAATATTTAATAATTTGAGATTAAAAAATTTATCATTCTTAATCTTATTTGTTATCATCAAAAATATTATGGAAACATATATGTTAACACAAAGGACATGTAAAAATCAATTGAACAATTTGAAAATAAGATTAGAATTTTCAGAGTTTAATTAGCAGAAAGAAAGAGAGCTCTATTAGGCGTGCGTGCGTGTTTGACCCGGTTCTTTTTCATGTACTTGAATTTCATTTCTGGCATATTTATTGTTAAATTCTTATATAAATCACGAAAACAAAATGCAATAAGTGGTAGTAGTAATCTTTGACTCCCTAAGGTTTTATATTTTGTTGTATTGAAGTGTAGTTGTCAAATTATATTAAGAGGTCCTTGATCAATCCCTATGTTATAAAATAAATTATTCTTTTAAAAAGTGAATATTGTGTAGCTGGATTTTTTTGAACTCGTAAACTTTTTCTTTTCACCTATTTTCTCACTATATCAGCTGCTTAAAAATTAGTTAAACATGTTTTCTTTATACCCCATTTATGACTGAAAATATTCCTGCAACTTTTTAACGATTGTTATTCTCATCCTTTCTTTCTCTTTCTTATCATGGAGTCTTTAGATTCAAAATTTGTGGAAAATAGCAAAGCAAAGGCAGGTAAATATAAACGTTAAAAAAAAATCTTTAAATACAAAATCTCAATTTAATGGACACTATATTTTGTTTGGTCAAATATATTTGTTCCATAATACAAATCAAAACACTTATGTATACAGTGAACCATGAAGATTTTTACTTTTGTAATGCAAATTAAGATGCAATCTTACTATTCTTATGATCATCATAATATATTATATCATGCGAATTCATCATATCTCAAAAGTAGGGCTATGATTGTAAAAATATCGTTTAAGGAAAATTTTGATGTAATTGCTCAATTTTTTTTTCCTCTTGTTGAAACTTGGTTAAAGGATATTCATCGAACTCCCTAAAAGAACATCTTGGTGTCTTATTCTATAACTTACTTTTAAAAGTAGCCACCTTCTTAATTGGTTGGATTTGATGGTTAAGGAATATAATGTAATATTATATCTTCTTCTAAACAACAACGAGTAATTAATTAAGTCTGAAAACGGGTTTCTCAACAAGCTTTTCAAGGAGCGCTCAGAACTCTGGATAGTTGTTTAAATAAAGAGTTACATTTACGTACCATTAGTGCCAATATTGACATATTTGGGGCGATAAAGGAAATAACTAATTAGTTTTTCATTTTGAAATGGGGTACTACAATTGACTACCACATCATCTCCGTACAAAATCACATATTAATAAAAATTTAAATTTGTTCATTAAATGTTGACTCCATATATACAAATATAAATTCATATCTAACAAGAAAAACTCACGAGTCATTATTTTATCATCAACAATGAAACACTAACTATGCTATAACGATCTTGATGATATTAAATTTCAAATTTCTTGATGTATAGAATGGCAATGATGAAATTAAGAAAACAACATAATGGAAATGCATATGCATTTCAAAATCTACAGGCAAACACAGGAAACTCACCGTCAAATGATAACGAGTACTTATGGAATATCACCACCTATAGTAATAGTTGTATACCAAAATTGACAAGACTAGGCTTGATAATGAGTTGGGTCGAGCTTGAGCCATGCTAAGTCCTATCCCTTAAAATGTTTGACCCTTCAAACTAAGAGAGTTATAATCTGACTGAGGCTTTATTCGAGCCTAGCCATAATTTTTTTTACTTTTTTATTTTATTTTATATTTATTATAATGTGATTTCTATTTGTCATTCTTTATTAATAATATTATTTTATTTTTGTTCTATTTTTATGTTGAATTTGGTTGTAAAGAATTTAATAAATTATTTTTAATTTAATGTTAACAACAATATAACATGTAACAGTCTAACTAATTTCATAAATTAATCAAACTAAAAAAAAGTAAATAAATAAAGTATTAAAAAAAGCTAAATTAATAAAAAATAGAGATAAATATACTTAAAAGTACAGTTGTGAGAACTTATGTGGTATGAGTTTTAATAATTTTTAAGGGCTGTATTTTTTATTTTAAAAATTAATTTAAGAATCAAGAGTCGGATTAGGATTTTTTGATAAGGTCCTAATCTTGACCCAAATATAATCAGATACTAATTTTTTGAGTCTTACCCTAACCCTTGGCCCTTTAAATTTTAGCAAAGCCTTAAAATTGAAGATTAGCCTAAACTTGAGATTGGCGTTTTTGCCATCCCAAGACTAGGCTATGAATATGACCATGAGGGATCAGATTCAGGGGTTTGTTTAAGAAGTATATACTTATTTGTTACAAAGCAATAAATCAGGGAGTTCCGAGTTATAGACCCGAAGAAATGTCTTTATTCTGAGTTTCTGACACACGTTGGCTCGTGGACTTTGGGTGGCCACTTTGACTAAGGTGGTAATACAATAGAATACTGAAAAATTTCGTTGTCTTGGACTTGAGACCAATTACCAACCAAAACTCAAATTCATTTCATCTCTTTTCGCGATTCCAATCCAATCTCGTCACTTAGCAAAGCGATTACTGTTTCGCTGGATAAACAAAGAATCTTTCTGTTCTGCCAATTATTGTTTCAAGTAAATTGACGAGTCAAAGGGGTTCTTGATTTCAAATTTTTATTGTATTGATGGCGAATTTGGAATTCTAGCTTGACTCAAATTGAAATGGCAAAATTGGAGCGCGTGGTTTGGGGTTTTTTTGTGTCAATTTTGTTTTTTGATTTGTTGTTGAGAGTTGCTTCGAATGCTGAAGGTATGTAATATCATTTAATGTTTTATTTTCTGTATTTTTTTTGGTGATTTAGTTCTGTTGACTTTGGATGCTCGTTCTTTGTTTCTCTATTACTGTTGCTAAATCAAACTATCTCGTTCTTTGTTTCTCTATTATTGTTGCTAAATCAAACTTACAAGTTGCCAAGAATAGAAAAAATGTTTTTCATAGTAGAAAAAACCAAAAAAAAAAAAGAAAAGAAAATTGAAAAACCCCAACTCACAATCCGAGTTTATGGATTTTCAGTTAATGGGTTGACTTGGATTCTGAGATTAGTTCGTATTGCAAGATGTTCCCTCTTCGAATGCCTTTACGATCACCAATTGAAACTTAAAATTGGTTATAAGCTCTGACTATTTCTATATTTTGATGGCTAATTGGTTTAACTGAATAGCATAAACAGCTGGTCTTTTGTAATGAACCGAGTTATGATCAAAGATCGGATATTTCATATCTTTTATTTGATATTTCTAATATTTAAGACCAACACCTGACCATTTTTTTATTTTGGAAAACAGGTGACGCTTTGAATGCATTGAAGACCAATTTAGCTGATCCTAACAATGTTCTACAGAGTTGGGATGCCACCCTTGTCAACCCGTGCACATGGTTTCATGTTACTTGCAATAGTGAAAATAGTGTTACAAGAGTGTATGCTTCTTTATGGCTTTCTATTTGGAATTTAATATATTACCATGTATTCTATTTCGTGCTGGATAGATAACCATGTTTTCTGTTTTTCTCTAGTGATCTTGGCAATGCAAATCTATCTGGTCAACTGGTTTCACAGCTTGGTCAACTAACAAATTTGCAGTATTTGTAAGTCAATCCATTTTACGTCATGAAGTTTGTCTGAATATCTTTGCCTATGCATGTTTTATTGCCTCTTCTGTTCTAATAATTTATTTCCTGTTGGTTCTTTAGTTGTAGTTTTGGTACTTATAGTTAACCAAGCTTATTGTTGTTTCCCATGTTGATGTCAAGATTCTTCCTATGACTGAATTGAAACAGTTCTCGTAGTTACACTTTAAAAATTTACACTTTAAAAATATTCAGTTAGAGCAGTATTTGTAGCGCAATGAGGTTACCATTTCAAGATGCTTCATAATCATCATGGTTGGGCATTAGTCAAGGAAGAATGTTTGAAGGAGACTTGAAATTGTTGCATTGTCCTAGATCTGGTATTTATGCAGAAGAAATGTGCTATAAGCCTTTACATGCTTCTTTTTTTTTTTTTTTTTGTATTTAAACAATTAGTAGTGCTTACTCTATGTCGACCAATTGATGTTTTATAATACAGGTTTTTTTTTTCCTAAAATTTCTTTGTTTTCTTCTTCATAGTCAAGGTAGAATTTTTTTTTTCTATCTAGCCCTTGATGGAAGGTTGCCCAGTTTTGCATATGGTAGAAATTTTCATAACAGTAGTTGCATTTGCCCTTTCCACTACTTTTTATTGTTTCAGTTCTCTTCTAAATTGTTCTAGAATGATTGAATCAAGTTTTGCCTTTGCAGGGAACTCTATAGTAATAACATTAGTGGAAAGGTTCCTGAGGAGCTTGGCAATTTGACAAACTTGGTTAGCTTGGATCTGTACTTGAACAATTTAAATGGTCCCATTCCAACGACACTGGGCAAGCTGTCAAAACTACGTTTCCTGTACGAGCACAAATCTTTCACATTACATTCTTTTGTCTGACCATCTAATTTCTGTTACAATTTTCTGGATTTCAGTGTCCATGGAGATGGTTTGCACACTTTTCTATCACAAGTTTATAGGCTAATATATTGTGAAATGGACCAGAAAGTTGTTTATTGCAAAACAATTTAATACAAGGAAAGCAGTTTCTTTATTTAATTACCAAAATTAAAGCACATTGGATGACACGATTGCACTGATATTTTGAAGCTGGAACCATAGAAATCCTTGCAGTTGATTTCTTAGTGATTGAATAATTTGTAGGCAACCGATTACTCTTTGGAGAATATCTTGAGATTTTGAAAGCTTGATGGATTTTACTAGTTGCCGGATTTAATACCCTCTAAACACATCAAGTTGTCAACACTTGTATATGACAACGGGAGGATAAATTTTTTGTTTTGAAATAGACGTTCAAAGATCCAATGGGTGGGCTTATAGGGTCAAAGTCATTCATAAGTTTTCTTCCTTTTACTAGACTGTCAAGTTGATTAGAAGTCCTTAAGAAAACATTGAGTTTTATTATTGGAGTTTAATATGATTAAGCATGTGAAGTGTTATATGTGACTCAGCTGCTTAAACACATGCAAAAAGATGCTGATACCATTGAGTATGGTTGATGAAGTTAAAGGACAAACTTAAATCCTGTCTGTTTGGCAGGACATCTTTGGGTACTTGAATTAAATACTGTTTAGCTAGGAAGATGCAACTATGTTTGGAATGAAAGATGACAAGCTTAGACATAGTAGTAGAGTAGATTACGTGTTGATCAAACGATAGCAAATTAAGATCTATGCATATAAGAGATTAAGAGCTTTAATTTTTGTGCTTTCCCTTGGTCATGGGTGTTCAACATGGAAACTCCCAGTAATCTAGATATGGGGCACAAATTTTGTGTTTGTGTTTGTGTTTTTGTGATGATTGATATTTGTTTCATCGACAAAACCATCTACTTCTAATGAATGTGGTAATTTGTGCAAGTTGGCACCCACATAGTTATACACCCTTTTACTTGTTTCATGGAAAAGAAAAGTTAAGAAGTGTGCATCCGAGATTTCACACAAACATACATTTTGTGTTCTACTAGTCTGTTTTTGGGTGGAAAAAGTATTGAACAAATATTAGATGAATAGGGTGAAATAGGGATATCTCTCTTAAGCAACAAGAAACCTGTTGTAAATTGGTCTCTGAGAGAGTGTGGTTCTCACTGTTTAACCACAGTTTGAGCCAGTGTTTCAGATTTAAACAAAAGTAATCAAGTTATATTTGTCAAATTTATATGAATTTTGCCCCTACCCCTATACTGGAGCTTGATCTAGTGCGCGTTGTCACGCAAGTCATGGTGGCAATGGCACGCATGGCAAGCTCCCATTAGGGAGCTCTGCTGTGGGGTCAGCACCCCCAATCAGCACCACCAATGAGAGCTCACCACGAGCACTATAACTTGCATGATGGTACGCTCTAGCTCGCATTCCCTCTATACCTTAGCCAATAGAGAAACTGATGCGGATTCAACTTGTTTGTTCTGTTTCTTTTCCTTTTTCCTCTTACTGAGGATGTAGATACGTATGATATGCAGGTTGAAATTAACAACTAACAGAAGATATGAGTTGTTGTCAGCTATTTAGATATGAGAAGTTTGGGATCAAATCATCTTATATAGCTCTCTCTTTAGTGCTGGAAGCTTTTGTTGGAATTTTAGTTTGGCAGGTAGTGATTCCTTTTGATCTTGGCTTCATTGTGTAGATAGTGGCCTTTTCTTCAATTTTAACTGTTGAAACTCCGTGAATTAAAAAAGTATCTATATGACTAATGCTATGAGTACAAGAGTAATGGTGAGTTGTTGGATCATCCATCCTGCATTATAGTCCTAGTGAGATTCAAATATCTAGATGGGTAGGTAGAGGATGAAAAGAAGGATGGTATCTTTATTTCTTGGAAATGATCCTGTCTATTTTATTATGAAGACTGCGGTGGAAGTGCGACACTTTAGCTTTTGGTGCAGTTGAACATTTAATGAAGTTGAGCCTGCAGGTTTAGGCGAACTCTTTTCTGGGTTCTCAATTAGGACAAAATTTATTTGTTCTTTTGTGGAACTTTTAGATGTCATAGTGGGCTTTATTTTATTTTATTTTTTTATTATGTTTTCTGCTTTCTTGGATATTTGTCTGTGTACCATAGTTGCATGACCCTTTCTGGCATTTTTTGCAGTAAATTTATTATTGAAACATTATTCTAAGTTCTTGATGTAACTAAAGCAGATACAGGGTCTGTTCAGTTTGTTTGAACAGTGCAAAGAACTGTTAGGAAATGTAAAACTTGAAATTCAGGATTTTGAAATGGAAAGGATAGAAAAAGATAAAATGACTAGAAGAAGAAGAGAACTGCTGCATGATAAAGAGAATATGAGAGAGAGAAGACTTTAAGCTTCTGTCTCTTCAAACTAAACTAAATGAGTCAATATTTTGTTAATCAAGTGTTAGAAATTATCAGATTGCATTAATATGTATAGTAATAATCCTATGAAGGTCAGGATTTTAGAACTTAGATAAATTGGAAACTTGGTTAAGAATACTTAACCAAGATCAACTGAAAGCTAAATAAAGAATTGATTGCACAACTTAGAGTCATTAAAAGAATTAAAATAACCGTTCAGATGTCATAATCGAATGTCATACAAGTGCCTCACATAGAGAATACTGAAAGTTACAATGAAACTAGTAACAAAGGTCACTTTTTCCATTGTGGCATCAAGGGCCTGAGTGTATGAAAATTGTCAAACAATGATCTCAAAATCACACGTTAATTGTGGATTCTAGATGAGGACATTCTATGGGTCCAAGTGTTGGCCTCATCTACCATGAGTGCCTATGGATGAGTTTATGCATTGCATTGCAGGTGCTGCAGCCTTGACTTTAGTAACATGCAACTTAGATTTTTTCATAATTTGTTAGTTCTTATTGATTTTCCTGATATTGCGTTATATTAGGGTTTAATCCAACAAAGGCATGCTAAGAATAGAACAACTGAGGCTTAGAGTTCCACAATTATAGATGATTCTCGCTAATTACTACTAGAATTCACATTAAAGTCTTTACAATTATATAAAACAAAGAACTCACAAAAAATGGTATTACTCTCTTCTTTCTTTGTTTAATAGTGATTTAAAATGCAATGATTCCACTACTTACCCGCGACAATGTGTTATTTTTTCGGCCACCGTAATAGAAATGGCCAGTTGAGTAATTTTTTCAGCAACAAAATTCTCATTGAATTCAGAGTTTAACTATGAGGAAACTTTATAAAGTTACTCTTGGCATGACTTTATTGGATTAATCCCTAATATAAAGCAATACCAAGAAAACCAATGAGAACTCACAAAATTGGTGCAACAGTAAAAGTTTTGGGTTGCCAAAATTACAAGTTCAAGCCTTGTTGATCACTCCTTTTGCAAAGGTTGATACACACATTAATCTTTAAATCCACGAATCCTGCTCTGTCAGACCTCTCGGACCAATTCTATTCCTTCAATGTTCTACAGACTGCTATTTGTTTGTTTTCCGGCCAATTATGCTCAGTGTGGCTTGATATCATTGCAACTGGCTAATCCAAATTTTTGTGCTGATACTATGAAGTTTAGTTGTCTGATCTTTGATTGTTGTGTAGCTCATAATGTGTTTTTCCAGTTCAGGATGATAGCTGTAGGTTGAAACTGCTGTACCTTAAAGATGTTTTATGATCCTTGAGACTCTTTATAACTTAAACTTGAATTTTTAGTGGTCCTTTCCCCTAAATTCTTTATGTGATTAGCATTTGTTTTCATAATCTCTACTGATTGACTTCCTTCCAACCTAAGTCATAATTAGTATAAAATAAGAATTGTATTAGCTATCATTTTTGATAGCCGGATCTAGTCCACTACTCAGCGTTCCATACTCCCTGTTATAACAAATTGGACCATATGGAAATTATGGGCACTAGGCAGTGGGCCCTCCATCTTCAGTTGTGTCTCAGATTATTATGTTCATCCTTTTTTTTTTTTGGGTTAATTGCATGTGTAGTCAATTTTATTAATGCATTCTGCTTTTTGGTTATTTGGAAAATGATGGGTTTCTATTTTGTGGAATAGGCGTCTCAACAATAACAGCTTGATGGGAGAAATTCCTAGGTCATTAACTAATGTTAATTCACTGCAAGTCCTGTGAGTGTTATGCTGATACCTAAACTTTTCGCAAATTAAATAGTTTTTGCTCGCTCAATATTACAAAGGATTATTTATTGCAAGAATGTGAAGTTTATAACGCCGTATGAATTGTAGGGATCTTTCAAATAATAAACTTACAGGAGATATTCCGACCAATGGTTCCTTTTCACTATTCACTCCAATCAGGTTTGTTATAAGTATGGCCTTTCTTTTTTGTTCTTACAGCTGAATTGTCTTGGAAAACCAGTTGAACTCATAGTGATTTAAAGAAGATCTGTGGGGATTTGCTAACTTCTTTTTCTTCTTCTTCTTCTCTATTTTTTTAACTTTTTGCAGTTTTGCTAATAATCAGCTCAATAATCCTCCTCCTTCTCCTCCTCCCCCACCTCAACCAACACCATCAGCAGCTTCTTCAGGTTTGCTATTTTTATTAAAATCCAAGTAATAACAGTTTTTATCTCTTTTTAGTTATGACTGAAAATGGAGTTCATCCTTGTTACCTCAGCACTTTAGGTTATTATCCCATGGTATTTGATTATTTTTTTTACTTCAATTTTTTGACACTTTTGCCATGATAAAGCCGGTATTGATAATTGGTCTGATTTGAACAATTTATTTACCTTCTGCACATGAACATTTTTCTGAATTATAATATCCTACACGTATAAAAGAGTGTCATGAGCAATCATTTTTATTTGAAAATCTGATTGAGTGTCATGAGCAATCATTTTTATTTGAAAATCTGATTGAAGTAGATTAGCTTGCACGCATGCTTTCATCTGCTGCCATGGATGGTTTTTTTAGTTTCTTCGGCTGCCTGTCATGTAAAGACAATTAGACTTCAGAAGCTCCTCCACTTAATTTTTCTTAAAAAGGAGATGGTATAGTTCAGTTCCAGAGATTTGCTTACTCCACCTGGGCTGCATTTAGTGGAAATTTCTATTTATGTAAGAAATGATAAACTTACTCTATCTAAATGTTTCAACTCTTCCACTGCCAGGTAACAGCGCCACTGGAGCTATTGCCGGGGGAGTCGCTGCTGGTGCTGCCCTGCTGTTTGCTGCCCCTGCAATCGCGCTTGCTTATTGGAGAAAAAGGAAACCAGAGGATCATTTCTTTGACGTACCTGGTTAGTGAATTATCAAAAAGCTATATCAATTGTTCATTAAGTTGTTCTGTATGATGGAATTTTAATCTATCTTCTATCTTTACAGCTGAAGAAGACCCAGAAGTTCATTTGGGACAGCTCAAAAGGTTCTCTCTACGTGAACTACAAGTTGCAACTGATAATTTTAGCAACAGAAACATTCTGGGTAGAGGTGGATTTGGTAAGGTTTATAAAGGACGCTTAACTGATGGCTCTCTAGTGGCAGTGAAAAGATTAAAAGAGGAGCGTACCCAGGGTGGGGAGCTTCAATTTCAAACTGAGGTAGAAATGATTAGCATGGCTGTTCATCGAAACTTGCTTCGACTGCGTGGCTTTTGCATGACACCAACAGAACGATTGCTTGTCTATCCCTTTATGGTTAACGGAAGTGTGGCATCATGTCTGAGAGGTATGTTTATAGTCTCTGGTTTTCCTTCGTTTTTTAGTTATTTATTTTTTATTGCTTTCGTGCAGTCCCTTAAACAATCCCTTCACTTTGCCAAAAACTTGTGTGTATCAATTTTATTGTTTTGTTAGAGGTTTTTGCTTCAGTTTGGAACACCTGCTTCATTCTGATACAATCTGAGAAGAAAACCTGAAATACCAATTATTTATCAAGACATTTTTATAAAAACTGATTAGATCTTAAAGTGAAATTGCAAATTATCTGTCTACCAAAATGTAGAGATATTTTAGGAACTCTGAGATTCAAATTCTGCCACGCTTGTGCTAATGACGTAATATTCTTTTCTGATTGAATTAATGCATTATCCAGAGCGTGGACAATCACAGCCACCGCTTAATTGGTCTGTACGGAAGCAGATTGCACTAGGAGCTGCAAGGGGACTTGCTTATTTGCATGATCACTGTGACCCTAAGATTATTCACCGTGATGTGAAAGCCGCTAATATATTGTTGGATGAGGAATTTGAAGCTGTTGTTGGAGATTTCGGGTTGGCTAAACTCATGGATTACAAAGACACACACGTTACAACCGCTGTACGTGGAACAATCGGACATATAGCTCCAGAGTACCTCTCTACTGGAAAGTCGTCAGAGAAGACTGATGTTTTTGGGTATGGAGTCATGCTTCTTGAACTCATCACAGGGCAGAGAGCTTTTGATCTTGCTCGGCTTGCTAATGACGACGACGTCATGCTGCTTGATTGGGTATGAACTATCCGTCCCATGCTGCCTCATCCTGCTCCTCTATGTTCCCCATTTATATCTTTGCATAAAATAGTATGAATGGTGGCAATGCATTTGTGAGCAAATATTGCCTCATGATCAAACTTGCTTGTGGAAGTGAAGCTGCTTCAATTTTTTCTTTTTTCAATTTTATTTATTGGAAAAGCTTTTTTTTTCCCGTTTATTTTACTCTGCTGAAAGTGGGAAGAGAAAACAAAGAATTTTTTTTTTAATATTTGATACCGTTTTATGGTTTTATTTAACTCAGAGACAGAATGTTTACCATTTATGGTTTGTTTAACTTGGTGGTAGATTGGGGGAGCTGCCATGGTTGTCATTCGTTATTTTGGGATGTTAGGAGCCTAGTTAGCAAATCTCTGTCACTGGAAAAGGAGGATTTCTTAATGGTGACTTAGAATAATTCTTTCCTCCAATATTTTCCCCAAGATAAAAGGTTTGGAGTACCTTGAACCTGTAGTTATATTTGATTCCAACTAATAGTAAGATTTTGAAAAAGATAGGGAAATTGGGATGTTTAGTTTGTGAGTGCACTTAATGCTTTTTGGCCTCCTTCTGGACTTTGTTTTAATTTGTCTGAAACTGTGCTGAAAATGTACATTCTCTCTGGCGGGAGGCCGAAAGGCTGGGCCGTCTATATAATTCCATCATGATGTGTGCTTGAGGAGCCACTTTTAGCATAACTAACTGGTCTGGTGGAATTATATGTTAGAACGAAACTGATTGATCTTATTTCTAAACTCTTGCTATATAATAGTTGGACCTAGATAATTAAATTTTGTTATATTTTGAACTTATGTTGGACATTGATGAGTACTGAAGGCGTTTCATTTTGTATTTGGGGCTAGTTGTACATTCTTTAGGTCATCATGAAAAGAATGATCTCTCTGTTATCTGTTTTTCTGATATTATTCTGAAATTTCAGGTAAAAGGACTTCTGAAAGAGAAGAAGTTGGAACAGTTGGTTGATAGCGACATGGAGGGCAACTACATTGAGGAAGAAGTGGAGCAGCTGATCCAGGTTGCTCTTCTGTGCACACAAGGGTCCCCAATGGAGCGACCGAAGATGTCAGAGGTGGTAAGAATGCTGGAAGGCGATGGATTGGCTGAAAGATGGGAGGAATGGCAGAAAGAAGAGATGTTCCGCCAAGATTTTAACCATACACCACACCCCAACAATACTTGGATTGTCGACTCAACTTCTCACATCCAGCCAGATGAATTGTCTGGTCCTAGATGATATGGAAGTCTTCTTGATGTGCTTTTTGTATGTGAAAGTGATATTTATAACATTTGTGCATATAGGTTCCTTCTTTTTCTTTTTCCCATTTTAATGTCCAGTTTATATTACAAATTGTACTTGTTTAGGCAATGTTGTAATTTTCTATAGGGTTGCCAAAGTCTATCGAGGAACTTTAGGTGCTAGCAAAAGCGGGCATCCATGTCATGTCATCTGTGTATCCAAATTTTAGCTAAGATTGTTATAAAAATAATGAGTATATGTTTTCTTAACACAACCTTTAACCTTTCTATTTTTTTTTTTAGTTTCTTGTCAGGTGATGTTATCGTAGATGATAAATATTTTGGTGTCAAAATATTTGGAACAAGAACCCTTTGGATATGAAATAATTAACAATAATGAAAGAGTTACAAATTTTATAGGAACTTATTTATATAAATTGATGTGGAATTGTGGTATTGGTTAAATAAAAACTCACCATTATTAACTTGATTTATTTCATATTTATTTGTACAAAAATGAATTTATACAAAATCTATGGCTCTATAACCTAAAAAGGTATATGCACTTGTTTTTTTTGTGAACACGAGTTCTATTAAAACACTTTATTTTCACCTTGTTTTACATGGGGTAAAGGGTTTCAATTTCTGGAAAAAAACAAGGGTAAAGAGTTTCAATTTCTGGAATTACAATTATAATGTTTTTAATAAATTGAATCTGAAGAGCTTGTTTTGGGTTATTTCAAAGAAATGGATTAAATGAAGAGCTTGTTTAAGTCAACAGCTAATTAAGAAAAGATCAAGATAATTGAGCTTGTAATTTTCTTAAGGTTGCTCTTTTCAAAAGAAAGTAAATGATAATTCTGATAATTGACTTAAATTAATGTTTAGTGGTGGAGGATGATTCCTTAACTATAATTCACATCATATTTTAATCTTTTAAGAACTCTTTCTACAATTTTAGATTTTCTACTTTAAATTCTTTATTTTAGTGTAAACAACAAATTAACTCTAAACCCCTTCAAATTTTATTTGTATGTCTGTTAGTGTTTCCTTTGTAAATTTGGAAAGTTTTAGTTAATTTTATTAAGTCTAAATACGGCGTTTTACTTAGTTTTTGTTGCTGGTCGGTTTATGAGTTTTTTGTTAATAACTTGTTAGTTAGGAACAATTTTCTATGGGAAAGACCCTTATTTGTTCTATACTCAATAATGATAATAATTTAAGTTAAGGTTTTTAGCGTATATCTTTTAGTAATATCAATTTTGGTGTCGTTTCGTGTTGTCAGGGATTGTTTTGTAATAATTAATTTGTTATTTTTTAATTTTTATTTTCAGCTCTAATATATGCTTTAATTAGTTTTTTTTTTTAATTGTTTTTGGTATTTTATTAGTGATTTTCCAATCTTGCTCAAGAAGATATGGCAGCAAACAATTGAACACTAAAGGAGTTGGCAACGCCAACTTTAGAGTAACAGCCCCTTTGAATTAAATACCCTTCAATTGAGGTTGCTTTTGAGCTCAAATACGGAATGATACATCTTCTACCAACGTTCAGTGGTTTTGTTGGAGAAGATCCAAACAAGCACCTTAAGGAATTTTATATAGTATGTTTAAGTATGAAACCGACTGGAGTCTTTGAAGAGCAAGTTGAATTGAGAGTTTTTCCATTCTCTTTAGCAAACACTACAAAGAAGTGACTTTATTATCTACCATTTAGTAGTATCACCACATGAGATGAGATGAATAAACTTTTTATTGAAAAGTACTTCCCTGCATCTAAAGGCTACAAACTTTAAAAAAGAAATATATGGCATAAGATAGCAAAGTGGATAGAGTTGGTAAGAGTATTAGGAAAGATTTAAGAAGTTATGCGTGTCTTGCTCTCATCATCAAATCAGTGAGTGGCTTTTAATTCATTACTTCTACGAATGATTTTTATCGATGGAGAGAATTATGAATAATACTATATGTGGAGAAGTTTTAATAGACAAAACACCTTTGACAATAAAGACTTTGACAGCTAACATAGTAGCTAGTTCACAACAATTTAGCAACATATTAGATTTGCGTTAATAGAACGTGAATGAGGTTGGTATATCTTCTAATTTTGAATAGCAACTTGTAACCTCACTTAGTTCACCAAATAACTAGGGGAACCATTCAACAAAGAAAGGTGTGGATTTTTGCTCTAAGGTAGGTCATTCAACTGATATGTATCCATCATTACAAGATAATAATTTAGAGCAAGCCAATGCTATAGGTGGATATCAAGGGCAACAAGTGCAACAAAGAAAAAAATATGATCCTTTCTCCAACACTTATAATATTGGATGGAAAGATCATCCTAATTTTAGCTTTTTGGAAAATCAACAAGAAGTTGTCCTTAATGCTAACTATACTCATCCACTAGGATTTAATTAATTGAGGCCGCAACAGCCTTGTCAATCTATGAAGCTAATGTTTCAAAAATAAGGAGCATCTCTTGAAGAAACATGACAACAATCAATATTTGGAGACACAATAAGCTAGTTGGCAGTATATTGGGCAAAATAGAAGAAGCACAAGGATTTGAAAATTTTAAATCCAAATTGTTATCCATCCAAGAGAAAATGCTGCTATTGTAACGTTAAGAAGTAGAAAATAACTTAAAGAAGCACCAAAAAGAGCATGATCAGCCATGGATGAGATGAAATAACAAGATGATTTGGTTCTTGAGAAAGATGAAGCCACATCTCAAATTGAGACGATTTTAGCACATAAGGTTACTTTTAAGTTCTTATTTCTTCTAATGATTCTCTGTACCTTTTAGTAGCAGGTCTGTCAATTCCAAAAAAGAGGAGTGTGACATGAAAAAGAGATTTTGGAAACCTTCTGCAAAGTAGAAGTAAATATACCTATGTTGGATGCTATTAAATAAGTACCGCTATGCAAAATTCCTCAAAGAATTATGCACCAATAGATGCAAGCTAAAAGGTAATGAAGTAATAAGTGCAGGGAGAATGTGACCGTTGTTTTACAAAAAAAGCTTCTACCAAAATGCAAAGATCTAAGAAGTTTACCATAGCATATATAGTTGGTAACACCAAGTTTTGAAAGAGTTATGCTAGACTTAGGATCATCTGTTGATGTTGTGCCTTATTACTTTTCCATTTATGCTTCTTTAAATTTGGGTGATAGAAACTAGTGTAGCTATTCAACTTGTTGATAAATCTGATGCTGATCCAAAAGGTGTCTTGGAGGATGTGTTAGTTTAAGTCAATGAGTTAGTTTTCCCTATTGATTTCTATATTCTTGATATGGAGGATGGTGCATCCTCTATACAAACTCCATTACTTTTAAGCAAGCTATTCATGAAAATTTCTAGAACTAAGATGTGTATGATGGGATTCTAATTATGGAGTTTGATAGAGATGTTTTTTGTTTCAATATTTTTTATGCTATGAGGTATTCGAGTGACTTGAGTTCTTATTTCTCAGTTGATGTAATTGATTCTTTAGCATAAGAAATCTTTGAGTTCAGCGAAGATGCATTGGAAATCACCATTAGGAAGAGCCTTCAATCAAAAGATTTTAAAAATTTAATGGATATGCAATTATATGGCAGCATTAAGGAGATAGTAGCATCTTTAGAATCACTAACAAAAGTTTTGGATAGGTACAATCTTTCTTTTGTGTTTTTACCCTTATCTAATGAAAAAAACATTTACCTTCTATGACATAGGCCCATACTTTGGAGTTTAAACCTTTTCTAGAGCATTGCATCTTGATGAGTAAAAGAGAATATAAGTTAGGTGATTCTCAACTCAGTGCTATTTGGGAGGCAACCCAATAGATAATGTAAGGATTAAGAACGGGAGTGAATGCATCAAAATATTTGAAAAAAATTTAAAATTTTGAAAAAAAAAATTTCTATTTGTATACTAGTTTTTGTGTGTTATGATTCACATGCCAATGATATGAATTTGATAGACAATAATATGACTTTTAGAAAATGATGAATATTATCTTTGTTTATACCTAATTTTTTTGTTGATTTAATCTTCATTGTGATTTTTCGATAAGCTAAGCACAAATTCAATTCTTATCTCTACTATATTACTTAGATCACACTTAGTTTACCTAGGCTACATAATTAGAAATAACTACCTATAACCCTTAACAGTGAACTATCCTTGAGTAATTTAGGTCTATGTATTACTAGTATGTGGATGATAATCTACCATGAGACAAAAACTACCTTAGATTATAGAGTGAAATCTTTTGACTGTGTAATAATAAAAAAAAAAGTTATGCATGTGCTAAAAAAGTAAAATAAAAAAATACACATTTATGCCCTTGATGGAAATTTTTTTTTTAAATAAAGATGATAAGGTTAGTTTGACCTCTTATTCAAGGCAAAGATTGTTGACTTCAGAGATTTTTAAAAGAAGTTTTGATTTAATTGATTTACACACACTATAAGGTTCTAATGTCAGATAGGGTTGATTCTTGAATGAGAGTTAACACTTTGCCAATATTTTAGTATTTCTTTAAGTTATATACCTTATGCAATATATGAGGCTTACTTTGTGGGTTGCAGCTACAATACAATACAAGGGCTCAAATCCCCAATATAGAAGGCCACAATAAGCTATTGGATTATGCTAATTTGAATTGAACAATTATGATTTTAAATTTAACAAAATTAAAGGAAAAGCAGTTAAAAATGAAAAGTAATATGTTACCAATTGAAGAGGTTACGACTTATCTCTTTACTTTTCAGTATCCATAATTTTTTATTTCATCGGCTAATTCACTAATGATAAGAATCCCGCCAAAGAATTGACGCGAACTTAACCAAGTAATCTCCAAGATTGAATTCTTGGAATTGAATGGAATCTCAACTTGATACTCAATTGAAGCACAAAACTTGATATGTGAGGACGCCACAAGTAGCTATGGATAGTTTGATTGATAAGTCAAGGTTTGATCGCCAAAAAAATTTGATAAGTTCAAAGATTTCATTTAGAAACTAAAGATAATTAAACTCTCAAGTAAATTGCAAGAAAAACTGATTTTTTTTTTTAAATTGTATTCGAGTACATTAAAAAGGGATGTTTTACATGAATTTCCAACTTATAATTGCTCTTCAAATTTTGGAAATAAACCCCAAACCATGCAAGGACAGTTTGAACAAATCAACATAGAATTAACACAAAAAACGCCCAATCTAAAGAAAATAAGGAAAGTCTCCTAAATGACTTAAATGCCTTACATCAATTCTAAAAACATAAGTTATTAATAAAAATAAAAACTAGACAATTAAAAGATAAATAGTTGATTTGTCTCATCACTTACCTCCTCAAAAATGAGAAATATCCGAAAATACTTGTGCCAGCTTTGTCCTCAATCTCATCAACTAAACCCATCTCTCTCGTGACTTAGAGCTCATTTTCTATCTATCACTGTTGTGCTTCATTGCCGTCATCAATATGCTCCCTAGAAGTCCATGATTAAACCTTAGCATCTTGTTTGGACCTGAAACTGAAAGAGAGGCAAAGTTATTACTGCATCACACCATCACCACTGCGTCTGTCGTTGTTGTTTGATGTGGTCTGTTGATGCTGGATTCTGGTTCTCCTCGTTCTACAACCAGGGTCTCGGCTCGATCAACTCCATCACGACCAGGAGGTCTCCTCGTGAGGCCTTTTTTTCTTTTTCTCCGGAGTTTCCTGCACACACAGGCAAGTCAGAGGGCGCCGGTTATTCCCCGGCGCAAACCCTCCGACGCTCAAGTCAGATACGAAGGTTCGGGGAATGTTTGCCCAAAAATCTTATGGCTTTTTCGTGGTTTTCTCTTCTTTTCTTTTAATTCTCTTTCTAATCTCAGAAAATGCCAACCCTTTTACCTTCGTTGGCTACCTTTTTATAGGCTTCCCAGTTTTCCGCTTTTTCCCTCACGGTATGGGACTCTGACTGTTGCGTTATGGGCAAACGTGGGACCTTGCGTGTTACGCCACGGTTCTGAGGAAAGCGTGATGGTCGCGGTTCTGTGAGATCTTGCGTGTCACGCCACGGTTCAGGGGAAGCGTGGCTGTCGCGGTTCTGTGAGACCTTGCGTGTTACGCCACGATTTAGGGGAAAACGCGGCTGTTGTGCTCAGATTCTTGGGCTGGAGAGCATGTCTTGTCAACTGCCGTCGGCCGGGTCTCCTCGCCTCCCGACAACAAGCCGGGACGGCCATATGCCCCTTGCAGGAATTTGGCCTCGCGAATGGCGTGCTCGCGGACGAGCAGGATATTTCTGCTCCTGTTCTTCTGCTATCAGGAATCTGCTCACCATGCCTGGTCTTGTCGACGCATTTATCCCAAACAGTATTTCTCCCTAACACCGGTCCCCCAGTTTCTGGTGTTGGGTAATGTAGTGGACCAGCAGTAGAAACTTGATAATAATCATTCGCGGGGGATTGGGAAAGGCTGCCAAGAGTCATGTCGCATTTAATTGCGGACGAGGATGACGTGGCAGAAATCCCCCCCTCCATTTGAATTTCAAACCGACGGTTACGAGACCCTCGGGATTCGGCGCTGTTGAATGCTGGCAACCCAAGAGTCCGTTCTTATTAGGAAAGCCAAACCCTCTCGAACGGCATATCCATCACAATTCGTCTCCGTCTCTGTCTCTCCGGCAAAGAAGTTTCGTCATAAAAGGCTTCCATCTCAGACTTTCACCGGCTGAACCATTACTTCAGGTATTTCTTCTATCTCCTTGGTCTCAGATAGTTGTAGACAATTTCTCTTCCCTTCTGTTTGGGTAGTAGTTGGTGGTGTTGTGGTTAGGGCTTGGGGAATGTCGAAAGGCAAAGAGGCAGTCATTGAGGTCGATGACGACGAGTTGGACTTCCTGCCTAGTCTGCTCACCGATCCTGCTTTTGATCCCGGGATCCCCTTAGAGCCAACTAGGTCCAGTGTCGGGACTAGTGCTAGGAGGATGTCTCCCCAAACAACCTCTACGAGCGGAAGTAATGGTGATGAGAGATCTTCCGGCTCCGAGGATACTTTGAGTGAGAGCGGCGAGGGTGACTCTGGCGAGGTATCTCCATCCGGAGCGCCACGACCAGAGGGACGGGGTACAGTAGGGGGCAGAGTCTCGTCGCGTGATTATGCCATCGACTATATGACGTGCACGACCACGTTTGACGAACTCGACGACCTCCGTCGTAGGTATAGCATTCCTGGTCAAATACTTCTCAAGGTTCCCGGCAAGAAAGATACCCCCAGCCGACCCCCCAGGGGGTACGTTACCCTGTATCTGGATAGCTTTAAGTATGGGCTGAGGTGTCCCTTGCAACCCTACTTTGCCCGGGTACTTAGCGGGTTGAATCTATCTCCTGGTCAGTTGAACCCCAACGGTTGGAGAGTGCTCTCTGGTCTGTTCATACTGTGGGACAGGTGTTGCCAAAGCGAGCCCACGGTCGACGAGGTGAAGCACCTGTACCAGCTGAAAAGTAGCCCAAAAGATGCCGGCTGGTACTACTTCCAATCTAGTACCAAGACCAGGAAACCCATAACCGATCTCCCTACTGGTGGTGGTGGGAATTGGAAGAGGAAGTTCTTCTTTGCTGGGGGTCCTTGGGGTCAGGTTGCACAAGTGGACGGGAAGAATTATTGGGTCCCACCCCGTTTCACGGTCCCAGGTTGCCTGCTCGCCTCAGATGTCTTGTATCCATAATTGTCCTGGTTTTATTGGTTTGTCTCTAACCAAGTGTCTGTTTGTGTTGCAGTCTCTTGGGGCGTCCATTTCCCGCTCGTACCTGACCAGCTCAAACGGGTCGAGGCGGCACTGGCCAATTCCTGCTCGAGTCGAGAACTGTTAAGTACATACAACTTGCTCGAGTCTCGCTTGATACTTCCCGGCCATTTGATGGAGGACGCTGTGATTGGGGCTCTGACCCGAAAACGCTCTCGACCTCCAACCGCGAAGAGGGACCAGAGTAAGGATGCCCCCGCTGCAAAGCGGGCTAACACCGTGCAGCAGGCCCCGCCCTTGAAGATTTTACCTCCTGCCCCTGTAAAAGTTGGGGAAACTAGTGGAGCAGCCACAGATCCTGTTACTTCTTCTCCTCCTGTCGGGCCTCGATCTCGCTTACCTGACAGCCGATCAGAGCATCTGGTCCCTTACGTCAGTGAGTTAACTAGACTGGTGAGCAAGAAGGACCTGGAGGACTTTGACGGCCGCACCTTGGGTGAGCTGGTGGGGGCCATGCAGCATAGCGCTTTCCACCTCAGCTGCATGACCACCTATTACAAGGCTAAGGTTGGCCGCTACGACCGAAAGATCAAGGAGGATATTCAATCGGCGACGACCAGAGCTGAAGTTGCCGAGAAGAAAGCAGGGGAGCTGAACCTCGAGAACCTCAAGCTGATAGAGCAAGAATCACAAGCCCAAGCAAAAGCCATTACCCTGGAGGAGGAGCTTTCCAAGGTCAAGAAGGATCTGCAGGGGCAGAAGGCTATGTATGAGGCTCAGCTCGAATCTCTCCGCGACTCCCACCGAGCTCAGGTCGAGAACTTGGAGAGAGAAGCCGACAACCAGTACGACCAGGGACTTCGGCATTCCTATCGTTGCATCATGGCCGTCCTCGGGAAGCAACACCCTGATCTGAAGATGGATGACCTTGCAGCCGGTGTTGCTCAACATATGGACGAGGAGGCGGCCAAGGAGGATGCCGAAGGGGTGGAGCCGATCGTGATTGAGGAGGAAAACTCTCCTCCTCATGCAGTCCTTACTGATGTTGGCGAGGCGAGCACCCCCCTGGACGCAACTGGTGATACCCCCCCGGCACCTGAGGAGGTCCAGCCAACCGATGCTGCTCCGGCTCACTGATCCACCGTCTTTTTGTTATCTTTCTTTTATTGTAATGGACGATGTTCATGAAGATTATCCATTTCTGTTAATTGTTAACAAATTAATAAAAACGTCTTTTGATTACTTTCTTGTGTTGTAGTTATGAATTACTTTTCGTTTGAGAATCGGCTCGTCTTTGTTTGGTTGAGCAGGTTTTAGCTCGGCACATGGTTTTGCCTCATGCCTTGGGAAATATCCCGATGCTTTGGAGTCTGCTCGCCTTCTCGTGGCCGAGCAGATCCTGGCACGCTGGGCTTCTGTCTCGCCATTAAACTGGCTTTGAGACTTGGTGAGCCTTTACATGCCTTAGGAATTTCTTCGAATGTTTTGGATTCTGCTGCCTTCTCGTGGCCGAGCAGATCCTGGCACGCTTGGCTTCTGTCTCGCCATAAAACAGGCTTCGAGACTTGGTCGAGCCTTTACGTGCCTTAGGAATTTCTTCGAATGTTTTGGATTCTGCTGCCTTCTCGTGGCCGAGCAGATCCTGGCACGCTTGGCTTCTGTCTCGCCATAAAACAGGCTTCGAGACTTGGTCGAGCCTTTACGTGCCTTAGGAATTTCTCCGAATGTTTTGGATTCTGCTGCCTTCTCGTGGCCGAGCAGATCCTGGCACGCTTGGCTTCTGTCTCGCCATAAAACAGGCTTTGAGACTTGGTCGAGCCTTTACGTGCCTTAGGAATTTCTCCGAATGTTTTGGATTCTGCTGCCTTCTCGTGGCCGAGCAGATCCTGGCACGCTTGGCTTCTGTCTCGCCATAAAACAGGCTTTGAGACTTGGTCGAGCCTTTACGTGCCTTAGGAATTTCTTCGAATTCAAGTGAACGAGATTTCTCGACGTTCTATTAATGGCAGGATTTGACTTACAGGACATTGTTCGGACATAAAGTATGAAAGATAAACTGTAATGAACATGAGCAAAAATAGCTTCCAAATGCGAACGAGTCTTACTGGAAGTATTTCCGGAGGTGTGCTGCGTTCCATGGGCGTTTCACCTCGTGCCCGTCCGCGCGGACCAGCTTGTAAGCTCCGGGTCCCGCTATCTGCTTGACCCTGTATGGCCCTTCCCAATTCGGTCCCAGCACTCCTTGAGTCGAATCTTTGGTGCTCTGATTCACTCTTCTCAGCACCCAGTCTCCGACCTTAAATTGCCGTATGTTCACCTTCTGGTTATAATACCGAGCAACTCTCTGTTGGTAAGTGACTGACCGCTCGGCTGCTCGTTCTCTCCTTTCCATTAGCAGATCGAGATTCAAACATATCTGCTCGTCGTTCTCCTGCTCATTGAAATGATCTGTCCGGTGTGTGGTCGTTCCTATCTCAGCCGGCACGACCGCTTCATGTCCGAAGGCCAAAGCGAACGGTGTCTCCCCAGTTGCGGTTTTGTGGGTTGTTCTGTATGCCCATAGCACACCTGACAGCTCGTCAACCCAGGCGCCCTTTTTTGCTCCGAGCCTGGTTTTCAGAAGCCTCTTGATGGTCTTGTTGGCTGCTTCCACTTGTCCATTCGATTGAGGGTGAGCAGGCGAGCAATACTTCAGCTCTATCCCGAGGTTCTGGCAGAAATCCCTGAAGCTGTGATTATCGAACTGCCTGCCATTATCCGTTACCAAGGCATAAGGGATCCCGTATCGGCAGACCAGGTTTCTCCACACGAAGTCTGTTGTTTTCTTCTCTGTGATCCTGCTAAGGGCTTCTACCTCTATCCACTTCGTGAAATAATCTATAGCAACTATGGCATGTGTTGCTGCTCCTCGTCCCTTTGGCAATGGGCCGATCAGATCAATTCCCCATTGAGCGAATGGCCAAGGGGAGGCCATGGAGGTGAGCTTCTCTGGTGGTTGGTTAGAGAAATTTGCAAAACTCTGGCAGCTTGCACAACTCTTGGTCTTCTTTTGCGCGTCCTGGTGCATTGTCGGCCAGAAATATCCCTGCCTTAGAACCTTATGGGCCAGGGACCTCCCGCCAGAATGATTTCCGCAAATTCCTTCGTGCACTTCTCTCAGTACGTAATCCGCGTCGTCCTCATCCAAACACCGAAGGAACGGTAGCGTATATCCTCGCCGATACAGTGTCCCATCGATCATCGTGTATCTCGAGGCCTGGGCTCTAATCTTCCGAGCTTGTGACTTATCTGGTGGTAATACCCCGTCTCTGAGGTATGAAACTATCGGGTCCTTCCACGAGCATTTTTGCTCTATCCGCAACACCCCCAAGTTCTGCTCGATGCTTGGGCTGGACTTCACCTCCAGAGGGACCGACTTTGGCATTTTTGGATCGGCTACTGCTGCCATCCTAGCCAAAATGTCTGCTCGACTATTCTGCTCCCTGGGGATTTGTGTCACTTCCACTGCTTCGAACTTCCCCATCATCTGCCTGACTACCTTCAGGTACTGCTCCATCTTCTCCTCTCTTGGTTGGAACCTTTCATTAACATGATTCGCAACCAGCTGGGAATCAGTTCTGACCTTAACTCTGTCTGCTTTCACGGCCTTAGCCAATCCCAGACCTGCTATCAGGGCCTCATACTCTGCCTGGTTATTAGTGGCGGGAAATTCCAACTTCACAGCATAAGAGATCTGCTCCCCCTCCGGGCCTTCCAAGACAATCCCTGCTCCTGAACCCCTCTCCCCCGATGACCCATCTACAGACATCTGCCATACTTGAGTTTCGTCGTTGCCTATAACTGCATCTCGTTGATCTAAGCATACTTCGGGCTCTGTGAACTCAGCTACGAAATCGGCCATTGCTTGGGCCTTTATCGTTGCGCGGGGTTTATAGTCTATGTCGAACTCGCTCAGCTCTACAGCCCACTTGACGAGCCGACCAGAGGCATCTGGCTTGTGTAGAATTTGACGCAACGGCCGGTTGGTTATTACCGAGACCGGGAATGCTTGAAAATATGGCCTCAACTTCCGAGCAGCAACCACAAGGGCAAGTGCCCATTTCTCCAACGGTGGGTACCTGGTCTCAGCGTCGAGCAGGGCCTTGCTGGTGTAGTATATCGGATACTGAACTCCTTCTTCCTCCCTCACCAGAACAGAACTGGCGGCCCGATCCGATACCGCCAAATACAGATACAGCTTGTCCCCATCCCTCGGTGTGGATAGCAGCGGAGCTTGCTGCAAGTATTGCTTCAAGTTCCGGAAGGCTTCTTCGCATTCTGGGGTCCATTCCGTTTTCTTTCCCCTCCTTATCACTTGAAAGAATGGCTGGCACTTATCTGTAGCCTTGGATATGAATCTGCTCAAGGCCGCCAACCTCCCCGTGAGGCTTTGCATCTCCTTCAGGTTACGAGGGGGTGTCATTTGCACAATCGCCTGGATTTTCTCGGGATTTGCTTCGATCCCCCTATGGCTCACCATGAATCCCAGGAATTTCCCTGACTCGACCCCAAAAGCACATTTCTCCGGGTTGAGCTTCATCTTGTACTTCCTCAAAAGCTCGAATGTCTCCTCGAGGTGTCTGACGTGTTCCTTCGGGATTTTGGACTTGGTGATCATGTCATCCACGTACACCTCCATGGTTTTCCCGATCAAGGGCTTAAAGACTTTGTTCACCAGCCTTTGGTAGGTGGCCCCAGCATTCTTGAGACCGAATGGCATCACCCTGTAACAGAACAAACCTTGGTTAGTGATGAAAGCCGTGCTCTCCTCATCCTGCTCGTGCATGGGGATCTGGTTGTATCCCGAGAATGCGTCCATGAAGCTAAGCAGACCATGTCCAGCCGTTGAATCTACTAGCTGATCGATCTTTGGTAAAGGGAAGCTGTCTTTTGGGCACGCCTTATTGAGGTCTGTGAAATCCACGCACATCCTCCACTTGCCGTTCGCCTTCTTTACCAGCACCACATTCGATATCCACTCTGGGTAACTGACTTCCCGAATGAATCCTGCTCTCAGGAGCTTCTCCACCTCGTCATTTACAGCCTCATACCTCTCCTGGTTGAAGCACCTCCTCTTCTGTCTTACTGCCCGAGCACCTTTCTTAATTGCCAGCTTATGGCATGCTACCTCAGGGTCAATCCCCGGCATGTCTTCATGTGTCCAGGCAAATACATCAGCATGTGCCTGTAAGCATTTCACCAACTCCTGCTTTTGCTCCCCCTCAAGTCTCGACCCGATTCTGATCGTCTTTCCCGGGTTCTCTGGTCCCATGCTTACTGTTTCCAGGTCCTCTACAGGTTCTTGTCTGCCAGTCGTGTTTTCCACTCGGGTGTCGAGGGATGTTATCTGCATTGTCTCCCTTGCTGCCGAGGAGTAGCAGCTTCTTGCGATCCTCTGGTCTCCTCGTACCACTCCTACTACCCCCTTCACCCGGTACTTCAGAGCCAGGTAATGGTTGGACAACACCGCCTTGCTCATCCTTAAAAACGGCCGACCTAGGATCATCTGGTAAGGGCCTTCCTCATCCACTACGACAAAATCCAGTATCATTGTCCTCTCTGTCGGGGGGCTCCCAATTGTGACAGGCAGTTCGACCACGCCCAGAGGAACCAGCTTCCCTCCTCCAAACCCCTTCAAGGAGGTGTTGGTGTGTTCCAACTTCCGGTCGGCTATTCCCATCTCTTCCAGGGTTGACTTAAATAACACATCGACTGAGCTCCCTGTATCAACCAGTATCCGGTCAAACTTCTTGCTAGCGACAGTAGCCTTGATGACTAAAGCATCCTCGTGGGGGTATAGAATTCCTTCCTCATCCTCATCCGTCCACATGATTGGCACTTGCCTGACCCTCGCTCGTTTGGCTGCTGGGGTATTGAGGAGTACCTCTTTACTGGTCATGGCGTACCTAGCATAATTTTTTCTCGATCTGTTGGAATCTCCGGCCAGTGTTGGGCCCCCAGCTATCACCCTTACCGCGGGCTGCTCGCGCCTCATGTCTCTATCACACTGCTCCCCTTCATCTGTTGTGGCCTCCATCGGGAGAGTCCCATCCATAAACTCGTCCAGGTACCGATTTCTCACCAAGTCTTCGACCTGGGTCTTGAGGTCTCTACACTCTGTTGTGGTATGGCCATGGGTGCCATGGAACTTACAATAACGTCCTCTGTCCCTCCTGTTGGGTAACTTTGTTATTGGTGTAGGGAGGCGCAGCAGCCCTCGATCCTTTATGGCCTCGTACACCTCATCCAGGGACATCTTCAAGGGAGTGTACCGCCCATAGTCCTGGTTCTGGTCGATCAGGTGCACTGCTCTTTCTCTGTTTGCCCCGCTCTGAGCTGGGGGCGGTGGAAATACTTCTGGTCTGCTCGTTCCACTACCGTGGGAACGTTGATGATGACCACCAGATGCCAAATCATGCCTTCTCCAAGGCTCCCTAGCTGGGGAACGAGGAGGTTGCGCCCTGCTGCGCTGATACTGTGGTGGCCTCTGATGAGGCTGGTAAGCAGCGACCCTAACTCCTCCTCCGCTACCGGAGGCCTGATGGTCCCTCCTCCTGACCGGCCCATTCCCTGGTGATGCTCTCTTCTCTTTCTTCCCCAACCCCTCTAGCTGGTCTGTCTTAATCCGTGCAGCCTTCTCCTCTTCAATCTCGATGTCTCTTTTGGCCTGTTCGTATGCGGCTGCATACGTTTGAATAGCTGGGCTTCTCAAATTGTACCACAGCCTTCCTATCTTCACCCCCTCTTTCAGTCCCCTTAACGCCTGAGGGTGGTTGAAGGCTCCCAAGTCGAGGACAGCCCGATGAAACCTCTTGATGAATTCCCGAAGGGTTTCTTGCTCCCCCTGTTTCATGCTTTTCAGCTCCATCACGTCATCTTCCGGTGACATTGCCCCACTGAACTGCTCTGCGAATCCTGGCACATCTGCTCGAAGGTTTTAATGCTGCCCCGAGGAAGTTTCCTGTACCATTCTCGTGCACGCCCCTCGAGGGATAGTGGGAACACCCTGCACCTTTGGGATTGAGATAATCCTTGTACCCCAGTTATGTCATTGAAACGCTCTATGTGCACCAGCGGATCAGTTCTTCCCGAGTATTTGAGGTCGGGGAGGCGGAAATCTCTCGGAATAACTGCCCTCATGATCTCTGCTGCGAGCGGTGATTCTCCGTCCAGCATTATCCTCCAACCAGGGGCTCTGTTCCTTCCTTGCATGTCGTCAATTATCTGCGCTAGTCTGCGGACTTCCCCCTCCAGCTGTCCGGCACGACCAGGGTCACGTGCCGCAACTTGATCCCGCTCTCGCTCTACATAATGCAGGTGTTGCCTCAACTCCGTCTCCTCTGCATTCGCCACCCCGTCGTCCTCGTCACAAGTCCGTCTTGCCGGGGACCGCTCTCTTTCTCTGTGAAATTCTTCCCGCAGAGGTACGTTACCTCTCTCACCGCCGAATCTCCCGGTGGTTTGACTCCCCCCCGCACTATCGGGACCAGGTGCCGCTCCGTCGTCTCTCGCCCTTCCCTCTTGGGTTACCCTTCGCTCGCTCCGCAGCTCATGCAGGATGGTTGTCAAGGTCTCCATCTGCTTTTCCATCCGTTCCATCCGGTCGAACATGACTTTCTCCCGTGCTTCACTGACTATCTCCCTCAGCGTTACTGAATCGTTAAGCCTCATATCACCCCCTTGGGCACTACTTCCTCCTGTCTCCATCGCTTTTCACTTGCTTCACCCCTCTTCCTGCTATCAACAGAAGCTTTTTGCTCTGTTCCCCACAGACGGCGCCAAAATGTTGATGCTGGATTCTGGTTCTCCTCGTTCTACAACCAGGGTCTCGGCTCGATCAACTCCATCACGACCAGGAGGTCTCCTCGTGAGGCCTTTTTTTCTTTTTCTCCGGAGTTTCCTGCACACACAGGCAAGTCAGAGGGCGCCGGTTATTCCCCGGCGCAAACCCTCCGACGCTCAAGTCAGATACGAAGGTTCGGGGAATGTTTGCCCAAAAATCTTATGGCTTTTTCGTGGTTTTCTCTTCTTTTCTTTTAATTCTCTTTCTAATCTCAGAAAATGCCAACCCTTTTACCTTCGTTGGCTACCTTTTTATAGGCCTCCCAGTTTTCCGCTTTTTCCCTCACGGTATGGGACTCTGACTGTTGCGTTATGGGCAAACGTGGGACCTTGCGTGTTACGCCACGGTTCTGAGGAAAGCGTGATGGTCGCGGTTCTGTGAGATCTTGCGTGTCACGCCACGGTTCAGGGGAAGCGTGGCTGTCGCGGTTCTGTGAGACCTTGCGTGTTACGCCACGATTTAGGGGAAAACGCGGCTGTTGTGCTCAGATTCTTGGGCTGGAGAGCATGTCTTGTCAACTGCCGTCGGCCGGGTCTCCTCGCCTCCGGACAACAAGCCGGGACGGCCATATGCCCCTTGCAGGAATTTGGCCTCGCGAATGGCGTGCTCGCGGACGAGCAGGATATTTCTGCTCCTGTTCTTCTGCTATCAGGAATCTGCTCACCATGCCTGGTCTTGTCGACGCATTTATCCCAAACAGTATTTCTCCCTAACATGGTCACTACTATTTCTGCAATAAGGTCTTGCCGTGTTACTGTCTCCACCATCAGTTATCAGCCTCCATTACTGTTGTCATCACTAGAGTTGTTATGGTAAATCTACTCAAATTGCTACTAAAACTTGTAAAAAATGAGTATACTTTCTACTCAATACAATTCTTCTTACGTTTAAATTTGCTTAGTAAAAATTATTCATTTATGAGTTTTAATTTTTTTTTTGTTTATTGTGGGTTGAATATGTTGTTATTTAGGTTTTGATTTGATGCTGATTTTAAGTTTTAGTTTTCTATATGTATGTAAAAGAAGAAAAATATTTTTAAAAAGCTAATTAACATCACTTATAAACAAAAAAAGCTAATTAATCTTTGGAAATATTTTAATTTGTATTTTAGGTGAATTTTATTCTACATATTTGGTTGTTGTTTTTCAAAATTTATAATGCTATTTGGGTCACTGTTGCTAGCTTAATGTGATGCTATTTTTGGTCCTTTTTTTTATTTCTACGTTATTTGCTGCTATTTTTGGATTTTGTTTCTAGCTATTTTTGAGTTTGATTTGCTACTAATCTTGGATAAATTTTTGTTGTTTTGGGCTTCATTTGCTGCTGGTGCTAGGTAAATTTTCTACTGCATTAGGCTTTGCTATTTCTTGGTTAAATTTACTGTTGTTTGTAGTAAATTTTCTATTGGATTAAATTTGTTTCAGTTTTTATATAAAATTATACTACTTTTTTTTGTTAAATTTGCTACTATTTCTAGGTAAATTTGTTATTTCTAGGTATAATTTTCTGCTATTTTTGGGTTTGATTTGTTACTGTTTTTAGGTAAATTTTTTACTTAATTTTCTGCTATTTCTAGGTTAAATTTGCTATTGTTTCTTGGTAAATTTTATGATATTTTAAGGCTTGATTTGCTACTGTTTCTAGGGTTAAATTTGTTGATGTTTTCGGGTAGATTATTGCTGCACTTGGGCTAGATTTGCTATTGTTTCTTGGTTAAATTTTTTATTGTTTCTGGGTAAATAAAGACTTTGTTAGTTAGCTTATTATCTCCTTACAAAGAGAATTAATTAAGCTTTTGAAAATTTTATAAATAGAGAAACTAAACGTTTTTGGTGTTCTTTAAGATTTGCACATTGGAGTTTGACTTAGAAACATTTTTGATATTTCATATATGTTGTTAATGCTTGTGATTTATATTAGAACTGTAGGCTTGGTTGTCTCTTCATCATGAATTGGGTTTCATATGTGTGCTTATTCATACTGAATTTATTTATATCACTGTGATCCCATATTTTGGAACATTCTATGAGCCTTTCACATCAGTGGCAATATTTTTTCAAGTAGGTGAAGATGATTTTCCTAAATATTGATAAATGGTCAGGTTGTTTTGGATAGAAGCAACAAAGATGCATGCATGAAAACAAAAAAGATATTAAATACATATATGATTAGGTTGTTTTTGTCAGATGACTATATAGATGTTAATGGAAATTTTGTTTACTTATGATTAAAATTTATGCAACCTTTGAAGTAGCGGTGGTGGCTAAAGAAATAAATTTTCTATTTATGGAGAGATGATGCATGTTTGCTAGTGTGTTACGTTTTGCCTTCATAGTGAATTGAAGATGTGGAAAATGCTTCTATGAAGACGCCCTCCAGTATTTTTGTTATCTCATTCAGATGCCTTCTGTTGTTCTTTGTTTTTTGTTTCCTCACTTTTTAATTTAAGATGGTTTGATCAAACTTTTGATATTGTGTTATGGGTCACTGTTGCTGGGGTAATGGATAGTAAAAATTTTATTTATATAAATTTATATTTAAATTATATTTATATTCATTAATTTTTTTTAATAAAATTCGTTATAATTTTGAAGTTTTTATTAATTTTAAGAATTACATATATTATGTATAAAATAATTCATAGTTTCAAAACAATTATGTGATGCTATGCAAGCTTATTAATTCCTAGAATTAAAAATATGCAATTCTATATAAGAGGATTTACCATTCAGTTTATTTGCACGCATTTATATGCCTTTACAATTCAAAGGAAAAATTCATTAGTTTCGTAAGTTTTATAAGTTTTTAAATAGTAATAGAATTTTTATTATATTTTTATGTATAAATGATCAAATTACAAATTTATTGAATAGATTGAATTATTAAGACTAAAACATTATTACTACTTTGACCGATTACAAAAAAAAAATAATTATGGTTTCATCTAATTGAAACAAAAGTATGTCAATATATTACATAAACAGACATTCATACATTTGCAATAAACTTATAAATTAGCCTGAATTGATCAAAAGTCTTGGGTTTGCTCTCGGTACAATTTATACACAACTTCAACACATGCTTTTGTAGATCCATCCACTATGCAACCACATCTTGACAAATTGAATTCAATATAATCTAACCCAATTCTATAGCTTCTAGTAGAAATACGCCATTAAAATTTAGGAAAAAAGATACTTACACCTTAAAAGTTTGGAAAAATAGTCATGTAACCCCGTATTTTTAATAAGAGACACTAAGATTTTTTTTTATTAAAATACCCTTTTGCTTTATTAGCTCAAAAAATTGACTCTAATATTTTATAATAAATAAAAATATATATGAAAATAAATGTAACAATATAGATGTTTTAAAATAATTTCAACATTATATAAAATTATTCTAATATCATTAATATACGAGATATATTTGATTGATTTTAAAATCTATTTAATTTAAAGATTTATTTAAAATTTTTATAGTAAAATAAAAATATATATTAAAATATATATAGCAATTTAAAATTTAAAAACTATTTTGTATATTTAAAATTTTATAAAATTATTAGTCTACTAAACAAATTAAATTATTAAAATTATATTTATATTTATTAAAAAAATTTAAAGCAAATTTTTTGTTACTATTTACTATGGTATTATATTTAAAAGGGGGTCTTGATATCTCTTATTAAAAATTTGGGGGTCTACATGACCATTTTCCCAAACCTTTGAGGTGTATGTATCATTTTCCCTAAAATTTATATATATAATTACATTAACAAATTAAAGGATAATTATCCACTGACCACCCAATCTTTTGGGCTTTTTCAAAAGTAGAAAAATACTTTTTTTCTTTGTAGATTTCGACCTAAATTTAACAAAGTTTTTCACTTGTCCACTATAGCGTTAATACAGTCAAAAGAATTAACGGAATATTACTCAAATTACTTTTTTTGCCCCCAAACATAAAATGATTGTTTTACTCTAAATAAATGACAAAACAAATCAGATTGCATATTGTAGCCGTTGACTATTTTACCCTAATACATGTTTATAATTTTTATTTCCTGCTGGTTGTTTTCATTTATTTTTTATTTGTAGTTCTAGATCCCCCTTGGACCCATATAGGTGTTTATAATAATGTTCACACACGTAGTGGTAGTGGGAACACAACAATATGATTGTGGCACATTATTTGCTTCATTCCCATATTTATCCATAAGGTGGTTCAAATTTATAGATCTAAATTTCTTTGGATCCATGTGGCTGTTTAAACCTAATGCGATAAATCAATACATGGAAATGGGAACATTCTAGTATGGTTGTGGCACATTGTGTACTTAAATCATTATGTTTATTCATGGGCTGGTTAATTAAGAACTAAGTCACATAATCTTTAAACTTGTAAAAAGTGCAAAATATACATGAGAGAGTATTATGACTATGATTTAGTTACCAAGAGTGGATCTTGTAACCTTATCTTTTTTTTTTAAAAAAAATATAGTTTAGACTATTCATTCTTTATTTATTTTTTATAATATTTTTATTTAATAATTGGCTACTAGATTTTTAATTCCTTGTGGTTTGGACTATGACTAAGCACTCTTATACTTGTGAGTAATTAATCACTTTTGAGTCATGTCAAGGTTCCAACAAAGTTAAGACAGAAGTGGATGAGTGAAAAACATAATTAACTTTAGGTGCAATTTTTGTAAAGAAAAAAGTGTTTGTGTATTTTTAAAAAAAACCTAAAAGATTAGGTGGTCGGTAGATAATTGCCATTTTTTTCCTACTTCAATCATGTCTTAATGATGTTATTTTTTGCTATTCAGATAAAATGATAATTTAGTCCTATGATGTCAGCAAGATTTTAACGGAGTTAAAATGACAGTGGACGAGTGAAAAACATGATCAACTTCAAGTGGAATTCTGTAAAGAAAAAAAAAGTATATGTGTATTTTTAAAAAGGCTCGAAAGATTGGTTGGTTGGTGGATAATTGCCCCAAATTCAAATTAATAGTTTTTTAATCAACCAAAGTTAAAAAAAAAAAGAACATCTCTTCCCTACATGAGTTCTAAGACATGAAACACTAAATGTTTTGAATAAAACTTGAATACAAGAATGAAACGAGGCAAAAGAAAAATTGGGGTTATTTGGATTATAACTATACAAAACATAGAACAACAAATATGGAACTTTTTACTTAAAATATGCAATGACATACATAAAAAAATATGAGTACTTAACATGAAACATAGAATGCTAAACTTGAAACTTTAAGTGTGTGATATGAAACTTGAACACAAACATGCAAGGGGAAAAAGAAAAAAAATTGGGGGGGTATTTGGATTATAACTACAAAAACATAGAACAACAAATATGAAATATTTTATTTAAAATATGCAACAATAAATATAAAATATAAGTATGTTGTGACATGAAATATAGGACGTTAAACACGAAAGTGAAAACATGCGATGTGAAACTTGAATGCAAACATTAAAAAAGGATGAAAAAAAAAATTGGGGGTGTTTGGATTATAACTATATGAAACATAGAACAAAAAACATTAACTATGGAACAATGAATGTAAAATATAAGTACATTGTGACATGAAACATAGAATTATAAACATAAAACTCTAAATTTATGATATGAACTTGAATGCAAATATGAAACAAGAGGAAAAAAGAAAAAAGTTGGAGGTATTTGGATTATAACTACATGAAACACAGAACAACAAACATAAAATATTTTACTTAATTTGCAATAATGAGTGCTCTATATTTCAAGTAAAATTTGGGGGTATTTGGATTATAACTACATGAAATATAGAACAACAAATAGGAAATATTTTACTTTAAAAAATACCATAATGAAAATAAAATATGAATATGTTGAGACATGAAATATAGTACGTTAGACATGAAACTCTAAATGTGTCATATGAAACTCAAATACAAACACAAAATGGGGGAGAAAGAGAATTTTGAAGTATTTGGAATATATTACATGAAATATAAAAAAAATACATGAAACTTTAAACGTTAAACATGAGATAGAAGTTATAGAACATGAATTAAACTTTTGAGTTTTTGTGAACATTCATTTTATTTTATTTTTCATAAAATGTAACTTCATTTATATTTTTTATTATTATTACTATTTTAAAAATTTATATAATTTATAAATTTTTTAATTTAATAAAAAATACAATTAAACTTAAGCAATTGATTGGAAAAACCGATTGTTGGAGGTTAGAAAAGTTGTTTTACTACTAGATTGTAGCCAAATAAGGGGCTCTAAAAGTGGAGCCCCTCTAGGATATCCTGGTTTGTGAAATTTGACCTAAATTGTGACAAGCTTGAAGAGCTTAGTTAATTTTTCTTTATTTGTTATTTTTAGACCATCATTGATGATGTTTATGGGTATCAATGTTGAAATGTTGACGAAACTATAACTTGTTCACTAAGGCTGTTTAGGGGATCAGAGGCTTTTGCATATGGTAGATGCAATCATAATTGCATGTCAGAAGTGGTTTAGTTAGATTTTATTTTCGTTTATTTGTTTTTTGTTTAGTTTTGTTCAAGGACTAGTGAAAGATATGTGTAGGGAATTTGATAAGTGCTTAATTTCAAAAAATTTTTAATTACTTTCTTAGCAATTATTTGATATTTTTATGAAATTCTTATTTTTTGTTATTTTTTTATGTTTTTAGGAGTTTTTGAGGCAAAGAACAAAAAGGACCAGAAAGTTACAAATTGTTGTGAAGAATACTCAGATTGTGATTTCATGGATTTTGATGGCTTCTCGAATGGACTTTTGGGTTCTATTCAATTTATTGGGCTACATTATACTTACTTTAAGTTCAGGATCAGATTTGGGCCATGAAAACTGATTCTTAAAGTGCTAGTTTTGTTTGGCCATACAATAAAAATGGATTTTGGAGTTATTTTGACACATGGGCCTAGTTTCTTGGTTTTATGTCTAAATCTTTCTAGAAAAGGAGAGGTTTCAGGAATTTTACAAGTCCAACAAGTATTAGGACTAAAGATCTATATTAACACCACTAGACACATGCCCTAGCATAAAAGAAAAGTGTGAAGCATAAATTCTAAAGGAGAGAAGAATGCAAGAAAGAGAGGAAAGGGCAATTTTGAGAGAAGACTAGGCTATCAGAGCTATAATTCAATCAATAAGCTCTTCTTTATCGTCTTTTGTTTAGTTTTCTCTAATGAATTTTATGTTCAATATTTTGGATATGCATGAGTAAACTTTTTGTTGGTTAGAGTTGATTTTAAAATGGGAGATTGTTATTTCCCCCCCTATGTAATCAAATATACCATTTCCTCCTTACTGTTTTTATAATGACCAAAAACCCCCCCTAACAGCATAAGTTTATAATATTACCCTGATTTTTAACTACTCTTTTATTTATATTTATTATAAATTAAATAAATCACATGAATAGAAACTAAATAAAAAATTAAATATGAAAAAAAAGAAATATATGTTTTGATATGAGCAAAAAAATTAATAATAAAATTTTTTCTTGTACTTATTTATTTTGTGAAAATTTTCTTATACTAAATATATAAGAAAAATATTATAAAATGATAAAAAAAATTATTATAAGAAAACTTGAATGACAAATAAAAATTTATTATAAGATAAATAATAAAATATTTTGCCTATACTTTTTACATTTAATTTTAAAATATATAAGAAAATGTTCACAAAATAAATAATTACAAGAAAAAAATTTATTATTATTTTTTGCTCTTTTCAAAACATATATTTCTTATTTTTAGTACTTAATTTTTTTATTTAGTTTGTATTCATGTAATTTATAATAAATGTAAATAAAAAAGTAGCTAAAAATAAGGGTAATATTGTAAACTTATAGTGTCAGTGGAGTTTTTGGCCATTATGAAAACAACAGGGGGATACATGGTATATGTTGATTACTGTAGGGGGGAAAGTGGCAATCCCCCATTTTAAAACTATAGTCATGGAAAATTTCAGAATAAGAATTTCTTCATCTTTCTCTAGAAAATTTTTTATTTCACTCATTTACATGTCTAAGAGTTGATATCTTATTTGTTTAGTGCTCAACTAAATGAATTTAATAGTGATTTGATTGCTAGTTTAGGTTTTTTAATTCATAATTGTCAGAAACTAAACAACAGTGGTAGATTGTGGTCATGAGTATGAGATATTTCCATTGAATTATATGTGGAATATAATCCAGATTAACAAATCGAGCTTGTATCTTTGTTTTTGATTCAGTTTATATCTTTCTTGATAGGATTGGCAAAATTTGAATTCGGATTCGGCTGTAGGTGCATTAAGATCCGAATCTGGATTCATATTTCTATATCCGGATTCGTATCTGGATATGTAGAAAGAGATGTGGATTTGGATGCGGGTAATATCTACAACGAATGCGGGTGGATATTCTGGATATATAATTTAAAAATTCAATAATTTACCTAATAATATCAAATAAAATACAATCGTAATTCAAAAATTAATAATTCAACATGAATAACATACAATAATCTCGTAAATCTACAAATAAAATAATTTTTTTTAATTTCATTTTAATATATATTTTTAATATAATTTTTAATTTAAAATAAAATTTAATAATTTACCTAACAATATCAAATAAAATTCAATCATAATCCGACAATTAATAACTCAACATGAATAATATACAACAACATCATAAATCCACAAATAAAATTTCTTTTTAATTTTTATTTAATTTTTAATATAAAATTTTTATTTAATTTTTAATATAAAATTTTTATTTAATTTTTAATATAAAATTTTCATTTAATTTTTAATTTAAAATAAAATTAAATAATTTACCTAATAATATCAAATAAAATTCAATTATAATCTAACAATTAATAATTCAACATGAGTAATATACAACAACATCAAAAATCCAGAAATAAAATTTATTTTTAAAATTTTCATTTAATTTTTAATATATATTTTTAATTTAAAATAAAACTTATCCGGATCTGGATATCTGATTTTCCGAATGCACTTGCATTCGGATCTGTATCTAGATCCGTGTGGATCCCAAATTTGCATATCCAGATATGCATTTTTTAATATGTGGATCTGGATTTTTTTGGATCCAGATCTTCCGAATCCTTGCAGATCTGGGTTGGATCCGGCTTTAATTACCATCCCTATTTCTTGATTCTAGTGCTTTTATTAAAATTGAATCTAGAGATTTTTCTTTTCTAGATTAGTTCATAGAAAGAGATTGAGTAAAAAGCTTATTTTACTTTATAGTTAAGTAAGAAAAAATAAAGATAATTCTAAGGGTAAATTTCATCATACCCTCTTATTAAATTGACATACTTCAATTTAACCTTCAAAAGTATGAAAACTTCAACTTAGCCCCCAAATGCCATTATTTTTAACAGTTGACTGACATTGACTGATTAAAATACGAGAATGCCCTAATTCTAACTAACAATTTTATAGTGTTAATAAGGATACTTTCATTTCACCCCTTAAGACCTGACATATTTCAAGTTGGATGACAAAAATAAATTTATTAATGAAACCCCCATAAAAAAAATAGTAATAGACATTTAAAAAATAAAATAAAATTTTAATTTATAAAACAAATATAATAATCATGAATTTTATTTATAATATCACCACAATGAAAATAAAAAAAAATTTTATGCTTATTTTGAATTTAAATATTTTAAGAATACAAATTATTAACCATTTTACTCTTCAAAGTATCTAAATGACAAATTAACCCATAAAATTTATTTACATTCCATTACTAGCCACGGGTTACTAATCTAATTCAATGGATTAAAAATTTAAAAAATATAAATTAAAAAATTCAAAAGCCGAATCCTTAACACTAATCCTAATCCCGAATTTTTATCAATTTCTTTTTTGTTGATATCACTTGTTATAAATTTTAATCTTACTTATTTTTTGTTCCTAATAATTCTTTTTTATTAAAAATCATTTTTTATATATTTTTCTTCCCAAACATGAAGTTAAGGGGTAAAATAGTAAAACAATTAATAATTTAAAATATTTAAATATATCCAATATTTATCATTTTCTTAGAATAATATATACTTAAATTAAAAAAAAACTCTACAATGGCTAGATTTTGAACAAACTTGACTCCACCATTACAATGAACTCATGAAACAAGATGGAGCACTTGGATGTTTCAACTTCATACAACATAATACCTACTTAAAATTTAACGAAACACAAATTAATCAAACCAAAGAAAACTAATCCAATTGTTAATTTAAAACCCTAAAATGACTAAGTGGCGGCGGCACAAGCTTCATGAACGATGGTGGGGAAAGCAGCGGGGACAACATTTGCGTCGATACAAAAGCATCACATGGATGCGATCGGAGTATAGATCATTGCGTGCGAGAAGCTACAATGATTTGGAGCAACAATGTAGTTGCACCATAGATCGCAGCCGCAAGTTCTGGCACAATTGTTATGGCACTAATAAAGCTTAGAGAAAGATGACATGTTGAGAAGTTTAAAGGGGTGCAAATGGCTAGCTACTGGTATATTCTTAAACCCAAGACCAAAAGAAGAAGAACCATAAGCTCCACACACCACCAGACATGAAGACAGAGGAAAGATGTGAGGTACAATTTTCTCACTTAAATATAATAGAATTTATTTTAAGCTAACAATCCCCCTTAAGTATTAAAATAATAATAATATAAAATATTTAATTCTAAGTAAAGATTACTTAGACATAAGTGATGATGTAAGAGAAATTTGTAGAGAGAGTTAAGAATTCTAGAATTTAGTAAGGTATTTATGAAGGAATCTCAACCATTGATCAAGAGTTATGGTGGCAAAATTCTAACCATCCATTAGCCTTAAGAAATCCTATAAATACCCCCTATCCCTTTTCATTTTCAATGCAACCTATAAAATTTACCCTTTTTTTTATTCTAAGTCATAACATCAAGAGTAGAGAACTCCTTAATTTAGAAAGGTCTAGAGAAGTCAAGGTCAAGAGGTAAGTAACACTTCAACTGCAATGTAGGGACAAAATCTTTTCATACTTAACTTCAGTTTTAACAATTCCTTTATCTTGTGATGGCTATTATAATGTGATACGGTCGGCTATGCTGCTTATATTATGATATTTTCTTATTTACTCTTTATACGGTTGGCTATGCTACCTAATCTGTGATAATTTTACTCAATTATGCTATAGTTGGTTCTACCACCTATATTATAATCCCATTTTATTTAATCTCCATATGGACAACACTGCCGTTTTCATTAAAGGATGCTTTCTTTAAATACCATTGTATGTTACTAGGAACTTCACATGTTATGATATAAGTTGCATTGAATGCATGCATTTCATGGACTATTTTATATGAAAACGTTTTAGAAAATGAATTTATAAAAAATGGGTTGTTTTACTATAAGGTGGTAAAATTTCCAAAGAGGGCAAGCCCTCCAAGCTTAATAAAAGGTAACCTTTTGGGGATGACGATTCGTAACGCCTGAAAGATCAACTAATTAGGCCTAAGGGCATATTGTTTAAAAAATAAAAGTACTAGCCTTGTAATGCAACATACTCAGGGCCCTAATAAAGTTGTTTTGTATCTTCTAAGTTTCTTTTAAAAACTTAATATGGTCATCTATATGCATAATAATTTATACACGCATCAAAGTGTTATCTTACTGGACTTACATTGCACGTAACAATGAGTAGAGCAAGCTAAGTCCTAATCAAGGCAAAGTGCATATGAGCATAACAAACCTTGGGTTTTATGATGGGCTCTGCTTTATTTCAATAAAAAAATAAATATCTTAGCTTTAGTAATAATAAAGTTTTTGAGAAATATACTAAGAAATCTCTATATGCCTCTTACTTTTTGTAAGAAAGTTTTACTTGCTATGCTCTGATACCAGTGGGTATGTTGTACGTGGCGTTGTTCTACCAAATCTACGACAACACAAAGTCTGTCCTTAGGGCCAGTAGCCCGCAAGTTCTGGTTTCCAGCCGATATACACTTATCCATCTAATACCAAATCTGAAAATTATAGTTGAAAACAGTTTTTCACGATACCACCCGAAAACTCGGCACTCATGGCCTTCAAAGAGGGTGAACGTTGTGAGAAAACACTTTCATTTTATAAAAATCGATTTTGGAGGATAAAAACAGGACCTTTTTTATGCACAAGATCCTCAGGCTTGAGGCAAGTGCAGAGCATACTCAGTTTAGAAATTTTGAAGTGAGCGTATCATTTTTAATTCAAATAATTTCTTCGATTCCTAGAAGAGAGAGAGAGGTTTAGGGAAACATAATGTATAAGACTTAATTTTTTTATTTCAGATTGGCTCCTCTATAACTAAGACCAAAGGTGCCTTATATAGAGGACCTCTCGATGATCATATCACATAACACACCTTTTTTGAAAGCAAAACAAGCCAATAAGGACTTTTACAAAAGGTAAAGCATACCTACAAGGACTAACAAAAGTAAAGCATACCGACAAGGACTTTAACAAAAGTAAAGCATACCGACAGGGACTTTAACAAAAGACAAACGGGAGTCCCATGGGTTATTGCATCAAAAGCTGTATGAGAGCGATAAAATGTCATCATGGAGTGGATGGATAGCACGATGGTGACACCTCTCCTGTCTCTTTCTCATATTGTCGCTTGTGCCGACGCCTCTATCTCTGGTCGAGATACGCCTCAGCTTGCTGATATTTTTCTTCATCAGCTTCAGACATGTGCTGTGAGGTAGATGCAGCATGAGAGTCTAGGTAGGTGACATTGTAATGGGGAGTGTCAGTATGGAGAAGGGACTGAAAGTCTTCCCATGGATCCTGAGCATCTTGGAATAAGACATTAATGTAGTTAGGACATTGTTCCATGATAAGGATTCCTTGAGGACTTGAACTTGAACCTGGAGTATAGCCTTGTGTTTTTGGAATTATTTCAAGGGTGTGTGATGGTCCAATGGAGGTGTGGTGAATGTTTGTGGCAAGTAGAGGAACATTGTTAAGTTCCATGAGATAGGCTTTGAGAACGGAGGTGACCGATGTAGCATGGATGAAGGTATAAGGATGAGGGTAAGTTCTCCATTCATATGCCATGTCCTGTGTCCAGTAGTCCCGTGTTTCTGGATGCTGGAAATAAGGCCTGTGGACGATGAAGGCCGTAGTCCACATGTTAGCTTCTTGTTCTGGCATTTTGTCTAATCCGTGAAAGGTACACAAGTGTTGGAGTTGCTTGTGCTACTGAGTGATGGGAGAGTACCATTCAAAGAGAGTCCATAGAAGGTTTGGTGAGAACTTTGGAGTGGTAAGGTGAGTCAAGACTGGTTTGATGGGAAAAACTAGCTTTGTAGCATACAAGGTGGTGAGACACCACATATATCAAAGCTCATCTTCGGAGATGGATAGAGAGTACCATTTGCTGATTGGATTGATCTCCAAGTTACCAAGCCTAATGCTCAACCTCAAGCCGTTCTTCGTGAATTCATGGCCTGCTTCACGGGTTCTTTACGAGACTGGCTAGAAAGCTTATGAGAATACAGACAGCTCCAATTCATGGAATCTCCGATTGGTACAACCCTCAATATTATTCATGAGCAATTCATCTGTGAAAAAACTACTTCCACTGAAGCAGACAGAAAAGAATACCATCAGATGAAATGCTGTTCTGTTAAAAGACATCTTCTGGATGCTCATTACAAAAGAATGAGTATTCTATTCTACAAGCTAAATGGGTTCAATGAGCCATCTCTTAAACATGTCTTCATCGCCTTTCTTCATGTTGAGTTACAACCTGACCTTCAAAGAAAACTCACAGCCATAAATCTGAGCATAGTTGATATCTCTCTGGGAAAGATTTTTCAAATGGCCATGCTATCTCTTGATAAGATCTGTGAACAAAAAGAATTCTTCAAAGATCTCATGGAAGACAAGAAACCCTTCTCTGAAGCTTGTACTCTCTATCCATCTCCGAAGATGAGCTTTGGTATATGTGGTGTCTCACCACCTTGTATGCTACAAAGCTAGTTTTTCCCATCAAACCAGTCCTGACTCACCTTACCACTCTAGAGTTCTCACCAGACCTTCTATGGACTCTCTTTGAATGGTACTCTCCCCTCACTTGGTGGCGCAAGCAACTCCAACACTTGTGTACCTTTCACGAATTAGACAAAATGCCAAAACAAGAAGCTAACATGTGGACTACGGCCTTCATCGTCCACATGCCTTATTTCCAGCATCTAGAAACATGGGACTACTGGACACAGGACATGGCATATGAATGGAGAACTTACCCTCATCTTTATACCTTCATCTATGCTACATTGGTCACCTCCATTCTCAAAGCCTATCTCATGTAACTTAACAATGTTCCTCCACCTGCCACAAATATTCACCACACCTCCATTGGACCATCACACACCCTTGAAATAATTCCAAAAATACAAGGTTGTACTCCAGGTTCAAGTTCAAGTCCTCAAGGAATCCTTGTCATGGAACAACGTCCTGACTACATTAATATCTTATTCCAAGATGCTCAGGACCCATGGGAAGACTTTCAGTCCCTTCTCCATACTGACACTCCCCATTATACTGTCACCAACCCAGACTCTCCTGTTGCATCTACCTCATAGCACATGTCTGAAGCTGATGAAGAAAAATATCAGCAAGCTGAGGCGTATCTTGACCAGATACAGAGGCGTCGGCACAAGCAAAAATATGAGAAAGAGACAGGAGAGGTGTCACCATCGCACTATCCATCCACTCCATGATGACATTTTGTCGCTCTCACACAGCTTTTGATGCAATAACCCATGCGACTCCCGTTTGTCTTTTGTTAAAGTCCTTATTAGTGTGCTTTACTTTTGTTAAAGTCCTTGTCGGTATGCTTTACTTTTGTTAAAGTCCTTGTTGGTATGCTTTACTTTTGTTAAAGTCCTTGTCGGTATGCTTTACTTTTGTTAAAGTCCTTGTAGGTATGCTTTACCTTTTGTAAAAGTCCTTATCGGCATGTTTTGCTTTCAAAAAAGGTGTGCTATGTGATATGATCATTCGAGACGTCCTGTTCTCATTGATCCTCTATATAAGGCACCTTTGGTCTCAGTTGTAGAGGAGCCAATCTGAAATCAAAAAATTAAGTCTTATACATTATGTTTCCCTAAACCTCTCTCTCTCTTCTAGGAATTGAAGAAATTATTTGAATTAAAAATGATACGCTCACCTCAAAATTTCTAAACTGAGTATGCTCTGCACTTGCCTCAAGCCTGAGGATCCTGTGCACAGAAATGTCCTGTTTTTATCCTCCAAAACCAATTTTTATAAAATGAAAGTGTTTTCTCACAACGTTCACCCTCTTTGAAGGCCATGAGTGCCGAGTTTTCGGGTGGTATCGTGAAAAACTGTTTTCAACTATGATTTTCGGATTTGGTATTAGATGGATAAGTATATATCGGCTGGAAACCAGAACTTGCGGGCTACTAGCCCTAAGGACAAACTTTGTGCTGTTGTAGATTTGGTAGAACAACGCCACGTACAACATACCACAACACATGTCTGAAGCTGATGAAGAACACTATCAGCAAGTTGATAGTGTTTAGGGGGTTATTCTCCTTGAAGACTGCAATGGAAAAGAGCACTTTATTACATATGCCAGTGGACAATTCCTTGATGCACAAAAGCATTATCATACAGTTTACAAAGAAATCTTAGCCATGAAAAATGGCATCAAGAAATTTGAATTCCATTTAATTGGCCATAGATTCTTGATCCGACTGGATAATTCAGTTTTCCCCAATATCTTGAACTTTAAGCAGAAGATTGTTCTAGAGAAAATCTTAATTCGGCTTAAAGAGTGGTTCTCCAGATATAATTACCATTGATGAGAACCATCAAGGGAATACCATTAAAACTTCAAGTGATACTTTTCACATTCATGGAGGTCCAATTACAAGAGTAAGAGCCAAAAAGATACAAGCTGCTTTAAATGGATTAATTGAGAAAATATGGATTGAAAATGCAATTCAAGATGTAAGACATCATGAATTGGGCTTGAAGAGAAGACAAGGCATTGTGGACATTATTCAAGTTATTGGGCAGCCAAATACACAATTTGTATCAAATGCTGAAAGGCCAAATTTGGAATAAAAACTGTATTGATTGAGCCTAAAGTAATGTGCAAGCTATATATCATTGGTAAGATAATTAAGTTAGCTTTCCAATAAATTTTACAGAGCTGGATTTGAAGTTCTCTAGAAGGAGTTAGGATTAATTCATTACAGCTTATTCAGACTTGGGATTTTCAATGACTTCTTTGTTTTTCAACTTCATTTGTTTGTTTTGTTTCAAGTTTGTCAATGTGTAAGGTAAGTTTACCATCAATGATGGTGGGCTAACATTAAGTTTGTCAATGATAGCATTAATTATAGTAGGCCAACATTAAGTTTGTCAAAGATAGCATTAATTATGGTGGGTTGGTGACGACTTTTGAAACATCCTTTGACAAACCTACTTGGAGGGTTGTTTCAATGTTTCCATTTGTATTTTTAGGATCTTGAATTTCTTTTAGCCTATTTAAATTCAGCAACCTTGCTATGTAATGATATTAGAGATTAATGTTATTTGAATTTGAAAGATTATCCTTTTTTTGGTTCTTTTGAGAACTAGTAAACTTATCAAGAATTTGCATTCTTGTGGCGTTCTAAATTTAGACTTATCACTCACCTTCTCATCTATTTCTTGAGTGTGGCGTCAATATCATTCTCTATACCTTTGGTTCATGTTTTCTTAAGCATTGGGTCAAGGTTTTGTTTGTCTTAAATCTGTTTAGAACTTTCTTGGAAAGTTGAAACTACAAATTAAGTGTGGGATTGAAAGTTTCATTGTGGGATTTGCATCATTTGGTATCAGAGCTAGTTTTTAATCAGGTTTGAATGTCTTATTTATTTTGATTATCAAAAAAAGAAGAAGAGAAAAACGTACAAAAAAAAGATTGTAAAAGGATTCAAGTATTTCTACTTTCATCAAATTGAATTTTAGTTATTCATTTTCCTTGACATAGTTTACACACATATCAATTGTGTTGCTTTGCTTGCTTGCTTTCCTTTCTTAAATTTCCTTTTCATTCTTTGTATCCTCTTAATTTCTTTTCTTTATTAGTTGCTGGATTGTCATATTCGGTGTGCCACTTGGGTTTTTTTTCTTCTTGATTTTGTTTATTTAGTTCAATAAAGAACTGAAAGAGAAAATTAAGTGTGGTAAAAGGCAAAAGTTTGTGAGATCATTAGAGGGTAAAAGCCAATTTGTGTGTTAAACATGAGAGTTAAGTGACATCAAATTGAGTGAAACATGTGAGAGAGTGTTGTGAGGTCTTTTTGCTAACATTCTTTTCAGATCACAAATATGTCAAAAGATTAAGAAGCTATAGACCAATCAATCATGCTCAAAGCCATGCAACAACAATTTGAGCACATGAATATGATGTTTGGAGAGATCCGTGACGAATTAGAGAGGCAAGATGCTGCCATAGCCAATCTACAAAGGGGGCAACAACCAATAGCTCCTAATGTAAGAGGTAATCAAGGGCGTGCTGTCATGAGAGAAGAAGATGGCGATGACATAGATGATTTTGATAACCAGGCCACTGTTGACATGTATGGAAGAGATAATAGAAGGGCAAGACGTATAAATCGTTATTTGGGGAGTATCAAACTGAAAAGTCCTTCTTTTCAAGGTAAAAATGATTCGGAAGCTTATTTAGAGTGGGAAAAAAGGTGGAGCTAGTATTTGATTGCCACAACTACTCGGAGGAGAAAAAGGTAAAACTAACTACTGTTGAATTTACTGATTATGCTATTATTTGGTGGGATCAACTTGTTTTGAATAGGAGACGAAATCATGAAAGGCCTATAAACACTTAGGAGGAGATGAAGGCCATCATGAGGAGGAGATTTGTTCTTAGTCATTATTATAGGGAGTTGCACCAAAGGCTTCAAAGTCTTACACAAGGTTCTAGAATTGTGGAAGATTACCACAAGGAGATGGAAATAATCATGATTCGAACCAACATTGAAGAAGAACGAGAGGCCACTATGGCAAGATTTTTACATGGTTTAAATTAAGATATTGCTAATGTGGTTGACTTGCAGCACTATGTTGATTTGGAAGACATGGTTCACATGGCCATGAAAGTGGAACAACAATTGAAAAAGAAAGGTTCCACTATAACCAATTTGGGTTCATCTTCCTCATGGAAGTCAAAATGGAGTAAAGATGAAAAGGTTGTTTCAAAGCCTAAGATTGAGCCAATCAAGGATCATAAAGAGGGAGGCAACCAAAGCAAAGGTAAATCTGATTCCCAATACTCTAGAATAAGAGATATTAAGTGTTTTAAATGTTTAGGGACATGTCATATTGCATCTCAATGCCCAAATAAGAGAGTAATGATCTTGAGGTATGATGGTGATGTTGAAACCGCGAGTGAATCAGATGATGATCCTATGCCACATTTGGAGGATGCTAATGATGGTGTAGAATATCCTGTTGATGGTAAATTGATGGTTGCTAGGCGTGCTCTCAACATGCAAGTAAAAGAGGATGCGGAGGTACAACGTGATAACATCTTTCATACTAGATGCCACATCAAAGATAAGGTATGTAGTATGATAATTGATCGTGAAAGTTGTACTAACGTAGCTAGCACTAGATTAGTTGAAAAATTAAATTTGAAAACTTTGAAACATCCAAGGCCATTTAAACTACAATGGCTGAATGATTGTGGGGAAGTTAAAGTAAATAAATAAGTGCTGGTTTCATTCTCTATTGGGAGATACAAGGATGAGGTTCTATGTGATGTAGTACCCATGCATGCTAGACACATTCTCTTGGGTCGACCTTGGCATCAGTCTGGTATCAGAGCCATACTTCATGTTGAAGTGGTATTATTAGTAATTTGAATAATATTATTTGATCTCCTAGAAGAGGATTCATACACCATGAAAACAACTTCATCTTCAAGCTCAACTCCTTCCTCATCTTCGTCTCATATTTCTCTTTCTTCTACACTCTCTCTTCCCAACTCATGCTCTAAACACATGGCCTCCAAAATAGAGAATCTTGTTGAATATTCGTATATTCCCGAATATGCTCAAATCAATGAGTCCCAGTTTCCCATCACGAGTCCTTACAATCTCTACAAACAAAAAACTTCTTTCACTAGAAGTATTCGAACCCTCATCTCCACAAAACGACTACTCCCAAAAGAATACATCAGTCTTCTAGACTAGATCAGTGTGCTCTACAAGCCTCACAGAGTGAACAATATGTCACTTTGGAAATACCCTCGGATCTCGTCGCCAACTGGAAACGAGAAGGGTACACACACCTCCATATTGGTGGTGTACGATTGGAACAGTTGGTCGAAAAGGCTTACCCGTTACAGCTAGAATTGATCTCCTCGACACCAGATTCAAGGAGTACCAACATGCTGTTATTGGAACAGTTCTTACAACTCTTCATGCTGGGAGTGCCTTATTAACCTTTTACCCAAACTTTAACCTCTCTCTTGAGGATCCCAACCTTCCAACAACCCTTAAAGTCCAGATCCAACTCCAAGGAGTAGAACAAACACCCACATCTAAGATTGCAACCCTCCATCATCAAATAGTGTATCGATTACAAAATCATGTGCTAGATCTTCCCACACCATACACAAATTCTGATGCTTTGATGATATTGGCGGACACAGACACCATTCCAACCATCATTCAAATCCCCAAACAAATCCTGAAACAAGATTTGCTCAAACTTATGCCTCTTGAATGGCTAACCAACTATGAGCACTTTCACCAAAATTCTGAACCAGTACAAACCATAGAAGCTATATTTGACAGACGACCAGATGGTCAAGTCAAACTCTCTTTTCAAACTCCTGACACCAAGCCCGTTTCAGACAGTCCACAGCTTTCTTATACTGCTATGATCACAGCAGTTCAAACGGGTCAAGAAAAGAAACTTCCTATTCATGGTTTTTCATCAGAAGGGTATCCAGTATATCCTGGTAAAATCGATGGTCATTTTCTATGGGATGTTCTTGAAGCCCATATGTGCAATCCGGATTGTCCTTGTTTGGATGATACGGATATTGATGAAGAACTGGAAGTTATGCGGAGAAAGAAAAAGAAGAAGAAAAAAGCTTCTTATCCACCATCAGCCTGCAAATCCTTTGCTCTACAACCTCCACCAGATCCCAAACCTCTTGTTCAACCAATCAGATCATGTCTTATGTTTTCAAGTCATTCATATGAAGAATCCTTCCCTCCTCTTGAAAAACAGACAGACACACAAACCCGTGTTACCTCAAAACCCTTTATCCAATCTCCAGTTACAGCCTCTGGGCAACCTGAAGAGCCAAGATAGTATGAAGCTGTTCAAAACTGGCAAACCAAAAACGCCAGTGCTCAAAACCATACTCTTCAACAGCTCGGTAAGAAAATTGACCGTGTTGCCAATCAAGTCTCCCAGACTGAAACTAAAGTGGATTCAATCAGCAGTCGTCTTGATCATATGTATTTACATCTCCAAGACCGTATCTCTGAGCTAGATGCCGATCTCAGACGGATGATCAACAACTATATCTGGGGTCCAGAGTTTAATAAAAAAGAAGCTGAGATCAGAAAACTCAAAGCTGAATTGTCTAGGATTGATGCTGAAAAAATTCGACCTTCCCTGTTTACTCAACCACAACCTACACCAGTATCTCCTCCAATCTTTGACACCTATGCACCTTTTTACACACCATCCCGACCTCAACAACCTGTTTATAATAAGTTCTTTGGTTTCTCTCACCTTTAACCAACTCCTCTACCGTCTTCGCCCAAAAAACCAAAATCTAAAGTCAAAATCTCTGAGCCACGTCCAAAGGCCACTCCCTCTTCCTCTACCTCTACAATCCCTCCAGAAGAATCACCACAAGACATTCCAGAGCTTCTTAAAAAAGATAAAAGCCCAATGGACCAGTATCATTATCATACTGTCCAGACTCAATCTTCTGATTCCTCTGACTCTTATGAGCCTGAAACAGATAACTCATCTTCGTCCCCATCCTGTGACTCATCAAAAGCCTGCTTTGACTCTGAGTCTGAATATGCCGACATCACCGGCATATTAATGGCCACTGAAACTGCAGATCCAAGTGCCTCTACCTCAACACCTATTGTTGATGACAATCCTTCAGACCAAGCCTCTCAAACAGACCCAGTACCTCCACCAGTTCATGAACACTCAACAAAACCATCTTCAGCATCTTGGTTTACATTTGATGACATTCCCCGTCACAAAAGGGCTGCTCGACTCCAAGAATTTGCTGCTTGGATTGATCTCCAGGGTACCAAGCCTAATGCTCAGCCTCAAGCTGTTCTTCGTGAATTCATGGCCCACTCCATGGGTTCTTTAAGAGACTAGCTCGAAAGCTTAGGGGAATACAGACAACTCCAATTCATGGAATCCCTGGTTGGTACAGCCCTCAATATTATTCATGAGCAATTTATTAGTGAAAAAATTGCTTCCACTGAAGCAGACAGAAAAGAATACCATCAGATGAAATGTTGTTCTCTCAAAAGACATCTTCTGGATGCTCATTACAAAAGAATGAGTATTCTGTTCTACAAGCTAAATGGTTTCAATGAGCCATCTCTCAAACATGTCTTCATAGCCTCTCTTCCTTCTGAGCTACAACCTGATCTTCAAAGAAAAATCACAGCCACAAATCTGAGCATAGCTGATATCTCTCTGGGCAAGATCTTTCAAATGGCCATGCTATCCCTTGATAAGATCTGTGAGCATAAAGAATTCTTCAAAGATCTCATGGAAGATAAGAAACCCTTCTTTGAAGCTTGTAAAAAACCTCATCTCAAGATGGAGTGCAAAGATGAAAAGAAGTGTACTTGCTCAACTAAAAAGAAGAAACATTTTCAGAAACACTTCCACAGAAAATCCTCCTCCAAAAAACCTTTTCAGTATTTCAAAAAGAAAGATGTTTCTCAATACCGAAAGAAAAAATCCAACCGTTGTTTCATTTGCAAGAAACGCGGTCACTTTGCCCAAAATTGTCCTCACAAACCAGCCAAAGATGTTCGCCTTATTCAACATCTTCAACATTCTTCTTTGTTATCTGAGAATGAGGATGTCGAATCCAATTTTTCAGAACAGTCGGCACAAGATGATCAAACTGCCTTTCTTATTGTAGAATCTTGCGAATCTGCGGATTCTGAAGACATTTCAGTCATCTCTACAGTCCAGACTGTCAACCATGTTTCCACTATCCCCAGACCTTCTATCAAAATGTCCATCCTTCCTTCTAAATTCCATAAACCTGTTCATGTTATCGGGTTTATTGACACTGGTGCAGACACCAGTATGATTGATCCTTCTGTTCTTCCCTCAGACTGTTGGGAACGTCATTCTAAGCTCTTCAGAGCTGTTAATGGCGAAACCTTTGAAACTACCTTGATTACCAAAAAACCCATTGGTATTCAATTCTTTCCGAATTGCATAATTTGGAAAAAGATTGTAGCTTCCAAACTCCCTGATAAAGATTTGCTTATAGGTTTTGACATTCTTCACCTCATTAAAAACCTATTCCTCACTAGTTCTGGAGTTCGCTACAAACATATGTTCTTGCCATATACAGATACACTGCGTCTGTATACACTCTCTGAAACATCATCTCCATACAGTCACATCTCACAAAAGTTCTTAGAGTTCTGTCCAGAAAACCATTCACAGTTCCTTCATCCTTCACCTCTTTGGAAAAATGAGCAATTCTTCATTCACCTTCCATTTAAACTCAACGAAGACATAAACCCCACCAAAGCTTCACACCCGGGTATGTCTCCTTCAGATCTCTTGCTTGCTAAGCAAGAATATTCTCAGTTACTTCAACAAGGTCTTATTGAGTCTACTGATTCAGATTGGGCTTGTCAAGCCTTTTATGTTGAAAAACGATCTGAATTAGTTCGTGGAAAAAAGAGATTAGTGATTGATTACCAGCCACTCAATTCGTTTCTTAAAGATGATAAGTTTTCCCTTCCGAAAATCCAGACCCTGTTTGTCCATCTTCAAGGGGCTCGTATCTTCTCTAAGTTTGATTTAAAAGCTGGTTTTTGACAACTTGGTATTTCACCAGTTGACCGTCACAAAACTGGATTTTGCATCCCTGATGCTCATTACCAATGGACTGTTATGCCTTTTGGTCTTAAAGTCGCTCCCTCCTTATTTCAAAAAACCATGACAAAAATCTTTGGTCCTATTCTCCATCATGTATTAGTCTACATTGACGACATTTTATTATTTTCCTCTGACCATGAGAGCCATCGAAAGCTCCTTTTGATTTCTTTCACATTGTGCAGGCACATGTCATCATGCTTTCCGAAAAGAAAAGCAGCATAGGAAAGGACTCAATTGACTTTCTTGGCATGGTGATTAAAGACGGTCAGTATCAGCTTGGTCCTCACATTGAAATTGAATTATTAAAATTCCCGGACACACATCTCAACATAAAGCAGATACAACAATTCCTCAGAATTGTTAATTATGTCCGTGACTTCATCCCTAAAGTTGCAATCCACACCAGCCAGCTGTCTCGCATGCTAAAAAAAAAATGCCCTCCATGGGGTCCTGCTCAGACAGAAGCTGTCAAGCTGTCAATCCCCTCCTCCACTCCGAATTCCCACAAGTGGACAACGCATCCTCCAGACTGATGCCAGCGATGATTATTGGAGTGCTATTCTTCTCGAAGACATTGATGGCGTGCGTCATTTCTATGCACATGCAAGCGGACAGTTCAAAGACTCTGAAAAGAACTACCATGTGATCTACAAAGAGATTCTGGCAGTTAAGTATGGTATTAAAAAATTTGAATTCCATCTTATCAGCCACAAATTCCTTATCAACATGGACAATTCCTCTTTTCCCCGAATCTTTGACTTCAAAAACAAATTGCTCCCTGACAAGCAATTACTCAGCCTTAAAACCTGGTTTGCCAAATATGATTTCATTGTTCAACACATAAAAGGCGACCAAAACCTTATTCCAGACTTTCTTACCCGTCCAACTATAAATAAACCCGCACTCATCTCCTCGATTCAAACCATCCTAGTTATAGCCATGAATCACCAACTCCCTTTCAAAGCTCTCAACCAAAGACATTTCCCCATGAACATTTCTTTCTCCTCGGCTTACCAGTTACAAGATTTTGCAAAGAAGTTCATTTATCGGTTTTTTTTTAATGTCCAGACCAAAAAACATGACCGCTTTCCTAATCTTTGCATGGAGCGCTTGTTTCTCACAGGCCTCACTCTGTCCTCTCTGACCATCTCAGAAGACGAGCTTTGGTATATGTGGTGTCTCACTACCTTATATGCTACAAAGCTAGTTTTTCCCATCAAACTTGTCCTGACTCATCTTACCACTCCAGAGTTCGCACCAGATCTCCTATGGACTCTCTTTGAATGGTATTCTCCCCTCACTTGGTGGTGCAAGCAACTCCAACACTTGTGTACCTTTCATGGATTAGATAAAATGCCAGAGCAAGAAGGTGACATGTGGACTACGGCCTTCATCGTCCACAGGCCTTATTTCCAGCACCCATAAACACATGACTATTGGACACAGGACATGGCGTATGAATGGAAAACCTACCCTCATCCTTACACATTCATCCATGATAGATCAGTCACCAATGTTCTCAAAACCTATCTCATGGAACTCAACAATGTCCCTCTACCTGCCAAAAATCTTCACCACACCTCCATTGGACCATCACACACCCTTGAAATCATTCCAAAATCACAAGGTTGTACTCCAGGTTCAAGTTCCAGTCCTCAGGGAATCCTTGTTATGGAACAACGTCCTGACCACACAAATGTCTTATTCCAAGATGCTCAGGACCCATGGGAAGACTTTCAGTCCCTTCTCCCTACTGACACTCCTCGTCATTCTGTCGCCAACCCAGCCTTTCCTGCTGCATCTACCTCGCAGTGCATGTCTGAAGCTGACGAAGCAAAGTATCAACAAGCTGAAGCTTATCTCGACAAGCAACAAAGGCGTCGGCACAAGCGACAATATGAAAAGGACATAGGAGACGTGTCGCCATCACGCTATCCATCCACTCCATGATAGCTCTCGATGCAAGCATGTGACTCCCGTTTGTCTTTAGTTCAAGTCCTTGTCGATGTACTTTACTTTAATTAAAGTCTTTGTTGGTATACTTTCCTTTTATGAAGGTCTTTGTCGGTGTGCTTTACTTTTGTTAAAGTCCTTGTGGTGTGCTTTAGGTAAGAGTCCTTGTAAGTATGCTTTATGTTTTGTAAAAGTCTTGCTTGGCGGGCTTGGCTTTCTAAAAAGGTGTGCATTAGGATATGATCACTTGAGAGGACATGTTCTCAAGGATCCTCTTTAAAAGGCACCTTTCATCTCAGTTGTAAGGGAGCCAATTCAGAAATAAAAAGCCTAAGTGTTCTCTATCATGTTTCCCTAAACCTCTCTCTCTCTTCTAGGAATCGAAGAAATTATTCGAATTAGGAATGATACGCTCACCTCAAATATTTCTAAACTGAGTATGCTTTGCACTTGCCTCTAGCTTGAGGATCCTGTGCATCAGAAAGGTCCTGTTTATCCTCCAAAACCGAGTTTTCTAAAATTGAAAGTATTTTCTCACAACGTTCACCCTCTTTAAAGGTTTTCGGGTGGTATCGTGAAAAATGGTTTTCAAAAATGGATTTCAGATTTTGTATTAACTGGATAAGTGTATATCGGCTGGTATACAATTACCCACTGTGACACATGATGGTTACTTAAATAGATATTCTTTTGTAATGAAAAAAAGAAAAATCACTCTTGTACCATTAACACCTAGGCAAGTGTATGAGGATCAAATGTCAATACAAAAAGAGAGTGATACAAAAAATGAAAATGAGAGTATAAAAGAAAGAGAGATTGAGAGAAAAGCAAGTGAAAAGATAGGAAAAATATTGTTGAGAGAAAAGAGAGGCAGCAAGTGAACTTGTTTGCAAAAGAGAGCGAGGTTAAGAGGGCTTTCTTTTCAAAACAGCATATCTATGTACTTTTGTGCAAAGAGGCTTGTTTACACACTAATGAGCTTAATTTTTCTTTGCCTAGTGCTATTGTGACTCTTTTGCAGGACTTTGATGATGTGTTTCAAAATGAAGTCCCTAATGGTTTGCCACCTATTAGGGGAATTGAGCATCAAATAGACTTCGTCCCTGGAGCTACCATTCCTAATAGACCTGCATATAGAAGTAACCCCGAGGAGACGAAAGAGCTTCAAAGGCAAGTTGAAGAACTCTTGGAAAAATAATATGTGAGAAGTGTATCACTTGTAAACATGCTAAGTCTAGAGTTTTACCCCATGGATTGTATAATCCTCTGCCCATACCTAGTGAACCTTGGGTTGATATTTCTATAGACTTTGTTTTGGGTTTACCTAGGTCAAAAAGGGGAAATGATTTTGTTTTTGTTGTTGTTGATAGGTTTTTAAAGATGACACATTTCATTCCATGTCATAAAACTGATGATGCGACAAGCATAGCTAATTTGTTTTTCAAGGAAATAGTCAGGTTGCATGGAGTACCAAGGAGCATAGTTTCAGATCGAGATGCTAAGTTCTTGAGCCACTTTTGGAAAACTTTGTGGGGTAAGTTGGGTAGTAAACTTTTGTTTTCTACTACTTGTCATCCACAAACTGATGGACAAACTGAGGTTGTAAATAGAACTCTGTCTACTTTGTTGGGTGCCATTATTCAAAAGAACTTGAAAACTTGGGAATAATGTTTGCCACATGTTGAATTTGCTTACAATAGAACTGTCCATTCAGCTACTAAATTTTCACCATTTGAGATTGTATATGGTTTTAATCCATTAACTCCTTTGGATTATTACTTTTACCTATTGATGAGCGTGCTAGTATGGATGGTAAAAAGAAAGCTGAATTTGTCAAGCAATTACATATGAGAACACGTCAACACATAGAAAAGAGAACTGAATAATATGCTACTCAAGCCAACAAAGGACGTAAGCAAATGGTTTTTTAGCCTGGAGATTGGGTTTGGGTGCATACGAGAAAGGAGAGGTTCCCAGTACAAAGGCATTCCAAGTTGCTTCCAAGGGGAGATGGTCCATTTCAAGTGGTTGCACGTATCAATGACAATGCCTACAAATTGGATATTCCTGGTGAGTATAATGTGAGTGCTACTTTCAATGTTTCTGATCTTTCTCCTTTCGATGTAAGTGAAGATTCGAGGACGAATCCTTTTGAGGAGAGGGGGAATGATGAGAATCATCAAGGGAATACCATTAAAACTTCAAGTGATCCTTTGCACATTCATGGAGGCCCAATTACAAGAGCAAGAGCCAAAAAGATGCAAGCTGCTTTAAATGGATTAATTGAGAAAATATGGATTGAAAATGCAATTCAAGATGCAAGACATCATGAATTAGGCTTGAAGAGAAGACAAGGCATTGTGGGCATTATTCAAGTTATTGGGCAGCCAAATACACAATTTGTATCAAATGTTGAAAGGTCAAATTCGAAATAAACACTATATTGATTGAGCTAGAAGTAACATGCAATCTATATACCATTGGAAAGATAATTAAGTTAGCTTTCCAATAAATGTTACAGAGCTGGATTTGGAGTTCTCTAGAAGGAGTTATGACCAATTCATTACAACTTGTTCAGACTTGGGATTTTCAACGACTCCTTTGTTTTTCAACTTCATTTGTTTGTTTTGTTTCAAGTTTGTCAATGTGTAAGGTAAGTCTACCATCAATGATGGTAGGCTAACATTAAGTTTGTCAATGATAGCATTAATTATAGTAGGCCAACATTAAGTTTGTCAAAGATAACATTAATTATGGTGGGTTGTTCCAATGTTTCTATTTGTATTTTTAGGATCTTGGATTTCTTTTAGCCTATTTAAATTCAGCAACCTTGCTATGTAATGATATTAGAGATTAATGTTACTTGAATTTGAAAGATTATTCTTTCTTTGGTTCTTTTGAGAACTAGTGAACTTATCAAGAATTTGCATTCTTGTGGCGTTCCAAATTTAGACTTATCACTCACCTTCTCATATATTTCTTGAGTGTCGTATCAATACCATTCTCTATACCTTTGGTTCATGTTTTCTTAAGCATTGGGTCAAGGTTTTTTTTGTCTTAAATCTATTTAGAACTTTCTTGGGAAGTTGAAACTACAAATTAAGTGTGGTATTGAAAGTTTCATTGTGGGATTTGCATCAACCATGTCCGGGATATAAAAGGAGATCATAACCTTTTCCTAGACTTACTATCCAGACTTCCAAAGCCAAAACTTCCCCAGTTCTTCTGTATCACTTCTCAGATTTCCTTTCCGATTATTGCCATGGCTAGTTCACTTCCTAAAACAGCCCTCACTCGGAAGTCTTTCCCACTCAACATGACTTTTTCATCACCTCACCAGATCCAAGACTTTGGCAGAAAATTCCTTTTTAGGTTTTTTATGAACATCTACATGTCGAATAAAGAACCACCTTTCCCTCACAGGATTAGTAATCACACCACAGTGAGATATTACTGAAGATGAACTTTGGTATATCTGGTGTCTTACTATTCTGTATGCCCCAAAACTAGTTTTCCCAGTTTTACCCCTCGTCAACAAGCTGAATCATCTAGAGCTCTCCACTTCTCTTACTTGGACTCTCTTTGAGTGGTTTTCGCCATTACCATGGTGGCGAAAAAAACTACAACAGATTGCTGACGCACATCATCTTCTAGGAAAACAAATTACCAGACCAAAAAGGAAAACAATTCACTACTGTTTTTATTTTTTTGGACGCAGAATCAGAGTTATGAATGGATCACTGTTCCTCACATTGCCTATCTTGAACAAGATTTTCAAATCAAGACTTCCTTAAATAACTTCCTCATGGAACTCAACCATATTCCTCCAGATCAACTAGATATCCTCACCACACCATCCTTACATTCTCAGCCGCCCAATCGAGGAATCATCATAAAAGAAGAAAAGCCAAACTACACTGACTTTTTATTCTAAGATTCCCAAGATGCTTCTGAAGATTTTACCCCAGTACCTTCACCATCATCATATGAATTCCCTGGATCATCCTCTTCTCCATATCCGCCGTTTTCCTCTCAATCTAAGTATTTTCCTCAGCTAGCTCCTCCATCACCAAAAAGTCAATATTGCCCTTGGCCATGTGTTCCAGGATGTTCTCATTTAGAAAAAATCTTCAAAAAAGACAAAGACCCTGATTGTGATCCTGATGAGACAGATTCCTCCTCATTTGAAGATGCATCAATATCTCTTTAAAATATTTGTCACTTTGTAATAATGTAAAATAAAGTGTTGTGCTTTATGCTTTAACTTTTTAAAGTTGTTTGTCCTTATCCAATTATGCACTTTACTTTTGTCGGCCACTACTGTAGTAGTGAGCCCTACCTACTTTTGTAAAATATGTGTTCCAGCTGGAATGATCTTGATCCAGCTTTTCTCTTTTCTTCTCTTTATCTTAATATAAGGAGAAGTTATTTTGAATAAGAGGAGGAGGATAGTTTCTATAACATTTCAAGTTTCAATATTCCACCTTATGGATAACTAAAACTTTTGTTTCTATTCTTTAATTCTAAGATTCTTTAGGTCTAGAACTCTTTCCCTGGTTCAATGTCCATCTTCTGCAAGTATGCTCTGCACTTGCCTTGAAAAAGGATCCTGTGCACCAGAAAGCTAGTCAGGCTGTCATTCTTTCTTTGTTCTAAGACAATAGACGGAACCCTGTGTTTAGACTAAGTGACCAAGGAGAGTCTGTGTCTTTTTGGGTTGTCTATGCTCTTAGTTTATCATAAGATACGGAATGTCTGGTATCTGTCATTCTCGTAGACCCAGTTGGTATCAGAGCCATACACATCATTCACTGATATTGGTATAGGTTATAAGAGTTCAATGACTTAGGAATCAAAGCATTAAGGAATAGAAACTCGTAATCTCATGGCTTCATCACCATCCTCAACTACTCCTACTTCTTCATGTTCTCCAGTTACTCTTTATTCTACTCTCTCTTTACCTAAATCATGTACTAAGCAAACAACTAGTAAAATAGAGAATATTGTTGAATACTCCTATGTTCCTGAATCTGTTCAAATCAATGAATCTTATTTTCCTTTCATCAATCCATAAAGAATACATCCTAAAGAATACATCCTGCCGTCCTGATTCGATCAGTGTGCTTTGCAAGCTACTACAGTTGAACAATATGTTACTCTTGAGATACCCTCATAATTGATCTCTACATGGAAACGTCAAGGCTATACACATCTTCATCTTGGAGGTGTTCGCCTTATCCTCACTCTTCATGGGAGAAAAGACTTACTCGTCACAGCCATAATTGCTCTACTTGACAGCAGGTTTAAGCAATATCATTACAAAAGAAGAATATAATAAAGAAAAAATAAAAAGTAAAAATATTTTTTCTTTATTTTAATTCATAAAAATATCTACTTTTCCAATTTTATCCTTGTGCCATTAAATTTAGTGGCTAAACTTAACGGATTGTCACTTGATCGAGTATTTTCATGTGTTGCTTTTTTAAAATTTGTCAAAACATGTATCACTCAGTTGTAATTAACCCTAAATTAAAATATAAGTAAAAATTAATTTTATTTTTTAAAAGGTCTATTACTATTTTTTATTGGGAGTTTTATTAATAAATTTATTTTTTTCATTTAACTTGAAATATGTAAGACCTTAACCGGCTGTTGTGCAAATTTTAATGTACTCGCAAGCGCACGAATCTATTGTAGTGTAGATCAATGGTGACGAGTGTCGATCCCACGAGGAGGTTGATTTTAATTATATATAGAATTAATTTTGTAAATAGGTGGTTGGAATTATGGTGGAAATGATTTGGAATATGCTAAAACTTAAATTAAAATGGCGAGAATAAATTCTAAAACTGGAATTGAAATGGCGAGAATAAATTGGAGATCAAATATATTAAATTGACGTACTTGGGTATCTGGATCCGTATCAACATGCATCATGGGCTAAATAATCCGTATTAATACCAATTAAATCATGAGGGGGGAATCCACACCTCATGAACCACGCTCTAATAAATATGGTGCTAAGGGCTTATCGTGCCAAATAATAATAACCTTGTACTAGAGGGCCGGTGAAACCAAGGCGGTACTAGACAAGATTAGTATTATTTGTCGACGAGAAGTCAAAACATCCACAAAAACTAGAGGGGAAGAGAAAATAAATTTACCAAATAAAGCCCATGACACATGTTGAGACTTCACCTTCAACCCAAGCTTGAAAGAAAATTAGCCACTCATAATTGAACTAGGGGCAAAATGGGAATTTATTAAAATACGAAGAAAATACAAGATAGAGAGGGAATTACAGAAAATGGATCCCAAAAATGGATTCAGAGATATCAAATTAGGGGGGGGAGGCCCCCTTTTTATAGATACATGGAGTAAATCATGGCCATCGGATTAAAAACAGTTTGGACGCTCAGGATTGCGCCACGTCATCAGTCAACAGTCCACGGTTTGACCACGCGGATGAACAGTAACACGGTTTGACCTGGATGAACAGTAACGCGGTTTGGTTGAAAATAATCCTGTGTGATGCATGCACCGTACGCGAGATTTTTCGTCCACTGATATGCTGCCACGTCACCATCAACAGTATATAAGAATTTTAGTCCAACAGGATCGTGACACCTCATCAGTCAATGCCACATCATCGGTCAATGCCACGTCATCGATTTGTCTATATGAACAGTGTCGTGAACAGTAACGTAGACAGTACCGTACCCGTGAATAGTACCGTACATGTGAATAGTGTCATTTTTCCTTTTATACTCCTCCTAAGGTTTTCAACCGTCCTGAGTTCAAAAGTGATGTCCGTTTTGCCGTCTGATTTCTCCTTTATTGTGAAATGACTATAATGCCCCTAAAATACATAAATTACTTAATTAAAATAAAACACATGTAATTAAACCACAAGAATGTTAAATACATAAAAGTAAGGGTTGTTAGTAAGACTTGAAATGTAAAATGACGGTTTTCTCCTTTATAAATATGCATTTTCTAACACTCAACACACCCCCCAACCAGCTGATTGCTAGTCCCTAGCAAATAAAGCGAAAACAAAATTCAAATTTCAAAATGATTTTTTTTTTTTTTGAACACTCGTATTTATTCAATCAGATTAATGATAGCGATCAAAGAAAAGTATAAACATTATCTCCAGTCTAAAGAAACATCACATCTTCATCAACCATCCACATGAATCAGCCCAGTAGACTTTGTTATAGCTACTTTCAAGAATGACATGTCTAACCCCAAATTCTCACTGGAAGTAGTGACACTCTCACAAAGAAATTAAACCCAATAAAAATAGTCACTCCAATGAATGGTAATTGAGAGAGAAAATAATAAAGGAGTGATATCACATGCTCTCACCAAGATGAAAGAAATATGCCCTCAGCTTAGAAATAATACGATCTCAAGTAAAATAAAAATGCTAGTCAACCCACTTTATTCATCTTTTTTTTTTTTTTATTATTTTTTTTATGCATCACTACATCTTTTTTAGCCCATATAACTAGCTTCTATTTCAGATTATAGTTCCCTAAAATCAAGAAGGACTTTTATTAGGACGTAATGTAGGTTAAGGACATGGTTAACAAAGAATGGAAATAAGGAAAACAAAGTGTATGTTTGAGAAAAGAAATGCAGAGATTTATTTATTTTTTTATTTTTTTTTTTTGGAAGTTGCAAGGTGGATTTCACCTTTTATTGTTCTTTTTTATTCTTTTGAAACAACAACTTTTGTTTTTGTTTTTTTTTTTTGGCATAACTTCACTGAACAAAATAATTATTTACATTTTTCTCAAACATAAATAGGTGATGTAACTTATAAGACATCGGGTAATACTCCAAATCGGAGTGGGTCAAGATGATAAGTTGACAAAGAAAATATATTTTTATTTTTTTTTTAAAGGCTCAAAAGGGTTAACTATGGATATATCACAAAAGGGATGGCTAGAAAGGCTCAAACGGATCAAAGATGGCCTTTCCATCGTCTTTTAGGGTTCTAAATAATCGTCCATATCTACTAGTTAGATGGGCCTCCAAATGTAGCAACACATATTTTTTTTTATTTTACAACAATTTTTTTTTTTAAGGGTTAACTCAAAAGAAAACTAGAGATTGTGTATAAAATTATAAACTACAAAGCTGTATGAAGAATGGGCAAAAGGGTTACTCTCCAAGAAAAATAATAGGCTCAAAAACTCACTTGGTACTTATTATGACATGTTCATTCCTTCAAGCAACTCATATTTGTCTCCGACATCAACATGTAAAGTAGCAAACATAGTGTAACATCACTTAAGACCAAAGATAATACAAATACTAAAATTTGAAATTCATCATGTCATCCAATATTAAAACAAATCACACATTTTTTTTTTTTTTAAACAACATTCTACCCCCCAACCTATTCTAAGCATGAAAGGAAAATATGCATGCAGAAATGCGAAAATGACACAGAAAAACTAATTAGAAAAGTTACACTTAAAATGATGAAAAAAAAAATGATTTTTTTTTTTTTTAACTTAGAAGATGCGTTTCTAGAGGCACTACACTCCATATTCAGCCATCTTCGACTCAAAAGTTGGAAAATGTATATTTATAAAGGAGAAAATAAAAAGAAGAAGAAAAATGAACATCAAAACTTAATAAAGAAAAAGAAATTTTTTTTTTGTTTTTTATTTTTTATTTTTTTGGTTTTTTATTTTTTTTATTTTTTATTTTTTATTTTTTTGTTGAACAATGAAGATGCGTTTCTAGAGTAACTACACTCCATATTCAGCCATCTTCAACACAAAAAGTTAGCAACAGTTAGTTTCTACAACAAAAAATTAGTAAAAACTTAACCAAGATTCCACATTTGTCGACTATTCCCTCCCCCCAACCAGAACGAAACATTGTCCTCAATGTTTGAAAGGAAGAAGTAAAGTTTAGAAGACATCACCTGGGTGGTACAACACAGAAGAAAATATTTACAAGCGGAGAGTTAAATCTAATTTGTACTTCTTACTGCCGCTACTGTTACCATCATTATTTGGACGCTCCAACACAAAGGTCCAGGGGTTTGGCTCCGGTCTATAAGCTTGTAACATATCAAGTAGCTCATTAGCAGTGTGAGCACAAATAAAAAGTTTTTTCGCATGGGAAGGAATGAAGTAGTTTTTTATTGCATGGTTAAGAAATGCGATAAAACCATCATAAAAGTTATTGACATTTAACAAACCGATGGGTTTCTGGTGGATGTGCAGATGGGCCCAAGATGCTAGTGTGATAAGTGCCTCTAGTGTTGCAAGATCTCCTGGAAGAAAAATAAAAGCATCAGCATAACTAAGCATTTCAGTTATTCTTTCTTGCATACCTGAGACGACTAACTCTTCTCCAGTTGATGAGTCAGACGAACTGCCCAATGGTTTTAGGACTCTTGGGATGATGCCTAACACTTGACTTCCTCTGATAAAAGCTGCTTCTGAGACCATTTTTGATAACCCTCGGTTACCTCCTCCATACACCAAGTGTAATTTTCTCGCTGCTATACTTCGACCAAGATCTATGGCTGCCTCAACGAACTCTTTATGTTTGCCATAGGTAAATCCAGAAAGTACACAAATGTTCTTGAATTGTCTATTGGGAGTAGCTGCCATTGTGATACTTCTCAAAAATAATTTGTGAGTGCTTGACAAAAGAAATCACATTTAAGAGTCTTGGTGACAGTAGGTCACAGCTGTGTATGAGGTAACATGTCAGTGTCAAATAACGCGTAAAGCACATGGCTCGTGAGTCAAAAAGAAAACAGTAAAAGGAAAAAAAAAAGCAAACAGTAATTAAATTATTAAAGACAATAATGCAAACAATAAAATAACAGTGAAATGAAATAAAATAACAGTAAAGTAAAAAGGATATTTACAGGTAGTTGCGACTGTGGCTCACATCTTCCTCTGGTTTTACGTCCAGAAACGGCTTGAACGCCCTCTATGGGTCGAGGATAGGCTTCCCATCCAGTTTTCTTATAAACTGGCAAACAGGGTCGTTTATAGTCAGATTCCCGAGACTATATCGTGCATGCTCTTTCTGGAATAATGGCCATAACTGGAGAATCGCTCCTTGCACATATCCACTGGGATGCGTTTCAAGAGACAAAAGGATATCGTCTAATGACTCCTTATTCAAGCCATCCCTAATGAATTGAATCTTATCTTCCCTGTTATCAGACACCATTCCTAAAGAACATGGGTTTCTACCGCAACTCATTCTGGCACACTTATGACAAGCAACAGAAATTCTTCGAGCTCGTCGTTTTCTTGCATAATTTCCTTTACCACAACCAGGCATGAATGCAATAAATTTTTGAGGTAACTCACCTGCCAATCGTACTTTCGCCTCGATTAACCAACGGATGTCAGCAGGTATGTTATTCTTCATGAGTAATCGCATGCGTTCGGACCGAGCTTTGTAGATCGTAAGGAGGGCATTCTGAGGAAGTGAAGGGAATCGCTTGTGAAGCTTCGCTAAGATCTCGTTTCTATCCATACCTTCGCCTCAGAATGTCAGTTATTATGGGAAACTGAAGTAACCGACTTGATTGTCACGGAGTACCGTTATCCGCCACTTCACCGGGGTAAGAAACTAAAGCACACAAACAGAAAAACAAATTAAAACACACAAAGAAAATTAAAATCGTCCTCTTATTGAATTTACCTCAAGCTCCAACTGGATGTCGTAAACACTTCTTTCAATGTCTCTGAGTTGGCGTTCTAAACTCTCAACATAGGCTACTAACTCTGGTGGTTGTAGAGCCCAAATGCGTTGTGTTTTACAAAATTGAATCTGCCTTTTGAGATGAGTTTTGACACGTTGAAGTGGTTTAAGAATGTTCAGGAGGAACGGTCTAAGTAAGGTACTCATGATTAAAAATAATAAGAGAAAACGTAATAGTTAAACAAACACACTTATGCAAAAAATAATTTCAATTAGCAAAAGAATAATATAAAGAAAGAAAATAAAATCAAATCAACGAAAAGAAAAGAAAAAAAAATCAATTCAACTCTGGTGGGTCACTCAAATTTATTTCGGTGTCTTCTCCATGTGGTTGGTACTCTAGATATGGCTTTAATCTTTGACCATTAACTTTAAACGTGACACCGTTCTTTGGGTCCTTAATTTCAATTGCCCCATGTGGAAAAACAGTATGAACAATAAATGGACCAGACCAACGAGAGCGTAACTTACCTGGGAATAGGTGCAAGCGAGAATTGAATAAAAGTACTTTCTGACCTGGAGTGAAAGATTTTCTCATAACGTGCTTGTCGTGGAAGACTTTCATCCGCTGCTTGTAAATTTTGGCATTTTCGTATGCATCATTGCGAATTTCTTCAAGTTCTGCCAGTTGTAATCTTCTTTCTGAGCTGGCTTGTTGCATGTCAAAGTTAAATTTCTTGATGGCCCAATACGCACGATGCTCGAGTTCCACAGGTAGGTGGCAAGCTTTTCCATACACTAGCCTGTAGGGTGACATCCCAATCGGGGTCTTGAAAGCCGTTCTATATGCCCATAATGCATCATCAAGTCGTAATGACCAATCTTTTCTGTCTGGCCTCACCGTCTTTTCTAGTATGTGCTTTATTTCTCGATTGGAGATCTCAACTTGGCCACTGGTTTGCGGATGATACGGGGTCGCCACTTTGTGTGTGATTGAATACTTTGTCAAAAGAGATTTGAATGCTTTGTTACAAAAGTGGGCACCACCATCACTGATTATCGCTCGAGGGAATCCAAAGCGTGAAACAATGTTGCTTTTCAAAAATCCTATCACCACCTTATGATCATTGGTTCGACATGCAATTGCTTCTACCCATTTTGATACATAGTCAACAGCAACCAATATGTATTGATGGCCAAAAGAAGAGGGAAAGGGTCCCATGAAGTCGATACCCCATACGTCAAAAATCTCAACCACTAAAATTGGATTTAGTGGCATCATGTTCCTTCGCGTAATGCTCCCCATTCGTTGACACCTATCACATGAAGAACAGAAAGTATAAGCATCTCGAAATATAGTTGGCCAATAAAAACCACATTGTAAAATTTTAGTCGCTGTTTTCTTAGCACTGAAATGGCCTCCACAAGCTTGTTCATGGCAGAATGAAAGGATATTCTGAATTTCACTTTCTGGAACACATCGTCTAACAATTTGGTCTGCACAATACTTGAACAAATATGGGTCATCCCAAAAGAAATTCTTTATCTCTGCAAAGAATTTAGCCTTGTCTTGCTTGGTCCAATGCTCTGGAAGTTTACCTGTAACAAGATAATTAACTATATCAGCATACCAAGGTAATACTTCCACATTCATTAATTGTTCATCTGGAAATGACTCATTCAATGGTAATGGCTCTATAATTGTATCAAAATGTAGACGAGAGAGATGGTCCGCCACAACATTTTCTGTCCCTTTTTTATCTTTGAATTCCAAGTCAAATTCCTGCAAAAGTAACACCCAACGAATTAGTCTAGCTTTTGCATCTTTCTTTGTGAGAAGATATTTCAGAGCAGCATGATCTGTGAAAATAATTATTTTACAACCAATGAGATAAGATCGAAATTTTTCCAATGCAAACACTACTGCTAGCATTTCTTTTTCAGTAGTTGAATAGTTCAATTGTGCATCATTCAATGTCATACTAGCATAGTAAATAACATGGGGAATTCGATCAACTCTTTGTCCTAATACTGCTCCTACTGCATAATCAGATGCATCACACATGAGCTCAAATGGTAAGCTCCAGTTTGGGGGCTGAATGATGGGTGATGATGTCAACAAATGCTTTAATTTTTCAAACGCAACAAGACATGAATCATCAAAGACAAAAGATACATCCTTAGCAAGTAAATTGCATAAGGGTCTAGAAACTTTGCTAAAATCTTTAATGAAACGTCTATAAAAACCAGCATGCCCAAGGAAAGATCTTACTTCTCTGACTGTTTTGGGTGGAGGAAGATTAGAAATGAGATCCACCTTGGCTTTGTCAACCTCAATACCTTTGCTCGAAATGATGTGACCGAGAACAATACCTTGTTTTACCATAAAATGGCACTTCTCCCAATTTAAGACTAAGTTCTTCTCGATACATCTCTGCAGAACTAGTGTTAGATGATGTAAACATTGATCAAACGAGTCACCAAAGACAGAAAAATCATCCATAAAGACTTCAAGGAAACGTTCAACCATATCAGAAAAAATGCTCAACATGCATCGTTGAAATGTAGCAGGTGCATTACATAATCCAAATGGCATCCTCCTATATGCAAAAGTGCCAAAAGGGCAAGTGAAAGTGGTTTTCTCTTGATCTTTTGGTGCTATGGGAATCTGATTATATCCTGAGTAGCCATCTAGAAAGCAATAAAATTCATGGCCTGCTAATCTATCAAGCATTTGATCGATAAATGGTAAAGGAAAATGGTCTTTACGTGTGACAGAATTCAACTTTCTATAATCAATGCATACACGCCATCCTGTAGTTACTCTAGTGGGTATCAATTCATTATCAGCATTGGTAACTACTGTGACTCCTGACTTTTTGGGGACAACTTGTACAGGACTGACCCATGAACTATCAGAAATTGGGTAAATGATACCTGCGTCTAATAGCTTAAGGACTTCAGTTCTTACAACTTCTTTCATGTTAGGATTTAACCGACGTTGCATTTCCCTACTAGATTTAGCATTTTCATCAAGGTGAATGTAATGCATGCAATCTGCAGGGTTTATACCTTTTATGTCTGCTATGGTCCATCCTAATGCTCCTTTATGCTCTTTTAAAACATCCAACAACTTACCTTTTTGTTCGTCATTGAGGGATGAAGAGATGATTACCGGTAGAGCACTTTCTTCCCCCAAAAATGCATATTCCAATGTGTTGGGCAATGGTTTGAGCTCAAGTTTTGGTGGTGATTCTGATGATGGGATGAGTTTCTTCTCTGATGGTGCTAGTTGTTCAACTCTTGACTTCCATTGATTAGTGTCCATAGATGGTGCTGAGTCAAGTAGGGCGTTGACCTCTTCAACCGATCTGTCAATATCAAAATCCAAACCAAAGTGAGTTAAACATGTTTGTAAAGGATCATCACTGAGGTTTGAAATAAAAGTGTCATCAACTAATGCTTCAATTAAATCCACATCAACAATTCCATCATCTGCACTGTGAGGTTGTTTGGCAATGTTGAAGATGTTCAGTTCCATAGTCATATTGCCGAAAGACAACTGCATATTTCCAGTTCTACATTGAATGTGAGCATCCGCAGTTGCCAAGAAAGGTCGGCCTAGGATAATGGGGATGTGCTTCCTTGAATCCTGTATTGGTTGAGTGTCAATTACAATGAAATCAACAGGAAAATAAAATTTGTCTACCTGGATAAGCACGTCCTCCACAATACCACGAGGTATTTTCGTGGACCGATCTGCAAGTTGTAACACCACTGGAGTTGGGTGTAATTCGCCAAGTCCAAGTTTCACAAATACTGAATAAGGCAACAAATTTACACTAGCTCCTAAATCCAACAAAGCATTCTCAATTGTGTGGTTCCCTATACTACATGAGATAGTGGGGGATCCTGGGTCTTTGCATTTTAAAGGAATTTTATGTTGGAGTATAGAACTAACGTTTTCTGTTAAAAATGCCTTCTTTTGAACATGCATATTTCTCTTTTTAGTACAAAGATCTTTAAGAAACTTGGCATAAGATGGAACTTGTTTAATAGCATCAAGCAAAGGGATATTAACACTTACCTGTTTGAAGATTTCGAGAATCTCACCTGTGGATTTTCCCTTCTTGCCTTTAGCTAACCTCTGGGGGAATGGAGCTTTTGGAACGTATTCTCGTGGGTTTTTTTCTTCTTTCTCCTCCGGTGATGAGTCCTCAACATTCACAGGTACAATTTGATTTTCTTTGGTCACCGGCATCTCCACTTTATTGTCGACTTCTTTTCCTTTTCGCAAGGTCATGACTGCTTTGACCTCTCCATGCTGCTGTGGTGAACTGGTACTTGCTTCATGTACTCCTTTAGGATTAGGCACTGGTTGACTTGGAAATTTACCCTTCTCAACAGTCATTGCCAAGGTCTGAACCGAAGAAGCAAGTTGTCCCACCATTTTCTCTAGGCTTGAAACTGATTGAGCTTGTGAGTTGAAGCCCGCTCTCAACTCATTTCGTAGTCCATCAATGGTGCGGTTTTGTTGCTCAATCGTGGAGTGAGTAAGATTCTTGAGATTCTGGAATGAATCTTCCCATGGTCTGGGTTGAGTGTAGTTCTGGTTTTGATTGTATGGTCTGAATGGAGCCTGAGAGGCTTGAGGAACTTGAGGAATTTGTTGCATTGGTGGAGCTGGAGCTGCTGGTCCATTTTGTTGGAATCCTTGAGACCATGAAAAATTGGGGTGGTCTCTCCATCCAGGGTTATATGTGTTGGAGTATGGGTTGTAATTTGATGGCTTTCTCATTACACCTATGGCATTGGCTTGATCTGAGTATGAGTCAGGGTCACTGTGCTCTGTTGATTTAGCAGTCGATAACGATGCTATTTGTCGAGCAAGACCTTCAACTATCTCCTTGACTTCTTTAATTCCTGAAGTTGACTCGCCAATTTGAACCTCATTTACTCCTTAATTCTTCTAGTATTCCTGAGTGATCGACTCCGTTGTTGAGAATTGTCCGCTTGTCGCTGGAAAAACTCCCAAATCTCTGATGCACTTTTTGACATTAGCTCTCCTCCACTTGTTGCCATTAGCCATTCTTGCACATTTGGTAGTAATCCCTCCAAAAAGTATTGGCACTGGTGCCATTTCTCGTACCCATGATGTGGACACTTCAAGAGTAGCCCATTGAATCTCTCCCACGTTTCGAAAAATTGCTCGTCCTCTCTCTGAGTAAACTCCGAGATTTCCCTGCGAATAGCATTGGTTTTATGCACTGGGAAATATTTATTCAAAAATTTTGTTACCATTTGTTCCCATGATGAAATGCTATTAGCAGGCAAAGTATTTAACCATGAACGAGCTCTATCCTTTAAAGAAAATGGGAATAATCTAAGTTTTACATCATCATCTGAAAAATTCTCATATTTAAATGTTTGACAGATGGCATGAAAATCATTCAGATGATTATATGGGTCCTCATTTTCTAGGCCATAAAATGTGGGGAGACAATTTAGCACACTAGGTTTTAATTCAAAACTCCTAGCAGCTACATTTGGGTATCTTATGCATGATGTGCTCAAATTAGCTAAGGGACTAAAATAGTCCTTAAATGGCCTCTCCTGTGGTGCTTGTAGATCCATTCCAAATTTATTTTTAATGTGCTTTTGTGTGCGAAGTGTTTTTTCTAATTCAAGGTCTATAGGTTCAAGATTAGGTAATAATGACCTACGACCACGCATGCAAAACAAATAAAATAAAAATAAAGATGAGAACAAAACAAATAAAAATAAAGAAGAGGGAGAAATTACAAGACTAACCTTATTGCGCAATTACAACCTTAATATATAAATACACAAAAAAAATACGTGAAATAAATTAACTAAAAATAAATTAATAAGATAATAAAAAAAATTACAAAGAAAAAATAAATTGAAAATTAAATTACAGAATTTTAAAGAAGAGAAAAAGAAAAGAAATACTAACCTTTATATGTAGATTCACTTTTTTTTCTTTTTCTTTTTTTTTGATAATTAAAAAAAATACAAAAAAAAAAAAATAATAATAATAAAAGAAATAATTCACAAAAATTAATTCTATGAATTAAAATTACTTACCTCCCCGGCAACGGCGCCAAAAACTTGTTGTGCAAATTTTAATGTACTCGCAAGCGCACGAATCTATTGTAGTGTAGATCAATGGTGACGAGTGTCGATCCCACGAGGAGGTTGATTTTAATTATATATAAAATTAATTTTGTAAATAGGTGGTTGGAATTATGGTGTGGATTCCCCCCTCATGATTTGGAATATGCTAAAACTTAAATTAAAATGGCGAGAATAAATTCTAAAACTGGAATTAAAATGGCGAGAATAAATTGAAGAGGAAATCTATTAAATTGACGTACTTGGGTATCTGGATCCGTATCAACATGCATCATGGGCTAAATAATCCGTATTAATACCAATTAAATCATGAGGGGGGAATCCACACCTCATGAACCACGCTCTAATAAATATGGTGCTAAGGGCTTATCGTGCCAAATAATAATAACCTTGTACTAGAGGGCCGGTGAAACCAAGGCGGTACTAGACAAGATTAGTATTATTTGTCGACGAGAAGTCAAAACATCCACAAAAACTAGAGGGGAAGAGAAAATAAATTTACCAAATAAAGCCCATGACACATGTTGAGACTTCACCTTCAACCCAAGCTTGAAAGAAAATTAGCCACTCATAATTGAACTAGGGGCAAAATGGGAATTTATTAAAATACAAAGAAAATACAAGATAGAGAGGGAATTACAGAAAATGGATCCCAAAAATGGATTCAGAGATATCAAATTAGGGGGGGGAGGCCCCCTTTTTATAGATACATGGAGTAAATCATGGCCATCGGATTAAAAACAGTTTGGACGCTCAGGATTGCGCCACGTCATCAGTCAACAGTCCACGGTTTGACCACGCGGATGAACAGTAACACGGTTTGACCCGGATGAACAGTAACGCGGTTTGGTTGAAAATAATCCTGTGTGATGCATGCACCGTACGCGAGATTTTTCGTCCACTGATATGCTGCCACGTCACCATCAACAGTATATAAGAATTTTAGTCCAACAGGATCGTGACACCTCATCAGTCAATGCCACATCATCGGTCAATGCCACGTCATCGATTTGTCTATATGAACAGTGTCGTGAACAGTAACGTAGACAGTACCGTACCCGTGAATAGTACCGTACATGTGAATAGTGCCATTTTTCCTTTTATACTCCTCCTAAGGTTTTCAACCGTCCTGAGTTCAAAAGTGATGTCCGTTTTGCCGTCTGATTTCTCCTTTATTGTGAAATGACTATAATGCCCCTAAAATACATAAATTACTTAATTAAAATAAAACACATGTAATTAAACCACAAGAATGTTAAATACATAAAAGTAAGGGTTGTTAGTAAGACTTGAAATGTAAAATGACGGTTTTCTCCTTTATAAATATGCATTTTCTAACACTCAACACCGGCGACATGAAATTATTCTTGTTAACCCTACAAAACTATTAGTTAGTTCTAATTAGGGGCATTCTCGTATTTTAATTAGTCAATGTCAGTCAACTATTAAAAATAACGGCATTTCGGGGGTAAGTTGAAGTTTTCATACTTTTCAAGGTTAAATTGAAGTATGTCAATTTAATAAGAGAGTAAGATGAAATTTACCCTAATTCTAATAATTAACTTAAATTATCGTTTTAATGGTAGAGAATGACTCCTTGACCATAATTCGTATTATATTTTAATCTTCTAATAACTATTTTATGTGATTTCAAATTTCCTGTGTGAAATTATTTAATTTAGTTTAAATAGCAAATAAATTCCAAACCCCCTTCTTGCATGTATGTTAGTAATTTCCTTAGTAGATTTGGAATGTTTTAGTTAATTTCATTAAATCTAGCTACTGTTTTTAACTCAATTTTCATTGCTGATAACTTTTGTGTTAATAACTTGTTATTTAGGAACATTCTTTTGTGGGAATCACTTTGCTTGCTTCTACAATCAATAATGATAAATAATATAAGGTGAAATTTTAAGTGATACACTTATTAGTGATATGAATTTCGCTCAATGAAATTATTTTCCAATTGAATAATAAATGAATAATGAAATTTACTTTTTGATTTTAAGAAATGGATGGATTAAAATTATGTCAAAGGCATTACCCATATTTCTTCCTAGTAACAATTTGGAACTTGCGCTTTGAAGATGAATTGTAAACTTTATTATAATTTCAAGAACTCAACATGCCTCATTGCTTTTTATCTACAAATGATTCACTTGAGCATCAGCTGCAGAAAACTAATTAGTAGTATATCTTGATCCTTGGATGTAGTAGGAGGTTGGGATTTGGATGGTGCAGGTGGTGATGGTGATGCTGGTGTATAGCCCGGTGATTGTTGGTTAGGGATAATAGTGGAGGAAGGATTGATTGTGACAGGTCGTGGTTGAGGTTTAGGCTTTGGTTTAGATTTAGGTGGTGGTGGTAATGGGTTGTCTCGAAAAAGGGTATGAGTCATACCAAACAGCATAGAAGGCTCATACTGTCGGATAGGAGAAAGCATAGAAGCAAATGGATGGTAAGTTGGACCAATCGAAGGGATATGAGGCGAGGAGGTAAAAAGGGAAGGTTTTTGTTTGTCAGATTCAATTTGAGCAAGCTTAGCTTTTAAACGTCTGATCTCCCTTTCTTTTTTATCAAACTCTGGGCCATGGTAACGTTGGGCAAGCATAGCTCGCAACTCAGAGTCAAGTTGAGCAATTCTGGACTGGAGGTTCTGGTGGATCTGCTGCAGTTGTGCAAAGATGGAGTCAACCTTCGTTTCAAGGTGTTCAGTTCGTAAACTGATCTTTTCAACTTTGGAATTTATGTTCAACAAAGTATCATTCTGGGCTCTGGCATTCTGAGTTTGCCAGTTGAGGACTGATTCAAAAGGTTTGGGTGGTTCGAGATGACCGGCTGAGGTTATGAGTGATGGAATAAAAGGTTTGGATACAACATTTCGTTGGGAATCTATGTGGGTGTCTAATGGAGGAAAAGAGGAAGAACAATCTGAGGAAGCAGATGAAAACATCATACAACTCAGAGGTGGAGATGGATCTGGAACAGGGGAGGATATTGTAGAGGTACAACGCTTTGCAAGCCATTGGAGTTCTTTTTTATAGAGAGGTAAAGGAGCTGATGGAGGAGGAGGATCTTGTGGTGGTCTAGGAGTACTGTGGTGACACGAGGCATGAGATTTTTTCTTAGGTTTCTTTTTCCTTTTGGTTACATAATCGTCATCCTCTTCCCAATCATCCCAGCAGGGACAATCTGGGTCACAGTGGCCGGAACCAGGGACATCCCAAAGGAAATGTCCATTTTGCTTGGTTGGATAAACAGGGAAACCGTCAGAATTGAACCCTGTAATAGGCAAATCTTCTTAAGCTGTTGAAACAGCTGTGATCATGGATGAATAAGTGAAAGAGAGTCGAGGAGGCTCTTGAGGAGCACTGGGAGGCGGTTTAAAGGTCATTCTGACCGTGCCATCTGGTCGCCTTTCAAACATACTTTCACGTTGGGCAAGCATAGTTCGCAACTCAGAGTCAAGTTGAGCAATTCTAGATTGGAGGTTCTGGTGGATCTGCTGCAGTTGTGCAGAGATGGAGTCAACTTCGTTTCAAGGTGTTCAGTTCGTAAACTGATCTTTTCAACTTTGGAATTTATGTTCAACAAAGTATCATTCTAGGCTCTGGCATTCTGAGTTTGCCAGTTGAGGACTGATTCAAAAGGTTTGGGTGGTTCGAGATGACCGGCTGAGGTTATGGGTGATGGAATAAAAGGTTTGGATACAACATTTCGTTGGGAATCTGTGTGGGTGTCTAATGGAGGAAAAGAGGAAGAATAATTTGAGGAAGCAGATGAAAACATCATACAACTCAGAGGTGGAGATGGATCTGGAACAGGGGAGGATATTGTAGAGGTACAACGCTTTGCAAGCCATTGGAGTTCCTTTTTATAGAGAATCCACCTACCCTCTTATTAGCCCTTATCATTTGTACAAACGTCCCTAACTTCTTTACCCGTAGCATCCGTACCATTATCTCTACTAAACGGCCTCACCCTAAAGAATATATCCAGTCTTCTCGACTGGATCACTGTGCTCTCAAAGCCACCTCTGCTGAGCAATATGTCACTCTGGAAATTCCTTCAGAGCTCATTTCAAATTGGAAACGTGAAGGATACACTCATCTTCATCTAGGCGGCATACGGCTAATCCTTACCCTTCATGGGCGCAAAGGTTTGCCAGTTACAGCTCGTATTGCTCTCCTGGACACTCGGTTTAAACAGTACCAAGATGCTGTTATCGGTACTGTACTCACAACCTTACATGCTGGTAGTGTCTTACTCACCTTTTATCTAAACTTCAATCTTTCCCTTCAAAACACTAATCTACCCACAACTCTAAAAGTTTAAGTCCAGATCCAAGGTGCTGACCAAATCTCCACTGCTAAAATAGCCACCCTACACCATCAACTAGTCTATCGGCTTCAGAATCATGCCTTAGATCTACCCACTCCAGAACACCACTCTGACACTCTCATGGTGTTAGCTGAATCTGACCAAATCCCAACCATCATTCAGATCCCCAGACAAATTCCTCGCCAAGAACTCCTTAAGCTTATGCCTCTTGAATGGATCTCAAACTATGAGCAGTTCCATAACAATACAGCCCCAGTTCAGACATCTGAAAGTATGTTTGAAAGGCGACTAGATGGCACGGTCAGAATGACCTTTAAACCGCCTCCCAGTGCTCCTCAAGAGCCTCCTCGGCTCTCTTTCACTTATTCATCCATGATCACAGCTGTTCCGACAGCTCAAGAAGATTTGCCTATTACAGGGTTCAATTCTGACGGTTTCCCTGTTTATCCAGCCAAGCAAAATGGACATTTCCTTTGGGATGTCCCTGGTTCCGGCCACTGTGACCCAGATTGTCCCTGCTGGGATGATTGGGAAGAGGATGACGATTATTACTATTTCACTCGCAATTTTTCAGGATCTGGGCTCTTTGTAGGAGAGCATGTTACTCTAGGATTGAATGAAGTAAGTGGTTGATTAACTAGCGGGAAGAAATTACACTAGTAATTTTTTTTTAAAATTTTAACTTTTAAAGGGAAAAAAATCACTTATGAGATCGATTACCTATCTTGTTGGACTTTATTCTTGTAATTAAGGTCCATCTGAAGTTGATGGCTTGTTTTTTAGAAAGATAATCTGAAGGCTATGATTGATTACTTGCGGGCCGATGGAAATGTCTCCATGATTGGTTTATGAGGCTGTTAAATTACTAAATAGGTATATTTATTTTTTATGAGCTTTATCTTCGTTTTCCGTTATGGAAATGTCTCTATGATTGTAACTTTTAAGACATGGAACTCTTGAACTCTATGTTTAGCTACATACTTATATTGGGACTTGTATAAATTAATATGATGGTTTTTTTTTTATTATTAGTAGTAGTAGTAGCAGCTACAAAAGATCAAAAGAACTTAAAGGTGTGGCTTTCTTGTTGTTTGGGCTTTAACTACTGCCTCACCTGTCATTGCTGCTAAACTGGTGTGCCACTTCCATTTCAGTGTAATTACATAAGTTAGTTTGCTTGATTAATTAATTAATTAATTAGTGGATTGAACAACTAGAGTACTACATTTTGCATTGGTCTAATATTGGATAAATTTTCATGTCTTAGCTTTGGGGCTGCTGGATTTTGTTGCTTGAAGACTACATTTTGCGTAGGTTTGTTGCTGGATGTTGCTGAATGTGGATTACTTTGCTTGGTTTTTGGAATATTGATTAACTAATGTAATGTACTTTGGATATTTTTATGGTTAATAAAGTTCACTAATTTAGTTCATTGGTTTTGGATTTAATCGCATTTAGTAATTTATTTTCTTTCATATAATTTTAATAATTTAAATTTTAAAATTGCATAATTTTTATTTAAAATTAATAAATAAAATAAATAATCAATTTTTTTAAAAAAATTGTGATAGAAAATACTAGTCATACACACAATTGATATCCCAAAAAAAATACAATCCAAAAATTTCTAAAAAAATGAAAATATAAAATTAAAAAAATAATTTCCTTTTTCTAAGTAGTATGACATAATTATGATACGTAAAATCTATCATAATCCGTGACGTGATTTTATCTGTCATCTTTTCTTGACGCTGGCTATAATGACGGAAAGGATAACCATTATCTACCCCCTAAGATGACAGTTTTTACCTATCATAATAGGTCATATTTCTTGTAGTGAAGGCACTGGATGCAGGACTGAGATTGTCTTATCTACAAAATATGCTTCTTTATAGATCTTCAAAACTTGTTGAACTCCTAAAAAGCAAAGCACGAGGGCTCTGCAGAAGTAGAGACATTATTCAGGTTTATTTTTTGAGTTTTCAGGATAGACAGTGAGGTGTTTTAATTTAGTATGTTGGTGATCCTTGTTCTCACTCTTCTTTTCTTCTTCATTTTAAATAAAGGTTGTGACAACTGCAACAAATAGAGATAGAAAAATTGGTAGTCTCGTAGACAAGCCTATAGATAGAGTTGGAGAAGGGGGTGTTTTTGTAGTCTTTGTAAGCTGCTTGTTTTCTTTTATTTGTTGTGAATTATTTGCTTATTGGATAGTTCCATTTTGATTCCTACTTTTTAGATTGATTTGGCATTGTATTGTTTCTTCATACCTTTCTCTCTTTCCTTATATTTATCTATTTATTTATTATAATTATTATTTTTGACACACATCTGACCACTGTGTTTCTTTGTTATGAATACAATTATTACTTGTGTATTTTCAATTACCCCTTGACATGCACCGATGTGTGGGGAGTGTGATAATTGTCTTGTGGCACGTACAACTACCCACTGGTATCAGAGCCACACTTAACAAAGAGGTGGTATCATTAGTAATTCCAAATAATCTTATTTGATCTCTGTTGAGTGTTAGAAAATGCATATTTATAAAAGAGAAAACCGTCATTTTACATTTCAAGTCTTACTAACAACCCTTACTTTTATGTATTTAACATTCTTGTGGTTTAATTACATGTGTTTTATTTTAATTAAGTAATTTATGTATTTTAGGGGCATTATAGTCATTTCACAATAAAGGAGAAATCAGACGGCAAAACGGACATCACTTTTGAAATCAGGACGGTTGAAAACCTTAGGAGGAGTATAAAAGGAAAAATGACACTATTCACATGTACGGTACTATTCACGGGTACGGTACTGTCTACGTTACTGTTCACGACACTGTTCATATAGACAAATCGATGACGTGGCATTGACCGATGATGTGGCATTGACTGATGAGGTGTCACGATCCTGTTGGACTAAAATTCTTATATACTGTTGATGGTGACGTGGCAGCATATCAGTGGACGAAAAATCTCGCGTACGGTGCATGCATCACACAGGATTATTTTCAACCAAACCGTGTTACTGTTCATCCGCGTGGTCAAACCGTGGACTGTTGACTGATGACGTAGCGCAATCCTGAGCGTCCAAACTGTTTTTAATCCGATGGCCATGATTTACTCCATGTATCTATAAAAAGGGGGCCTCCCCCCCTAATTTGATATCTCTGAATCCATTTTTGGGATCCATTTTCTATAATTCCCTCTCTATCTTGTATTTTCTTCGTATTTTAATAAATTCCCATTTTGCCCCTAGTTCAATTATGAGTAGCTAATTTCCTTTCAAGCTTGGGTTGAAGGTGAAGTCTCAACATGTGTCATGGGCTTTATTTGGTAAATTTATTTTCTCTTCCCCTCTAGTTTTTGTGGATGTTTTGACTTCTCGTCGACAAATAATACTAATCTTGTCTAGTACCGCCTTGGTTTCACCGGCCCTCTAGTACAAGGTTATTATTATTTGGCACGATAAGCCCTTAGCACCATATTGATTAGAGCGTGGTTCATGAGGTGTGGATTCCCCCCTCATGATTTAATTGGCATTAATACGGATTATTTAGCCCATGATGCATGTTGATACGGATCCAGATACCCAAGTACGTCAATTTAATATATTTGATCTCCAATTTATTCTCGCCATTTTAATTTAAGTTTTAGCATATTCCAAATCATTTCCACCATAATTCCAACCACCTATTTACAAAATTAATTATATATATAATTAAAATCCACCTCCTCGTGGGATCGACACTCGTCACCATTTATCTATACTACAATAGATTCGTGCGCTTGCGAGTACATTAAAATTTGCACAACAATCTCCTAGAAGAAGATTAACTAAACATGGAAACTACTTCATATTCAAGCTCAACTCCTTCATCGTCTTCATCCCATATTTCTCTTTCCTCTAGTCTCTCTCTTCCAAGATCATGTCAAAAACATGTAGCCTCCAAAATTGAAAACCTTGTTGAATATTCTTATATTCCCGAATCTGCCCAAATCAATGAATGTCAATTCCCTATCATGAGTCCCTACAACCTCTACAAACAAAAAAATTCTCTCACTAAAAGTATTCGAACCCTCATCTCCACAAAAAGACCACTACCAAAAGAGTATATCTAGTCTTCTAGACTAGATCAGTGTGCTTTACAAGCCTCTCAAAGTGAACAATATGTCACTTTAGAAATACCCTCAGATCTCATAGCAAACTGGCAATGAGAAGGGTATACCCATCTTCATCTTGGCGGTATTAGATTGATTCTGTCTCTCCATGGCAGAAAAGGTTTACCTGTTATAGCAAAAATTGGTCTTCTAGACATCAGGTTCAAACAGTACCAACATGCTATTATAGGAACCGTTCTGACCACACTCCATGTTGGTAGTGTCCTATTAACCTTTTACCCAAATTTCAACCAACCTTCCAACAACCCTCGAAGTTTAGATCCAGCTCCAAGGAGCAAAACAAACACCCACATCAAAGATTGCAACTGTTCATTACCAAATAGTGTATCGATTATAGAATCATGCACTTGACCTTCCTACACCTCACACTACCTCAGATGCTTTAATAATCCTTGCAGACACAGACACAATTCCAACCATCATTCAAATTCTCAAACAAATCCAGAAACAAAAATTGCTCAAACTAATGCCTCTTGAATGGCTAACTAATTATGAGCATTTCCACCAAAACTCTGAACCAGTCCAGACTACAGAAGCCACGTTTGAAAGAAGACAAAATGGTCAAGTCAAACACCTGAAACTAATCCGGTTTCATAAATTCCAAGGCTTTCTTACACTGCTATGATTACAGCAGTCCAAACTGGTCAAGAAAAGAAACTTCCAATTCATGGTTTCTCATTAGCAGGGTATCCTGTATATCCTGACAAAATCAATGGTCATTTTCTATGGGATGTTCCTGAAGCCCATATGTGTAATCCTGATTGTCCTTACTTGGATGATACGGATGTTGATGATGACCTGGAAGTCATGAGGAGAAAGAAAAAAAAAACCTTCTCATCCAAAAACATCTTGCAACTCTTTTCCTCCATAGCCTCCACCAAATCCCAAACCTCTTATGAAGAGTCATTTCCTCCACTTGAAAAACAAACAGACACTCAAACCAGAGTTGTCTCGCAACCTTTTGTCCAATCCCCAGTTACAGCCTCTGGGCAACCTGAAGAACCAAAACAGTATGAAGCTTTTTTAAATTAGCAAAACAGAAATGCCAATGCTCAGAATCAAACTCTCAAACAACTCGGAAAGAAAATTGATTGAGTTGCCAGTCAAGTCTCCCAGACTGAAACTAAAGTTGATTCAATCAGCCATCGTCTTGATTAGATGTACATATATCTACATGATCGTATCTCTGAGTTAGATATCGATCTCAGACGAATGATTAACAACCATACATGGGGTCCAGAGTTTAACAAGAAAGAAGCAGAGATTAGAAAACTTAAAGCTGAATTAGCAAGAATTGATGCTGAAAAGACTCGTCCAACACTCTTCACCCAAACACAGTCCATAAATGTGCCTCCACCTGTGTTTGAAACCTTTTCACCTTTTTATACACCTCCCAGACCTCAATAGCCTGTTTACAACTAGTTCATTGGATTTTCACATCTTCAACCCACTCCTCAACCAAAGCCTTCTTCACTTAAGAAATCCAAGTCCAAAGTAAAAATTTCAGAACCAAAGTCAAAACCAACTTCATCCTCATCTGTTCCTCTGGTACCTCTGGAAGATTCACCAAAAGCCACTCCTGAACCCCCTAAAAATAATAAAGGACCAATGGATCAATATCATTATCATACTGTCCAAGACTCATCTTCTAAATCCTCTGAACCAGAAACAATATATAAGTCCAATCCGTCCGAATCAAACCCATCTTCCTTTTCCTTATCCACAAACTTAACCAGTACCTCCACTGACTCTAAATCAGAATATGTTGACATTACGAGCATATTGATGGCAACCAAAACTGAAGATCCTAGTGCTTCAACTTCTACACCTATTGTTGAAGACAATTCTTCTGATGATGAACATAAAGCATCTCACACAGAATCAGTGCCACCAATGCCACCACCAACTCATGATCACTTAACAAAACCATCTTCAGCATCTTGGTTCATATTTGATGACATTGCCCGTCACAAATGGCCTGCTAGACTTCAAAAATTTGCTGCATGGATTGATCTCCAAGGAACAAAGCCAAATGTTCAATCTCAAGCTGTCCTTCATGAATTCATGGCCTGATCTACGGGTTCTTTGCGAGATTGGTTAGAAAGCTTGGGAGAATATAGACAACTCTAATTCATACAATCACCAGTCGGTACAAAACTCAATCTCATCATGAACAATTCATTGGCAAAAAAACAGCATCTACTGATGCAAACAGAAAAGAGTACCATCAGATGAAGTGTTGTTCTCTCAAACGATATCTTTTAGAATCTCATTACAAAAGAATGAGTATTCTGTTTTACAAGCTAAATGGGTTCAATGAACCTTCTCTCAAACATGTCTTCATAGCCTCTCTTCCTTCTGAGTTACAACCTGATCTTCAAAGAAAACTCACAGCCACTAATCTCAGCATTGCTGACATCTCTTTGAGAAAGATTTTCCAAATGGCAATGTTATGCCTGGATAAAATCTGTGAGCAGAAGAAATTCTTCAAAGATCTCATGGAAGACAAAAAACCCTTCTTTAAAGCTTGTAAAAAACCTCATCTCAAGATGGAGTACAAAGATGAAAAGAAGTGTGTTTGTTCGACCAAGAAGAAAAAACATTTTCAAAAACACTTCCACAAAAAATTATCTTCCAAAAAATCATTCCGGTACTTCAAGAAAAAAGATGTTTCCCAGTACATAAAGAAAAAAGCATAACCGTTGTTTCATCTGCAAGAAACGCGGTCACTTTGCTTGAAACTGTCCTCACAAGTTTGCCAAAGTTGTTCGTCTCATCCAGCACCTTCAGCATTCTTCCCTATTATCTGAGAACGAAGATGTTGAATCCAACTTTTCTGAACAGTCAGAACAAGATGACTAAACTGCTTTCATTATCGCATAATCATCAGATTCTGAGGATATTTCAGTCATCTCTACAGTTGAAAATGTCAACCATGTTTCCACTATTCACAGACCTTCACTCAAAATGTCAATCCTTCCTTCCAAGTTTTATAAACCTGTTCCTGTCATCGGGTTTATCGACACTGGTGCAGATACATGTATGATTGATCCTTCTGTTCTTCCCTTAGACTATTGGAAACCTCATTTAAAGCTTTTCAGAGCAGTTAATGAAGAAACTTTTGAGACCACTTTGATTACCAAAAAACCCATTGGTATTCAATTCTTTCCGAATTGTATAATTTGGAAAAAGATTGTAACTTCCAAACTCCCAGATAAAGATTTACTCATAGGTTTCGACATTCTCCATTTGGTTAAAAACCTCTTCCTAACCAGTTCTGGAGTTCGCTACAAACAAATGTTCTTACCTTATACAGATACACTCCGTCTATATGCACTCTCTGAAAACCATCTCCATACAGTCACATTTCGCAAAAGTTCTTAGAGTTTTGTCTAGAAAATCATTCACAGTTCCACCATCCTTTACCACTTTGGAAGAATGAACAATTTTTCATCCACCTCCCTTTCAAACTCAATGAAGACATAAATCCTACAAAAGCATCTCACCCGGGTATGTCTCCTTTAGATCTCTTGCTTGCTGAGCAAGAATGTTCTCAGTTACTTCAACAATGTCTAATTGAACCTTGCTGATTTAGAATGGGCTTGGCAAGCCTTCTATGTTGAAAAACCATCTCAATTAGTTCATGGAAAAAAGAGATTAGTTATTGATTACCAACCACTTAATTCTTTTCTTAAAGATGATAAGTTTCCCCTTCCAAAAATCCAGACCCTGTTTATTCATCTTCAAGGGGCTCGTATCTTCTGTAAGTTCGATTTAAAAGCTGGTTTTTGGCAACTTGGTATTTCACCAGTTGACCGTCACAAAACTGCCTTTTGCATTCCAGATGCCCATTATCAATGGACTGTTATGCCCTTTGGTCTTAAAGTCGCACCTTTATTATTTCAAAAGGCCATGACAAAAATCTTTAGTCCTATCCTCCATCATGCTCCGGTCTACATTGATGATATTTTGTTATTTTCTTATGACCATGAGAGCCACCAGAAGCTCCTTTTAGATTTCTTTCACATTGTGCAAGCACATGGAATCATGCTTTCTGAAAAGAAAAGCAGCATAGGAAAGGAATCAATTGAATTTCTTGGCATGGTGATTAAAGATGGCCACTATCAACCTGGTCCACACATCGCAACTGAATTATTGAAATTCTAGGACACAAATCTCACTAAAAAGCATATACAACAATTCCTCGGGATTGTCAATTATGTCTGTGATTTTATCCTTAAGGTTGCAATCCACACAAGCCAGCTGTTGCGCATGCTCAAAAAACAGTGCCCTCCATGGGGTCCAGTACAGACAGAAGCTGTCAAGCAACTAAAGGTGATAGCCCAATCACCTCCTCCACTCAGAATTCCAACAAATGGACAACGCATCCTCTAGACTGATGCCAGTAATGATTACTAGAGTGCCATTCTTCTCGAAGAAATCAATGGTGTGCATCATTTCTGTGCACATGCAAGCGGCTAATTCAAAGACTCTAAAAAGAACTACCATGTGATCTATAAAGAGCTTTTGGCAGTCAAGTATGGAATTAAAAAATTCAAATTTCATCTAATTAGCCACAAATTTCTTATCAACATGGATAACTCTTCTTTTCCCCGAATCTTTGCCTTAAAAAACAAGTTACTTCCTCACTCGTCCAACTATAAATAAACCTTCACTCATTTCCTCAATCCAAACCATTCCAGTTATAGCCATGAATCGCCAACTTCCTTTCAAAGCTCTTAACCAGAGAAACTTCCCCATGAACATCTCTTTCCAATCGGCTTACTAGCTTCAAGATTTTGCAAAGAAGTTCCTTTACAAGTATTTCTTTAATGTTCAGACCAAAAAACCTGACTGTTTTCCAAACCTTTGCTTGGAACACCTGTTTCTCACAGGCCTCACTCTCTCCTCCCTGTCCATCTGTGAGGATGAGCTTTGGTACATGTGGTGTCTCACCACCTTATATGCTACAAATCTAGTTTTCCTCGTTAAACCAGTCCTAACTCACCTTACCAATCCTAAGTTCTCACCAGACCTTCTATGGACTCTCCTCGAATGGTATTCCCCACTCACATGGTGGCGTAAACAACTTCAGAATCTGTGTACCTTTCACGAATTAGACAGAATGCCAGAACAAGAAGCTAACATGTGGACTATAGTTTTCATCGTTCACAGGCCCTACTTCCAGCACTTAGAAATAAGAGACTACTGGACACAAGATATGGCATATGAATAGAGAACTTACCCTCATCCTTATACCCTCATCCATGATACATTAGTAACATCCGTTCCCAAAGCCTATCTCATGGAACTTAACAATGTTCCTCCACCTACCACAAAACATTCACCACACCTCTATTGGACCATCACACACTCTTGAAATAATTCCAAAAACACAAGGTTGTACTTCGGGTTCGAGTTCAAGTCCCCAAGGAATCCTTGTCATGGAACAACGTCCTGATTACACCAATGTCTTATTCCAAGACACTCAAGACCCATGGGAAGCTTTTCAGTCCCTTCTCCATACTGAAAATCCCCATTATACTGTTACCAATCCAGACTCTCCTGCTGCATCTACATCACAGCACATGTCTGCAGCTGATGAAGAAAAATATCAACAAGCTGAAGCGTATCTCGACCAGAGACAGATACGTCGGCACAAACACCAATATGAGAAAGAGACAGGAGATGTGTCACTGTCACGCTATCCATCCACTCCATGATGACAATTTGTCACTCTCACATCACTCTTAACACAATTTTTGATGCAACAACCCATGTGACTCCCGTTTGCTTTGCATGTTTTATGTAAAAGTCTTAGTCGGTGTGCTTTCTTTACTTTAGTCTTAGTCGGTGTGCTTTACTTTCTGTTTTACTTTGTCTTATGTAAAAGTCTTTGTCGGTGTGCTTTACTTTCTAACAGCATGTGCATGTTTGTCGATTATAATCATCCAAAGGGTCCTGTCCTTGATGATTTTCTATATAAGGCACCTTATGCTTCAGTTGTACGTGGGAGTTAATCATAAATAAACTTTTCGTCTTCTCCATATCATGTTTCTCTAAACTTCTTCTTTCTTTTAGAAATCAAAGAAATTATTTGGGTTAATAAGGATATGTTCACCTCTCAATTTTCTATACAGAGTATGCTCTGCACTTGCTTTAAGCCTAAGGATCCTGTGCATCAGAAAGGTACTGTTTATCCTCCAAAACTGATTTTTATAAAATGAAATTATTTTCTCACAACGTTCACCCTCTTTGAAGGCCATGAGTGCCGTGTTTTCGGGTGGTATCATGAAAAACTGTTTTCAAAAATGGATTTCGGATTTGGTATTTGATGGATAAGTGTATATCGACTGGAAACCAGAACTTGCGGGCTACTGGCCCTAAGGATAGACTTCATTCTGTTGTATATCTAATGTAAACAACGCCACATACAACTACCCACTAGTATCAGAGCCACACTTACCGAAGAGGTGGTATTATTAGTAATTCCACACTTATTTGATCTCCTAGAAGAAGATTACCTAAACATGGAAACAACTTCATCTCCAAGCTCAACTCCTTCATCGTCTTCCTCTCATATTTCTCTTTCCTCTAGTCTCTCTCTTCCAAGATCATGTCAAAAACATGTAGCCTCCAAAATTGAAAACCTTGTCGAATATTCTTATATTCCCGAATCTGCCCAAATCAATAAATCTCAATTCCCCATCATGAGTCCCTACAACTAGAAAATCAGTCATCGGGTCGTGTTCATGTCGTGTCAGCTTCGTGTCATGTCAAATTTAGGTTGACCCAAACCCGACCCATTTAATAATCATGTCAAAGTATTGAGCCCCAAACCCGACACGGAAAAATAATTAAGTTACCCAATAACCCGTTTAATATCTATATATTGAACAAAAGTTACATTAAATATTTACATACTATCATACATACGTATGTACATACATACATACATACATACATACATACATACATAATTTATCGATATTAAAAAATATACATATCTACCAATATAACACACATTTACACTATTGAGGTTTTAATTATACATGTCTATCAATTTCTACACATTTACACTATTGAAGCTCTAAATGTATTTAAATTTTATAAATAAAACATTGTGTTTATATTCACCCTTTTAAAAAAAAAATCATCTCTAATATTTAAGTTTTAATAATAAGAATATGTAAATTATTTTAGAATAGAAAATATAATCGGGTCATTGATCAGGTAAATGGGTCAAGAATTTTAACCCTAACCCGACACGGAAAAAAATTGTGTTGACCTAGACCCGACCCATTTAATAATCGTGTTAAATTTGACGACTCATACCTATTTATTTATGTCGTGTTCGTGTCGGGTAATCGGGTCATGTCAAATTTTGCCAGCTCTACCTACAACCTTTACAAACAAAAAACTTCTCTCACCAGAAGTATTCGAACCCTCATCTCCACAAAGAGACCACTCCCAAAAGAGTATATCCATTCTTCTAGACTAGATCAGTGTGCTTTACAAGTCTCTCAAAGTGAACAGTATGTCACTTTAGAAATACCCTCAGATCTTATAGCAAACTAGAAACGAGAAGGGTATACCCATCTTCATCTTGGCGGTATTAGATTGATTCTGTCTCTCCATGGCAGAAAAGGTTTACCTGTTACAACCAGAATTGCTCTTCTGGACACCAGGTTCAAATAATACCAACATGCTATTATAGGAACTGTTTTGACCACACTCCATGCTGGTAGTGTCTTGTTAACCTTTTACCCAAATTTCAACCTCTCTCTTGAGGATCCCAACCTTCCAACAACCTTCAAAGTTTAGATCCAGCTCCAAGGAGCAGAACAAACACCCACATCAAAGATTTGCAACCCTTCATCACCAAAGAGTGTATCGATTACAGAATCATGCACTAGACCTTCCTACACCTCACACTACCTCAGATGCTTTACTAATCCTTGCAGCCACAGACATAATTCCAACCATCATTCAAATACCCAAACAAATCCAGAAACAAGAATTGCTCAAACTAATGCCTCTTGAATGGCTAACCAATTATGAGCATTTCCACCAAAACTCTGAACCAGTCCAGACTACAGAAACCACGTTTGAAAGAAGACAAAATGGTCAAGTCAAACTGTCTTTTCAAACCTCTAAAACTAATTCGGTTTCAGAAAGTTCAAGGCTTTCTTACACTGCTATAAATACAGCAGTCCAAACTGGTCAAGAAAAAAAACTTCCAGTTCACGGTTTCTCATCAGAAGGGTATCTTGTATATCTTGATAAAATCAACGGCCATTTTCTATGGGATGTTCCTGAAGCCCATATGTGTAATCTTGATTGTCCTTGCTTGGATGATACGGATGTTGATGATGAACTGGAAGTCATGAGGATAAAGAAAAAGAAAAAGAAAAAAGCTTCTCATCCAAAAACATCTTGTAACTCTTTTCCTCTACAGCCTCCACCAGATCGCAAACCTCTTGTTCAACCAATAAGATCATGCCTAATGTTTTCTGGTCAATCTTATGAAGAGTCATTGCCTCCACTTAAAAAACAGACAGACACTCAAACCAGAGTTGTCTCAAAACCTTTTGTCCAATCCCTAGTTACAGCCTCTGGGAAACCTAAAGAACCAAAACAATATGAAGCTATTTTAAATTGGCAAACCAGAAGTGCCAATGCTCATAATTAAACTCTCAAACAACTCAAAAAGAAATTTGATCGAGTTGCCAGTCAAGTCACCTAGAATAAAACTAAATTATTCACAGATTCTGAAGTTGTTTACGCCACCATGTGAGTGGGGAATACCATTCGAGGAAAGTCCATAAAAGGTCTAGTGAGAACTCAGGATTTGTAAGGTGAGTCAGGACTGGTTTGATAGGGAAAACTAGTTTTGTAGCATACAAGGTGGTGAGACACCACATGTACCAAAGCTCATCCTCACAGATGGACAGAGAGGAGAGAGTGAGGCCTGTGAGACACAGGTGCTCCATGCAAAGGTTAGGAAAACAGGTCAGGTTTTTTGGTATGAACATTAAAGAAATACCTATAAAGCAACTTCTTTGCAAAATCTTGAAGCTGGTAAGCCGATTGAAAAGAGATGTTCATGGGGAAGTTTCTCTGGTTGAGAGCTTTGAAAGGAAGTTGGCAATTCATAGCTATAACTGGAATGGTTTAGATTAAGGAAATGAGTGAATGTTTATTTATAGTTGGACGGGTGAGTAAGTTTGGAATGAGGTTCTGGTTGCCTTTTATGTGGTAAACAATGAAGTTGTATTTAGCAAACCAATTTTTGAGACTGAGTAGTTGCTTGTCAGGGAGCAACTTGTTTTTGAAGTCAAAGATTCGGGGAAAAGAAGAGTTATCCATGTTGATAAGAAATTTGTGGCTCATTAGATGAAATTCAAATTTTTTAATGCCATACTTGACTGCCAAGTAGTTCTTTTCAGAGTTTTTGAATTGGCCGCTTGCATGTGCACAGAAATGACGCATGCCATTACTTTTTTCAAGAAGAATGACACTCCAGTAATCATTGCTGGCATCAGTCTGGAGGATGCGTTGTCCATTTGTGGAAATTCTAAGTGGAGGAGGTTTTTTGGCTATCACCTTTAGCTGCTTGACAGCTTCTGTCTGTACTGGACCCCATGGAGGCCATTATTTTTTGAGCATGCGCGACATCTGGCTTGTGTGGATTACAACCTTAGGGATAAAATCACGGACATAATTGACAATCTCGAGGAATTGTTGTATTGCTTTTTGGTGAGATTTGTGTCCGAAAATTTCAATAATTCAGTTGCGATGTGTGGACCAGGTTGATAGCGGTCATCTTTAATCACCATGCCAAGAAAGTCAATTGATTCCTTTCCTATGCTGCCTTTCTTTTCAAAAAGCATGATGCCATGGGCCTGCACAATGTGAAAAAAATCTAAAAGGAGCTTCTGGTGGCACTCACGGTCAGAGGAAAATAACAAAATATCATCAATGCAGACCAGAGCATGATGGAGGATATGACTAAAGATTTTTGTCATGGCCTTTTGAAATAATGAAGGTGCGACTTTAAGACCAAAGAGCATAACAGTCCATTGATAATGGGTATCTGGAATGCAAAAGGCAATTTTGTGATGGTCAACTGGTGAAATACCAAGTTGCCAAAAACCAGCTTTTAAATCAAACTTAGAAAAAGATACGAGCCCCCTGAAGATGAGCAAACAGGATCTGGATTTTTGGAAGGGGAAACTTATCATCTTTAATAAAAGAATTAAGTGGCTGGTAATCAATAACTAATCTCTTTTTTCCATGAACTAATTGAGATCGTTTTTCAACATAGAAGGCTTGACAAGCCCATTCTGAATCAGTAGGTTCAATTAGACATTGTTGGAGTAACTGAGAACATTCTTGCTTAGCAAGCAAGAGATCTGAAGGAGACATACCCGGGTGAGATGCTTTTGTGAGATTTATGTCTTCATTGAGTTTGAAAGGGAGGTGGATGAAAAATTGTTCATTCTTCCAAAGTGGTAAAGGATGGTGGAACTGTGAATGAACTTTTGCGAAATGTGACTGTATGGAGATGGTTTTCAGAGAGTGCATACAGACGGAGTGTATCTGTATAAGGCAAGAACATTTGTTTGTAGCGAACTCCAGAACTGGTTAGGAAGAGGTTTTTAACCAAATGGAGAATGTCGAAACCTATGAGTAAATCTTTATCTGGGAGTTTGGAAGTTACAATCTTTTTCCAAATTATACAATTCGGAAAGAATTGAATACCAATGGGTTTTTTGGTAATCAAAGTGGTCTCAAAAGTTTCTTCATTAACTGCTCTGAAAAGCTTTGAATGAGGTTTCCAATAGTCTATGGGAAGAACAGAAGGATCAATCATACATGTATCTGCACCAATGTCAATAAGCCCAATGATAGAAACAGGTTTATGAAACTTGGAATGAACGAATGACATTTTGAGTGAATGTCTGGGAGTGGTGGAAACATGGTTGACATTTTGAACTGTAGAGATAACTGAAATATCCTCAGAATCTGAAGATTCTGCAATAATGAAAGCAGTTTGGTCATCTTGTTCTGATTGTTCAGAAAAGTTTGATTCCACATCTTCGTTCTTAGATAAGAGGGAAGAATGTTGGAGGTACTGTATGAGATGAACAGCTTTGGCAGATGTTGAGTGTTAGAAAATGTATATTTATAAAGGAGAAAATCGTCATTTTACATTTCAAGTCTTATTAATAACCCTTACTTTTATGTATTTAAGCTTCTTGTCATTTAATTATGTGTGTTTTATTTTAATTAAATATTTTATGTATTTTAGGGGCATCATAGTCATTTCACAATAAAACGAGAGATCAAACGGTAAAACAAACATCACTTTTGAACTCAAGACGATCGAAAACCTTAGGAGGAGTATAAAAGGAAAAAATATCATTATTCACATGTACGGTACTATTCACATATAAGGTAGTGCAATGTACTATTCATGACACTGTTCACATAAACAGATCGATGACGTGGCATTGACCGATGATGTGGCATTGACAGATAAGGTGTTAGGATCCTGTTAGACTGAAATTCTTATGTACTGTTGATGGCGACGTGACAACATATTAGTGGACCAAAAAATGCACGTACAGTACATGCAATACATGAGATTATTTTCAACCAAACCGCGTACTGTTCAAACTGCGTGGTCAAACCGTGTAACTGTTCAAACCGCGTGGTCAAACTGCGTACTGTTGACTAATGACGTGGCGCAATCCTAAGCGTCCAAACTATTTTTAATCCGATGGCCATGATTTACTCAATGTATCTATAAAAAGGGGACCTCTCCCCCCTAATTTGGCATCTCTGAATCCATTTGTGGACTCCATTTTCTGTAATTCCTTCTCTATCTTGTAAAATGACCTTGTTAGCCCAAGGTCTAATTGAGCCCACAAATTCTCAATGGGCTTGCCAAGCCTTTTATGTTGAAAAGCATTCTGAAATTGTTCGAGGAAAGAAACGCTTAGTCATTGACTATCAACCCTTAAACATGTTTTTACAGGATGACAAGTTTCCTTTACCCCGCCGACAAAGCATGTTTACTTTTCTCAAAAATGCCCAAATCTTTTCAAAATTTGATTTAAAGTCAGGTTTTTGGCAATTAGGCATTAAACCCTCTGAACGTTACAAAACTGCCTTTTGTATCCCAAATGCTCATTTTCAATGGACAGTTCTACCCTTCGGCCTTAAAACTGCCCCATCCATTTTTCAAAAATCAATGGTCCAAATCTTCCAACCCATCCTGCATCATGCATTAAGTTATATTAACGATATTTTGCTTTTTTCAGGTTCACATGAAGAACATCGTCAATTGTTATCTCAATTCTATGATATTGTCCAAAGTCATGGAATCATGCTGTCTGCCAAGAAAAGCACCATTGCAACTAACAACATTGAATTTCTCGGTATGATCATTAAAGATGGCCATTACCAGCCAGGAAAGCACATTGCCCAAGAATTGCTTTACTTTCCAGATCAGCAACTTTCCAAAAAGCAAGTTCAACAGTTTCTCGGCATTATCAATTACATCCGTGATTTCCTCCCACATATGGACCACTACACTCATCATCTCTCGGCTTTATTGAAAAAGAAGCCTCCTGAGTGGAATGCTGACCACACACGTGCTGTCACTACTCTCAAACAGATTGCGCAAAATCCGCCTCCTTTAAAGTTGATTGCAGATGGAAAGTGCATACTACAGACAGACTCAAGTGATGAATCATCCGGTGCCATCCTCCTTGAAGAACTCAATGGAAAAGAACACTTTATCGCTCACGCTAGTGGACATTTTTCTAACACACAAAAGCACTACCATAGCATGTTCAAAGAAATCTTAGCGGTAAAGAATGAAATCAAAAAGTTCGAGTATCATCTCATTGGTCACCACTTCCTCATCCGAATGGACAGCTCAGCCTTCCCTAATATTCTCAATTTTAAAGGCAAAACTGTTCCCGAAAAGATGTTACTCAGATTGAAAGATTGGTTTTCCAAATATGACTTCTTAGTTAAACATATAAAAGGATCCCAAAACCTTATCCCTGATATGCTATCCAGACTTTGAAAACCAGAAACACCTCCCACTCTATTTTCCTCCACATCCCACTTTCTAATCATCTTCATGGCTACATCTCTGCCTCCCGAAGCTCTTACCAAGAAATCCTTTCCCTTTAACAAAACCTTTTCCTCTGTTTTTGCCATCTAAGAATTTGCAAGAAAAGCTGTTTTTTGCTTTTTCATGAAAGCCTACCTTATGGCCGACTCATTTCCATTCTCCACTTTCCACCCCGAAAATCTGTTCCTTACAGGTTTAACCCTTGACCCATCTAGAGAAATTACAGAAGATGAGTTATGGTACATATGGTGTCTAACTGTTCTTTATGCTACCAAGCTAATCTTACCAATCGCTCCTACCTTAACCCATCTCCTTAACCCTGAAAAAGGCCACCTCTCTCATCTGGACATTACTTGAGTGGTTTTCACCAATTCCATGGTGGCGACAAAAGCTCCAACAACTGTCAGAAATTTACAACCTTGATCGTATGCCATCCCCTGAAGTCCAAATGTGGACATCCGTGTTCATTATTCATAGGCCTTATTTCCAGTACCCAGATACACAGTTCTTTTGGACCCAGGATCAGGTATACGAATGGTTCACTACACCACACCCCACCATCATTGACAATGAGATCCAGTCCACCTTACATAACTACCTCCATCAGTTAAACCACCAAACTCCACCACACAAGGATATCTTTCACACCTCCCTAGGACCACAACATGACCTCATCATAATCCCTACTCCATCAGCCAGATCCAAGCCCCCCATCCACAGGCATCTTTATCAAAGAAGAAAAGTCAGACTACACTGACTTCCTCTTCCAAGATTCTCAAGACCCTTGGGAAGAATTTCTTCCTTTCAGTCAACACTTCATCAGTTTCCCCAACCAACAATGGATGAACCTAAACCCTCCACACCAGGACCATCAACCCAACCTTTGAAAAAGGCACCTCGAGCATCCAAAGTTGACAAAGCCACCCAAACATCACCAAAGCATCACCCAAGAGACAATAATTGCCCTTACCCACCTTGTCGTAGTCCCTCTTGTAAGCATCCAAAGCTCTCCAAAACCTTTTTCCAAAAGCGTCATCACTCTGGTGATACTAACCCAGATGCAACAGAAAGTTCCTCAGAAGACGACTACATGAATCTCTACTCTCCATAAAGTCGTTTGTCTTGTTGCAATAAATATGATTGTCTTGTATAATTATGCTTGCTTTTACTTTAAAGGTGTGTCATGATGTAATTTTACTTTTGCTTTTACCTTTTGTAAAAGATAGGGGTCCTGTCCTATCTACCTGAGAGATATATCTCCTATATAAGGAGTGCTCTCCTCCCTTGTAAGATAGAGAAGTTTTCAAGAAATAAACTCTCGTGTGCTTCTAAACCATGAAATTCTAAACCCTCCTCTCTCTCTCTGCTAATGAAGTTCTAATGAAAAGAAAAGACATAACGATTTTAAATTTGTTCATTTTGAAACTTAAGCAAATATGCTCTGCACTTGCCTCTTGCAAGGATCTGTGCATCAGAAAGCTTTTGATCATTTTCTTATCTGGTTTGGTACCCTGTTTTGACTAACGAAAGTCTGTTTTGGGTTGTATAACCCGACAAAAAAATGAAAGTTTTCCTGATTTCTTATTTTGGTAGTGGTCCACATGTGGGAGGAAATCACGGATGAAATTGATAATGCCGAGAAACTGTTGAACTTGCTTTTTGGAAAGTTGCTGCTCTTGAAAGTGAGCAATTCTTGGACAATGTGCTTTCCTGGCTGGTAATGGCCATCTTTAATGATCATACCGAGAAATTCAATGTTGTTAGTTGTAATGGTGCTTTTCTTGGCAGACAGCATGATTCCATGACTTTGGACAATATCATAGAATTGAGATAACAATTGACGATGTTCTTCATGTGAACCTGAAAAAAGCAAAATATCGTCAATATAAATTAATGCATGATGCAGGATGGGTTGGAGAGCTTTGGATGCTTACAGGAGGGACCACGACAAGGTGGGTAATGGCAATTATTGTCTCTTGGGTGATGCTTTGGTGATGTTTGGGTGGCTTTGTCAACTTTAGATGCTCGAGGTGCCTTTTTCGAAGGTTGGGTTGATGGTCCTGGTGCGGAGGGTCCAGGTTCATCCATTGTTGGTTTTGGAAACTGATGAAGGTGTTGACTGAGAGGAAGAAATTCTTCCCAAGGGTCTTGAGAATCTTGGAAGAGGAAGTCAGTGTAGTCTAGCTTTTCTAAGATTAGCTTGGTAGCATAAAGAACAGTTAGGCACCAGATGTACCATAACTCATCTTCTGTAATTTCTCTGGATGGGTCAAGGGTTAAACCTGTAAGGAATAGATTTTTGGGGTGGAAAGTGGAGAATGAAAATGAGTCGGCCATAAGGTAGGCTTTCATGAAAAAGCGAAAAACAGCTTTTCTTGCAAATTCTTGGATGGCAAAAACAGAGGAAAAGGTTTTGTTAAAGGGAAAGAGTTTCTTGGTAAGAGCTTCGGGAGGTAGAGATGTAGCTATGAAGATGATTGGAAAGTGGGATGTGGAGGAAAACATAGTGGGAGGTGTTTCTGGTTTTGAAAGTCTGGATAGCATATCAGGGATAAGGTTTTGGGATCCTTTTATATGTTTAACTGAGAAGCCATATTTGAAAAACCAATCTTTCAATCTGAGTAACATCTTTTCGAGAACAGTTTTGCCTTTAAAATTGAGAATATTAGGGAAGGCTGAGCTGTCCATTCGGATGAGGAAGTGGTGACCAATGAGATGATACTCGAACTTTTTGATTCCATTCTTTACCGCTAAGATTTCTTATTTTGGTATCAGAGCCAACTGTTCGTTTCATATTTCCAAAGTGGTATAATTTAGGTCGTTATTTCTTCTTTGATCTTTAGTCTTCAAACGCAGAGAGAATCTATCACTCATGGCTTCTACTTCCTCAACTCAACGATCAAAAGCTTTCTGATGCACAGGATCCTTGCAAGAGGCAAGTGCATAGCATATTTGCTTAAGTTTCAAAATGAACAAATTTAAAATCGTTATGTCTTTTCTTTTCGTTAGAACTTCATTAGCAGAGAGAGAGAGGAGGGTTTAGAACTTCATGGTTTAGAAGCACACGAGAGTTTATTTCTTGAAAACTTCTCTATCTTACAAGGGAGGAGAGCACTCTTATATAGGAGATATATCTCTCAGGTAGATAGGACAGGACCCCTATCTTTTACAAAAGGTAAAACCAAAAGTAAAATTACATCATGACACACCTTTAATTATTACAAAGCATGACTTTGACAAAAGCAAAAGCAAAAGCGTAAAGTAAAAGCAAAAGCGTAAAATAAAAGCAAGCATAATTATACAAGACAATCATAACTATTGCAACAAGACAAACGACTTTATGGAGAGTAGAGATTCATGTAGTCGTCTTCGGAGGAACTTTCTGTTGCATCTGGGTCAGTATCACCAGAGTGATGATGCTTTTGGAAAAAGGTTTTGGAGAGCTTTGGATGCTTACAGGAGGGACCACGACAAGGTGGGCAAGGGCAATTATTATCTCTTGGGTGATGCTTTGGTGATGTTTGGGTGGCTTTGTCAACTTTGGATGCTCAAGGTGCCTTTTTGGAAGGTTGGGTTGATGGTCCTGGTGCGGAGGGTCCAGGTTCATCCATTGTTGGTTGGGGAAACTGATGAAGGTGTTGACGGAGAAGAAGAAATTCTTCCCAAGGGTCTGGAGTATCTTGGAAGAGGAAGTCAGTGTAGTCTGGCTTTTCTTCTTTGATAAGGATGCTTGTGGATGGGGGCTTGGATCTGGCTGATGGAGTAGGGATCATGATGAGGTCATGTTGTGGTCCTAGCAAGGTGTGAAAGACATCCTTGTGTGGCGGAGTTTGGTGGTTTAACTAATGGCGGTAGTTATGTAAGGTGGACTGGATCTCATTGTCAATGATGGCGGGGTGTGGTGCAGTGAACCATTCGTATACCTGATCCTGGGTCCAAAAGAACTGTGTATCTGGGTACTGGAAATAAGGCCTATGAATAATGAACACGGATGTCCACATTTGGACTTCAGGGGATGGCATACGATCAAGGTTGTAAATTTCTGACAGTTGTTGGAGCTTTTGTCGCCACCATGGAATTGGTGAAAACCACTCAAGTAATGTCCAGATGAGAGAGGTGGCCTTTTCAAGGTTAAGGAGATGCGTTAAGGTAGGAGCGATTGGTAAGATTAGCTTGGTAGCATAAAGAACAGTTAGGAACCAGATATACCATAACTCATCTTCTGTAATTTCTTTGGATGGGTCAAGGGTTAAACCTGTAAGGAACAGATTTTTGGGGTGGAAAGTGAAGAATGGAAATGAGTCAACCATAAGGTAGGCTTTCATGAAAAAGTAGAAAATAGCTTTTCTTGCAAATTCTTGGATGGCAAAAACAGAGGAAAAGGTTTTGTTAAAGGGAAAGGGTTTCTTGGTAAGAGCTTCGGGAGGCATAGATGTAGCCATGAAGATGATTGGAAAGTGGGATGTGAAGGAAAACAAAGTGGGAGGTGTTTCTGGTTTTGAAAGTCTGGATAGCATATCAGGGATAAGGTTTTGGGATCCTTTTATATGTTTAACTAAGAAGTCATATTTGGAAAACCAATCTTTCAATCTGAGTAACATCTTTTCGGGAACAGTTTTGCCTTTAAAATTGAGAATATTAGGGAAGGCTGAGCTGTCCATTCGGATGAGGAAGTGGTGACCAATGAGATGATACTCGAACTTTTTGATTCCATTCTTTACCGCTAAGATTTCTTTGAACACGCTATGGTAGTGCTTTTGTGTGTTAGAAAAATGTCCACTAGCGTGAGCGATAAAGTGTTCTTTTCCATTGAGTTCTTCAAGGAGGATGGTACCCCATGATTCATCACTTGCATCTGCAATCAACTTTAAAGGAGGCGGATTTTACGCAATCTGTTTGAGAGTAGTGACAGCACGTGTGTGGTCAGCATTCCACTCAGGAGGCTTCTTTTTCAATAAAGCTGAAAGATGATGAGTGTAGTGGTCCACATGTGGGAGGAAATCACAGATGTAATTGATAATGCTGAAAAACTATTGAACTTGCTTTTTGGAAAGTTGCTGATCTGGAAAGTGAAGCAATTCTTGGGCAATGTGCTTTCCTGGCTGGTAATGGCCATCTTTAATGATCATACCGAGAAATTCAATGTTGTCAGTTGCAATGGTGCTTTTCTTGGCAGACAGCATGATTCCATGACTTTGGACAATATCATAGAATTGAGATAACAATTGACGATGTTCTTCATGTGAACTTGAAAAAAGCAAAATATCGTCAATATAAATTAATGCATGATGCAGGATGGGTTGGAAGATTTGGACCATTGATTTTTGAAAAATGGATGGGGCAGTTTTAAGGCCGAAGGGTAGAACTGTCCATTGAAAATGAGCATTTGGGATACAAAAGGCAGTTTTGTAACGTTCAGAGGGTTTAATGCCTAATTGCCAAAAACCTGACTTTAAATCAAATTTTGAAAAGATTTGGGCATTTTTTAGAAAAGTAAACATGCTTTGTTGGCGGGGTAAAGGAAACTTGTCATCCTGTAAAAACATGTTTAAGGGCTGATAGTCAATGACTAAGCATTTCTTTCCTCGAACAATTTCAAAATGCTTTTCAACATAAAAGGCTTGGCAAGCCCATTGAGAATTTGTGGGCTCAATTAGACCTTGGGCTAACAGTTGGGAACATTCTTGTTGGGTTAGGAGTAAGTCAGAAGGACTCATTCCTGGATGAGTAGCTTTGGTTGGGTTAATGTCTTCATTGAGTTTGAAAGGTAACTTAATGAAGAAAGACTTATTTTTCCACAATGGATTGGGATGAGTGAACTCAGAGTGGGACTCTAGACAGAAACTCAAAAGTTTGGTTAAAATATCCTGGTAAGACGGAGGGGTTTCAGAGAGATTATAAAGTTTTAAGATGTCTGTGAATGGTTTGAACATGGACTAGACTCGTATTCCACAGGGAATGATTTGAAGGTGTTTGATCTGGTGAAGGATGTCAAAACCTAACAAGATATCCTTATTAGGAAGAGTTGAACCAATGACCTTGGTCCAAATGACACAGTTGGGGAAAATTTGAATACCAATGAGTTTTTTGGTAATCAAAGTGGTAGTGAATATTTTGCCATTAACAGCTTTGAAATGTTCCTCAAATTGTATCCAGGAGTCTGGTGGGAGAATGTGAGGGTTTAACATACTGCGCTGTGCGCCAGTATCGATAAGACCAATTGCTGGAATGAGCCTTTGGAATGTTGAAGGCAGGATTTGGAGTTTGATGGAAGGTATAGGAACTGTAGTATCAAGGGATAAGAGTTGTTGATGGAAAATGACTTGGGACTGATCACTGTCGGAATCGTCAGAAGACTGTTGTAGTGCGAACACAGGTTTCATTATTGGGTTAATCTTGTTTAAAGAAATAGAATTCCAATTCATCCTTTTCTGGGGAATAATCTGTTGTGGCTTGAAGATGTTCAACAAGTCAAATGGACTTTTCTCTTTTGTTGGGACAGTCTTTGGCAAAATGACCTTTTTTCTTGCAGATAAAACATCGGCTAGACTTTCGTCGTTTTAAGTTTCTGGAAGAAGAAGACTTCCTTCTGAAGAATCTGTAAGACTTCCTGGGTCGGCAATGTTTAAATAAAAATTCTAGAGATTTGAATTTCCGAAAATGTCTTTTCTTTTTAGACTGCAATCACAATCCTTCTTCTGTTTGCATTTGATCTGCAGATAAGGTTTTTTGCAAGCACTTTTGAATGGTTCTTTGTCTTTCAACAGTTCTTTGAAAAATTGTTTCTGCTCACAAAGTTTATCAAGGCAAGTCTTGGCAAGTTGGAAGATTTTGCCAAGAGAGATATTGTCAATGACAAGATTGGAGGCGGTGAGCTGCCGCTGGATGTCGGGTTGGAGTTCTTCTGGAAGGGAGGCCAAAAAGACATGCTTCAAGGTTGGCTCATTGAATCCATTAAGCTTATAGAAGAGCAGGGACATGCGCTTGTAATGGAAATCAAGATCCTTAGCATTGAGGGAACAACATTTCATACTGAGATAGTCTCGTCGGGTAGCTTCAAAGACTGCAGCTGGGTCTCCTAGGAATTGATCATGGAGAATGGCAAGAGCACTTGAGACCTCTGGTAATTGAACAAACTGGAGTTGTCTGTAGGGACCTAATGAGTCAAATCAATCTCTTAGAGCACCCGTAAAATGAGTGGTGAATTCTCTAAGAACTGATTCAGTTGTGACTCCCGGTCGTAGCATTTGCAAATCAATCCAGGCAGACATTTCATTAAGGTGATCACGCCATTTGGAAGATGGAATATCATCAAAGGTGAACCATGGACCATTGGATGATTTTTGACTGGATGGACCAGTGTGGGCTGGAGGAGGCTGGTTTGTTGCAGAAGATTCAGGTAGTTCTTCTTCAACGTCAAATGGAGTATCAACATATGGGACAGTTCGAGAGGTTTGTCCTTGGGTATGCTGATCAGGTTAAGCCATCAAGATCCGGGTGATGTCAGCATATGATTTTTCAGAGTTGCTGGTGGAAAGTGAAGATTCTGTGTCAGTCTCAGAAGGACTATCGGAAACAGCTAGATTTGAATCAGAAGTTTGATCATCAGTGGAGGAGGAATGGTTGATTGTGTGGGCACTGAACTGGTGCATGGGTTCTTTGTCATTGGATTGGATAGGAGGTTGGGATAAAGGAGATGCAGATGGTGATGCCGGTGTATATCCCAGAGAGTGTTGGCCAAGGATAGTAGTAGAGGATGGATGAATAGTAACAGGTCGTGGTTGAGGTTTAGACTTAGGTTTAGGTTTTGGCGGTGGAGGTAAAGGATTGTCTCGAAAAAGGGTATGAGTCATGCCAAATAACTTAGAAGGCTCATATTGTTTGATAGGAGAAAGCATAGAGGCAAAAGGGTGGTAAGTAGGACCAATGGACGGAATAGGAGGAGATGTGGTGAAAACGGTAGGTCTGTGTTTTTCAGATTCAATCTGGTTAAGTTCAGTTTTTAAACGGCGAATTTCCTTTTCCTTTTGGTCAAATTCTGGGCCATAGTATCTTTGGGCAAGCATGGTGCGTAGCTCAGAATCAAGTTGGGCAATTCTGGACTGGAGATTTTGATGAATCTGTTGCAGTTGGGTAGTAATAGAATCAACTTTTGTCTCAAGCTGTTCAGTTCGTAAACTGATATTCTCAACTTTGGAATTGATATTCAACAAAGTGTAATTCGGGGCTCTGGCGTTTTGGGTTTGCCAGTTGAGGACTGATTCAAAAGATTTGGGAGGTTCAAGATGACCAGTTGAGGTTATAGGGGAAGGAATAAAAGGTTTGGACACAACATTTCGTTGGGAATCTGTGTGGGTGTCTAAAGGAGGAAAAGAGGAAGAATAATTTGAAGAAGCAGATGAAAACATCATACAACTCAGAGGTGGAGATGGATCTGGAACTGGTGATGGAATTGTGGATGTACAACACTTTGTAATCCATTGAAGTTCTTTGTTATAGAGGGGTAAAGGAGCCGGTGGAGGTGGAGGATCTTGTGGTGGTCTAGGAGTACTATGGTGACATGAGGCAGGAGATTTTTTCTTAGGTTTCTTTTTCCTTTTGGAAACATAGTCGTCGTCCTCTTCCCAATCATCCCAGCAGGGACAATCTGGGTCACAGTTGCCTGAGCCAGGGACATCCCATAGGAAATTGCCATTTTGTTTCGCTGGATAAACAGGGTAACCTTCAGAAGTGAACCCTGTAATAGGCAGATCTTCTTGAGCTGTGTGAACAGCTGTGATCATGGAGGAGTAGGTGAAAGAGAGCCGCGGAGGCTCTTGTGGAGCACTGGGAGGTGGTTTAAAGGTCATTCTGACCGTGCCATCTGGTCGCCTTTCAAACATACTTTCAGATGTCTGAACTGGGGCTGTATTGTTATGGAACTGCTCATAGTTTGAGATCCATTCATCCCTTTTATCAAATATCCATAGTTAACACTTTTGAGCCTTAAAAAAAAAAAACTTTTCTTTGTCAAACTTATCATCTTACAAGTTCCATCACCTATTTATTTTTGAGAAAAATGTAAATAAACATTTTGTACAGTGACGTTATGCCCAAAAAAAAAAGATATTGTTGTTTAAAAAAAAGAAAAAAATTATTGCTTCAAAAATAAAAATAACAATAATAGGTGAAATCCACCTTGCAACTTCCAAAAAAAAAAATCTCTGCATTTTTCTCAAACATACACTTTATTTTCCTTATTTCCCTTATTTGTTAGCCATATCCCTAGACTACGTTACGTCCTAATAAAAGTCCTTCTTGATTTTACGGAACTATAATCTGAAGTAGAAGCTAGTTATATGGGTTAAAAATATGTAGTGGTGCATAAAAATAATAATAATAATAAATATATAAATAAATTGGGTTGACTAGCATTTTTATTTGACTTGAGATCGTATTATTTCTAAGCTGAGGGCATATTTCTTTCATCTTGGTGAGAGCATGTGATATCACTTTTTTATTATTTTCTCTCTCAAGTACCATTCATTGGAGTGACTATTTTTATTGAGTTTAATTTATTTGTGAGAGTGTCATTACCTCTAGTGAGATTTTGGGGTTTGACATGTCATTCTTGAAAGTAGTTATGACAAAAGATGTGGGTGTGATGTTTCTTTAGACTAGAGATAATACTTATACTTTTATTTGATTGTTACCATTAATCTGATTGAATAAACACGAGTGTTTAAAAAAAAAATCATTTTGGATTTGAATTTTGTCTTCGCTTTATTTGCTAGGAACTAGCAATAAGCTGGTTCAGGGGTGTGTTGAGTGTTAGAAAATGTATATTTATAAAGGAGAAAATCATCATTTTACATTTCAAGTCTTACTAACAACCCTTACTTTTATGTATTTAAGCTTCTTGTCATTTAATTATGTGTGTTTTATTTTAATTAAATGTTTTATGTATTTTAGGGGCATTATAGTCATTTCACAATAAATGAGAGATCAGACGGCAAAACGGACATCACTTTTGAACTAAGGACGGTCGAAAACCTTAGGAGGAGTATAAAAGGAAAAAGTCACTGTTCACATGTATGGTACTATTCACATATACGGTAGTGTCAACGTTACTGTTCATGACACTGTTCACATAGACGGATCGATGACGTGGTATTGACCGATGATGTGGCATTGACTGATGAGGTGTTAGGATCCCGTTGGACTGAAATTCTTATGTACTGTTGATGGTGACGTGGCAGCATCTCAATGGACCAAAAAAAGCGTGTATAGTACATGCAATACATGTGATTATTTTCAACTAAACCGCGTACTGTTGACTGATGACGTGGCGCAATCTTCAGCCTCCAAGCTATTTTTAATCCGATGGCCATGATTTACTCAATGTATCTATAAAAATGGGACCTCTCCCCCCTAATTTGGCATCTTGGAATCTATTTTTGGACTTCATTTTCTGTAATTCCTTCTTTATCTTGTATTTTCTACGTATTTAATAAATTCTCATTTTGCCCCTAGTTCAATTATAAGTAGCTAATTTTCTTTCAATCTTGGGTTGAAGGTGAAGTCTCAACACGTGTCATGGCTTTATTTCCTCTTCCCCTCTAGTTTAGGCCATTATGCTAAAGATTGCCCCAACAAACGAGACAAAGCCATCAGACTTCTTGAGCATTTACAAGCCACCACTGATTATTCTCCTCACAACGATGAAATTGAGTTCTATTTCTCATAACAGGAGGAGCCCACTGATGAAACAATGTTCGCACTGCAAAACTCATCCGATGATTCTAAAAATGATGAGTTTTAGACTGTTTTTCACCAACAACTTTTGTCTCTAGACACTACCATCCCTATCCCTTCCATCAAACTCCACATCTCACTCTCCAAATTCCAGAGACCAATTCATGCCATTGGACTTCTTGATACCGGAGCCCAAAGAAGTATGATAAACCCAGACATACTTCCATCCCAGTCTTGGCAACATTGTGAAGAAATTTTCAAAGCAGTCAATGGAAAACTCTTCACCACCACATTGATTATCAAAAAACCCATTGGTATTCAAATCTTTCCCAATTGTGTTATCTGGACAAAAGTCATCGGTTCTCATCTGCCTAATAAGGATATCTTGTTAGGATTTGATATCATTCACCAGATAAAACACCTCCAAATCATTCCAACTGGAATCCGAGTCAAGTCCATGTTTAAACCATTCACCAATGTTTTGAAGCTTTATTGTTTATCCGAAACCTCCCAGCCTTTCCAAGACCTTTCCGCAAAGTTTTTAACATTTTGTCCTGAGTCACATGCTGATTTTCTCCACCCAAATCCTCTGTGGAAAAATCCGCAATTCTTTGTTCAATTACCTTTCAAGTTGAATGAAGATGTCAATCTAACTAAAGCCACCCATCCAGGAATGAGTCCTTTTGACTTGGTCCTAGCCCAACATGAATGTTCTCAACTACTAGCCCAAGGTCTTATTGAACCCACTAGTTCTCAATGAGCTTGCCAAGCTTTTTATGTTGAAAAGCATTATGAAATTGTTAGAGGAAGAAAATGATTAATCATAGACTATCAGCCTCTAAACATGTTTTTACAAGATGACAAATTCCCTTTAGCAAAAAGGCAGAGCATGTTCACTTATCTAAAAAATGCTCAAATCTGTCCAACCTTCAGACCATTACAAAACCGCTTTTTACATTCCCAATGCTCATTACCAATGGACAGTTTTACCCTTTGGTCTTAAAACAGTCCTATTTATTTTTCAAAAATCCATGGTCCAGATCTTCCAACCCATCTTGCATAGTGTATTGATTTACATTGACGATATTTTGTTGTTTTCAGGTACACAAGATGATCATTGTCATTTGTTAAATCAGTTCTTTGATATTATCCAATCTCATGGAATCATGTTATCAGCTAAGAAAAGCATCATTGCCACCAATAACATTGAATTCCTTGGAATGATTATCAAAGATGGTCACTATCAGCCAGGAAAGCACATTGCCCAAGAGCTCATTCACTTTCCAGATCAGTATCTTTCCAAAAGGCAACTATAGCAATTCCTTGGTATCATCAATTATATCAGGGACTTTCTCCCTCATGTTGATCATCATACATGCCAGCTGTCAGCCTTACTGAAAAGAACCCGCCTTCGTGGAACAACGACCACACACTTGCTGTCACAACTTTAAAGCAAATTGCGCAAAATTCGCCATCATTAAAGCTCATCACTGATGGTAAGGGAATATTGCTGACTGATGCGAGTGACAAATCATGGTGGGCCATCTTGCTTGTAGAAACAGATGGTAAGGAACACTTTATTGCCTATGCCAGTGGACACTTTTCTGACACACAACTCTATTACAACAGTGTGTACAAAGAAATCTTAGCTGTCAGCATGGTATTCAAAAATTTGAGTATCATCTTCTCGGCTATCACTTTCTTGTCAGAATGGACAACTCAACTTTTCCCAACATCATGAATTTCAAAGGGAAAAATGTTCCAGAAAAGATGTTGCTCCGATTAAAAGACTGGTTTTCAAAATATGATTTGTCAGTGAAGCATATAAAAAGAGACCACAACCTTATTTTTCATATCATCAGATTACCATTTTCCAGTTATTTTCATGGCCACTTCACTTCCCTCACAAGCTCTTACCAAAAAACCTTTTCCCCTTAGAAAAATTTTCACCACAGTCTTTGCCATCCAAGAATTTGCCAAACAAGCTGTTTTTAGGTTTTTCATGAAAGCCTATCTCCTCTCAGACTCTTTTCCATTCTCAACCTTCCATCCTGAAAACTTGCTTCTTACAGGTTTAACCTTGGACCCTTCTAGAGAAATTTCAGAAGACGAATTAGGATACATTTGGTGCCTAACTGTCCTCTATGCCACCTAACTGATTGTTCCCGTTACAGCCACCTTAGAACATTTGCTTAATCCCGACAAAGCAACCTCTCTCATTTGGACACTCCTTGAATGATTTTCTCTAATTCCATGGTGGAGACAGAAACTCCAACAGTTGTCTCAAGTCAATAATTTGGAACATATGCCATCCTCCGAAGCAAAAATGTGGACGATTGTGTTCATTATTCACAGGCCATACTTCCAACATCCAAATACAAATCTCTTTTGGACTCAAGACCAGGTATACGAATGGTTTACTGCACCTCATCCAGTGGTCATTAACAATGAACTCTAATCTAACCTGCACAATTATCTTTGTCAATTGAACCACCAAACTCCACCACACCGGGATATCTTTCACACCTCCTTAGGACCACAACATGACCTTATCATGATCCCCACTCCATCTGCCATATTCAAACCAAAATCCACAGGAATCATCATCAAAGAAGAAAAGCTAGACTACATTGACTTCCTTTTCCAAGACTCCCAGGACCCATGGGAATAATTCCTTCCTCTAAGTCAACATCTCCAGCAATTTCCACAACCATCCATGTATGAACCAGGATCTTCATCCCAACCCTCCAAAGTTGACAAAGCCACTCAAACATCACTGAGGCTAGGATACCGAAGAGATTGCCCTTATCCAAAGCTCTCCAAAACCTTTTTCCCAAAATCCAACCGTGCCACTGACTCAGATGAAACAGAGAGCTCATCCGAAGATGACTACATGAATCTCCGCTCTCCATAAAGTAGTTTGTCTTGTTGTAATAATTATGTCCTACTTTATGGTTTTGTCTTGTATAATTATTAAGGCTTGCTTTTGCTTTTTCTTTACGCTTTTGCTTTTGTCAAAGTCATGCTTTAATTATTAAAGCACACTTTGTCCTTTGTCATCATGAAAGTTGTCATGATGTGTCATGGTGTGTTTTTTTTTTTTTTTACTTTTGCTTTTGTAAAAGATAGAGGTCCTGTCCTATCTTCTCTGAGAATTCTCCTATATAAAGACTTCTCCCTCCGCTTGTAAGATATAGAAGTTTTAAAAGAAATAAACTTTATGGTGTTTCTAAAAAACCATGAATTTCTAAACTCTCTCTCTCTCTCTCTCTGCAAATGAAGATCTCTAGAGAAAGAAAAGGAATAAAAAATTAAATTTGTTCATTTTGAAACTTAAGGAAGTATGCTCTGCACTTGCCTCTTGCTAGGATCCTATGCATCAAAAAACTTATGATGATTTCTTAAAACGGTTTGGTACCCTATTTCAAAGACTAAGGAAAGTCTGTTTTGGGTTTTATGACGTTAAAAGAAAAATTTTAGGTTTTCTTGATACCCCATTTGAGTATATCGACAGGAAACCGACGACGTAAATTCTAGAGGTGATCCTGAATAGGCACAAGTCTGGTCTGCATTGTCGGATAACAAGTCACGTACTTTTATTTGGTAAAAGATTTCCTGTCGATATACTCAAATAGGGTATCAAGAAAACCTAAAATTTTTCTTTTAAGGTCATAAAACCCAAAACAGACTTTCCTTAGTCTTTGAAATAGGGTACCAAACCGTTTTAAGAAATCATCATAAGTTTTCTGATACACAGGATCCTAGCAAGAGGCAAGTGCAAAGCATACTTCATTAAGTTTCAAAATGAACAAATTTAATTCTTTATTCCTTTTCTTTCTCTAGAGATCTTCATTTGCAGAGAGAGAGAGAGAGTTTAGAAATTCATGGTTTTTTGGAAACACCATAATTAAATGGCATGATTTTTTATGATTGGGACGAATCGAGCCTTCAAAGACAGAGAGAATTTCCTACTCATGGCATCAACTTCCTCCAACACAGCTTCTACTTCTTCTATCATCACTCCTGTTTCCCTTTCTTCTACACTCTCCTTACCCAAATCTTGTTCCAAACACACTGCCCATAAAATCAAAAATTTAGTTGAATATTCCTATATCCCTGAATCTGCTCAGATCAATGAATCATCTTTTCCACTTCTTAGCCCTTATCATCTTTACAAACGCCCACACTCCTTTACTCGCAGTATTCGCACTCTTATTTCCACCAAAATACCACATCCAAAAGAATACATCCAGTCCTCCAGATTGGATCAATGTTCCCTTCAGACTACCCATAGTTGAACAATATGTCACTCTGGAAATTCCCCAGAGTTGATTTCCAACTAGCAAAGAGAAGGTTATACTCATCTCCATATCGGAGGAGTCAGACTAATCCTAACCTTACATGATAAGAAAGGATTACCAGTCACAACTAGAATTGCTATGCTAGACACTAGATTCACCCATTACCAATATGATGTTATTGGTAATGTCTTAACCACTCTTCATGCTGGAAGTGTTTTATTCACTTTCTATCCCAATTTTAACCTTTCTCTTCAAGACCCTAATCTTACTACCGCCTTGCAAGTCCAAGTGCAAATTCAAGACGCAGAACAAATCTCCTATACCAAAATTGCAACTCTCCACCATCAATTGGTCTATAGGCTTCAGAACCATGCCCTAGATCTTCCTACACCTGAACACCACTCTGACGCCCTCATGGTGTTAGCACAATCAGATCAGATCCCTACCATCATCCAAATTCCAAGACAGGTCCCTCGACATGAACTCAAGAAACTCATGCCTTTGGAATGGATTTCCAATTATGAAAAGTTCTACACTAATACTTCTCCCATCCAAACCACAGAGAGTATGTTTAAAAGAAGATCTGATGGAACTGTTCGAATGACATTTCAACCTCCACCAACAGCACCAGAGGAGCCTCCACGGCTCTCATTCACTTATTCTGCAATGGTTACTGCTGTTCAGACAGGCCAAGAAAAGCTGCCAATCACATGATTCAATTCAAAAGGATATCCTATCTACCTTGCCAAACTTAATGGCCATTTTCTTTGGGATTCACCAAGATCAGGAAATTGTGACCCAGATTGTCCCTGTTGGGATGATTGGAAAGATGATGATATTGACCACCAACGAAGAAGAAAACCAACAAAGAAAAAACTTAAAACTCTATGTTCCCATCATCAACCTGAACTACCTTATAATCCACCACCACCACCATCTCCTTTACCCATATATCAAAAGGAACTTCGATGGATTGCAAAACATTGCAAAACCGAAATCCTATCCACTATTCAACAATCCACACCACTCATACAGCCTATGGCTTGTATGATGTTCTCATTCACCTCACAAGATTATTCTTCCAATTTTCCTGCTCTAGAAACCCATACCGATCCTCAACGAAAAGTCATAACCAAACCCTTTATTCCTTCAACCATAACTCCCACAGGCCACATAGAAGACCCCAAACCTTTTGAAGCTGTTCTCAATTGGTAAACTCAAAATGTCAAAGCTCAAAATGAAACCTTGATTGATATCCATAAAAAGGTTAATCATATCAGTTTACGAACTGATCATATGGAGTCTAAAATGGATTCGATCACTTCCCAAATGCAGCAAATTTACCAGAATCTTCAATCCAGAATCTCTTAACTAGATTCAGAACTAAGAGCCATGCTGAGTCATAACTACTATGGCCCATAATTTGATCAAAAAGAAAAAGAAATCTGAAAGCTGAAAACAGACCTCGAACAGATCGAAATGGAAAGGCAAAGGCCAACCTTATTTACCACATCTCCACCGTTACCTACTATCAGCCCAGACTTCCATCCTTTTCTACCTATGCTTTCTCCAATCAAGCCCCAAGACCCGTCCAAATTATTTGGTATGACCCATACTTTGCTTAGGAAGCATCCTCTGCCGAGAGCATCTAGATCCACATCTCATCCTCATCTACGTCCTGATAAACAACCTTTTCATCCACCTTTGTCTATCACAGAACCGCAATCACCCATCTATACTCAACTTCCTCCTCAACCAACACCCACTCAGGCTAAAGATAAATCACCAATGCAACAATATAGTGCACAGATAATCCCAGACCCATTAGATACCGACCAAACTTCTGATTCCAATCTAGCCATTTTAGCTGATTCATCTGAATTTGAAACCGACTTTTCCCTCGAATCTTCCATCTCATCTAGTGATTCTAAAAAATTCTATGCTGGCATTACTAGAATCCTTATGGCCCAACCTGAAGACACTGAGCCTGCTCAATCCTCAAGAACTGACCCCTTCTTTGAAGTACCCTCAGATATTTAGGAAGATCAACCCGAAGCATCCTCAGCTCCAACCCGGCTTGTTCCATCCCAAAATGATCATAAACCTTCCAATGGTCCATTGTTCACTTTTGATGATATCCCTGCAGCTAAATGGAGAGATCGATTATCCGAAATGGCTGCTTGGACAGATCTCCAAATGTTAAGAGCAAATGCTACTACAGCATCAGTCCTTAGAGAACTTGCTACCCGTTTTACGGGATCTTTAAGAAATTGGTTTGATACTTTAGGAGAGTACAGACAATTACAGTTTGTGCAGCTACCTAATGTCTCAACTGCTCTTACTGTCATTCATGAACAATTCATCAGAGAATCAGCAGCAGTCTTTGAAGCTGCACGATAAGACTACCTCAATATGAAATGCTGCTCACTCAACTCTAAAGATCTTGATTTCCATTATAAACAGATGTCAATTCTGTTTTACAAGCTCAATGGATTCAATGATCCAACTCTCAAACATGTGTTTCTGGCATCTTTACCTGAAGAATTGCAACCAAATATACAGTGGCAGCTTACGAGTCTCAATCTCACCATTGACAATATTTCCTTGGAAAAGATCTTTCAGATCGCCAAAAGATGTTTGGAAAAATTATGTGAACAAAAACAATTCTTCAAAGAATTATTAAAAGATAAAGAGCCTTTCCAAAGTGCATGTAAAAAGCCTTACTTGTAGATCAAATGCAAGAAAAAGAAGGATTGTGATTGCAGCACCAAAAAGAAGAAGCATTTCCAAAAATTCAAAAATCCAAACTTGTTTCCTAGATCAAAATCTAGGCGAAAATCTTACAGATTTTTCAGGAAAAGATCTAGTTCTTTTAGAGAACTTAAAAGAAAAAGGTCAAGCCGATGCTTTATTTGCAAGAAAAAAGGTCATTATGCTAAAGATTGCCCCAACAAAAAAGATAAAGCCATCAGACTTCTTGAGCATTTACAAGCCACTACTGATTATTCTCCTCACAAAGATGAAATTGAGTTCTATTTCTCAGAACAGGAGGAGCCCAGTGATGAAACAATGTTTGGACTGTAAAACTCATCTGATGATTCTGAAAATGATGAGTTTCAGACTGTTTTTCACCAACAACTTTTGTCTCTAGACACTACCATCCCTATCTCTTCCATAAAACTCCAAATCTTACCCTCCAAATTCTAGAGACCAACTCCCGCCATTGGACTTCTTGATACTGGAGCCCAAAGAAGTATGATCAACCCAGACATACTTCCATCCCAGTCTTGGCAACATTATTAAGAAAATTTCAAAGCAGTCAATGGAAAACTCTTCACCACTACATTGATTACCAAAATACCTATTGGTATTCAAATATTTCCAAATTGTGTTATCTGGACAAAAGTCATCGGTTCTTATCTACCTAATAAGGATATCTTGTTAGGATTTGATATCATTCACCAGATAAAACACCTCCAAATCATTCCTACTGGAATCCGAGTCAAGTCCTTGTTTAAACTCTTCACCAATGTTCTTAAGCTTTATGGTTTGTCTGAAACTTCCCAGCCTTTTCAAGACATTTCCACAAAATTTTTGACGTTTTGTCCTGAGTCACATGCTGATTTTCACCATCCAAATCCTCTATGGAAAAATCCACAATTCTTTATTCAATTACCTTTCAAGTTGAATGAAGATGTCAATCCAACCAAAGCCACCCATCCAGGAATGTTCTCAGTTGCTAGCCCAAGGTCTTCTTGAACCTACTAGTTCTCAATGGGCTTGTCAAGCTTTTTATGTTGAAAAGCATTATGAGATTGTTAGAGGAAAAAAATGATTAGTCATAGACTATCAGCCTCTAAACATGTTTCTACAAGATGACAAATTCCCTTTGCCAAAAAGACAAAGCATGTTCACTTAGCTAAAAAATGCTCAAATCTTTTCAAAATTTTGATCTTAAATCCAGATTTTGGCAACTTGGAATTAAACCTTCTGAACGTTACAAAACTTTGGCCTTAAAACAGCCCATCTATTTTTCAAAAATCCATGGTCCAAATCTTCCAACCAATTTTGCATAGTGCATTGATTTACATTGACGATATTTTGTTGTTTTTAGGTACAAAAGATGACCATCGCCATTTGTTAAATCAGTTCTTTGATATTATCCAATCTCATGGAATCATGTTATCAGCTGAGAAAAGCACCATTGCCACCAATAACATTGAATTCCTTGGAATGACTATCAAAGATGGCCACTATCAGCCAGGAAAGCACATTGCCCAAGAGCTCATCCACTTTCCAGATCAGTATCTTTCCAAAAGGAAACTACAACAATTCCTTGGTATTATCAATTACATCAGGGACTTTCTCCCTCATGTTGATCATCATACATGCCAGCTGTCAGCCTTGCTAAAGAAGAATCCACCTTCGTGGACTAACCACCACACACTTGCTATCACTACTTTAAAGCAAATTGCGCAAAATCCGCTACCATTAAAGCTCATCACTGATGCTAAGCGAATATTGCAGACTGATGCAAGTGACGAGTCATGGGGGGCCATCCTCCTTGAAGAAACAGATAACAAGGAACACTTTATTGCCCATGCCAGTGGACACTTCTCTGACACACAAATCCATTACCACAGTGTGTTCAAAGAAATTTTAGCTGTCAAGCATGGTATTCAAAAGTTCGAGTATCAACTTATCGGCTATCACTTTCTTGTCAAAATAGAAGACTCAGCCTTTCCCAACATCATGAATTTCAAAGGGAAAAATGTTCCAGAAAAGATGTTGCTCTGATTAAAAGACTGGTTTTCAAAATATGATTTCTCAGTGAAGCATATAAAAGGAGACTACAACTTTATTCCTGATATGCTCTCAAGACTTGCTAATATGATTTCTCATATCCTCATATTACCATTTGCATGTTATTTTCATGGCCACTTCACTTCCCTTACAAGCTCTTACCAAAAAAACCTTTCCCCTTGAAAAAACTTTCACCATAGTCTTTGCCATCCAAGAGTTTGCCAAGAAAGCTGTGTTTAGGTTTTTCATGAAAGCCTATCTCCTATTAGACACTTTTCCATTCTCAACCTTCCATCCTGAAAACTTGTTTCTTATAGGTTTAACCGTGGATCCTTTCAGAGAAATTTCAGAAGATGAATTATGGTACATTTGGTGCCTAACCGTCCTCTATGCCACCAAACTGATTGTTCCAGTTACAGCCACCTTAGAACATCTGCTCAATCCAGACAAAGCAACCTCCCTCATTTAGACACTCCTTGAATGGTTTTCTCCAATTCCATGGTGGAGACAGAAACTCCAACAATTGTCTCAAGTTCACAATTTGGAACGTATGCCATCCTCCGAAGCAAAAGTGTGGATGTCTATGTTCATTATTCATAGACCATACTTCCAACACCCCGACACAAACTGCTTCTAGACTCAAGACCAAGTCTTTGAATGATTCACTACACCTCACCCATCCATCCTTGAACAAGACGAGAGAGTCCAAAAGGAACTCTATAACTTCCTTTGTGAACTAAACCATCAGCCGGCTCCACACAAGGACATTTCTCACACCTCCCTTGGTCCACAACATGATATCATCATGATCCACTCCTTCAACAATTTCCAAACCTAAATCTATGAGAATCATCATCAAGGAAGAAAAACCAGACTTCACTGATTTTCTCTACCAAGATGCACAAGACCCATGGGAGGTATTCTTGCCATTAAGCCAACACCTTCAAAACCTCCAACCAACTCCACCAGCACCTGACCCAGCTGATCCAACAAATAAAGCCAGTTCTAGCACGCCAACCAACTCCAATGAACATCCATCTCCTTCTTGCCGCAGCATATTTTGCCCTTGGCCACCATGTCGACCAGATCATTAACATCCGCGTCCACTATCACTCAAAGTCCTCTTTTCCCAAGACAAAGATGCGACTGACAGCTCATCAGATGAAGATTGCATGAATCTCTCATCTCTATGATTCATGCAATTTGGTGTCTTTTACTTTTTTCACGTGGGTTTTGTAATAATTAAAGCATGCATTAAAGCATGAGTCATGCTTGCCATGCTTTCGTTTGTCTTTATTGCTTTTGTTTTTAAAGCTTGTCGTTTGTAATAATTAAAGCATGAGTCATGCCTTAGTTGGCTTGTTTTTATTACTTTTACTTTTTCAAAATTGGTGTGTTTGTCTTATGTAAAAGCCCTTGTCGGTGTGCTTTATTTTCTCAACAGGTGTGCTTTAATTTCAAAAAGCATGTGCCTGTTTGTCGATTTTGATTATTCAAGGGGTCCTGTCCTTTAGAGAAAAAATAGAATAAACAAAGCTTTCTATAATCATGAGTTTCTAACTTCTCTTTTTCTCTCTGTCAATGAAGCTCTAACGTTTTCAAACTAAGAAGCAAACTTACATCTGTTCATTTTGAAACTTAAGGAAGTATGCTCTGCACTTGCCTCAAGCAAGGATCCTGTGCATCAGAAAACTTTTGATGATTTCTTATCTGGTTTGGTACCCTGTTTTAGACTAAAGGAAAGTCTGTTTTGGGTTATATAACCCAAGATAAAAATGTTTTAAAAGTTTTTCTAATTCCCCACGTACTTCTTATGGTATCAAGCATGTTGTTCTACCCGATCTACAACAGCACAAAGTCTGTCCTTAGGGCTAGTAGCCCGCAAGTTCTGGTTTCCAACCAATATACTTAAATGGGGAATCAAAAAAACTTTTAAAATATTTTTATCTTGGGTTATATAACCCAAAACAAACTTTCCTTTAGTCTAAAACAAGGTACCAAACCAGATAAGAAATCATCAAAAGTTTTTTTATGCACATGATCCTTGCTTGAGGCAAGTGCAGAGCATACTTCCTTAAGTTTCAAAATGAACAGATGTAAGTTTGCTTCTTAGTTTGAAAACGTTAGAGCTTCATTGACAGAGAGAAATAAATAGGTAAAGGTAATAAATCCAAAGGAGTTAATGGATTAAAACCATATACAATCTCAAATGGTGAAAATTTAGTAGCTGAATGGACAGTTCTATTGTAAGCAAATTCAACATGTGGCAAATTTTCTTCCCAAGTTTTCAAGTTCTTTTAAATAATGGCACGCAACAAAATAGACAGAGTTCTATTTACAACCTCAGTTTATGGATGACAAGTAGTAGAAAACAAAAGTTTAGTACCCAACTTACCCCACAAAGTTTTTCAAAAGTGGCTCAAGAACTTAGCATCTCGATTTGAAACTATGCTCCTTGGTACTCCATGCAACCTGACTATTTCCTTGAAAAACAAATTTGCTATGCTTGTCGCATCATCAGTTTTATGACATGGAATGAAATGTGCCATCTTTGAAAACTTATCAACAACAACAAAAACAGAATCATTTCCCCTTTTTGGCCTAGGTAAAGCCAAAACAAAGTCCATAGAAATATCAACCCAATGTTCACTAGGTATGGGCAGAGGGTTATACAATTCATGGGGTAAAACTCTAGACTTAGCATGTTTACAAGTGATACACTTCTCACATATTCTTTCAACATCACGTTTCATATGTGGCCAAAAGAAGTGTTCTTTTAAAACATCTAAAGTCTTTGCAATGCCAAAATGTCCCATTAAACCACCCCCATGAGCTTCATGCACAAGCAATTCACGCAAAGAACTATGAGGCGCGCACACTTTATTTTCTCTAAATTTTTGCCCATTATGCAACTTTCTCACAAGCGTTAAACACATTAGCAAAATCAGGATCGTTAACATATAATTCTTTAATGTACTCAAATCCTAACAACTTTGCATTTAATGTAGAGATAAGTGCATACCTTCTAGATAATACATCAGCCACCACATTCTCCTTACCTTGTTTATATTTGATCACATAAGGAAATGACTCAATAAATTCAACCCATTTGGCATGTGTATAACAAACTCATGATCAGTGTGTATAACAAACTCTTTAGGTAGAAGATAATGTTGCCCAGTTTCCAATGCTCTCACCAATGTATACATCTCCTTATCATAGGTAGGATAGTTTAGGGCTGCTCCACTCAATTTCTCACTAAAGTAAGCAATTAGATGCCCTTCTTGCATCAAAACAGCTCCAATACCTATACCTGAAGCATCACACTCAATTTCAAAAGTTTTAATAAAATCAGGTAAAACAAGTAATAGTGCAGAAACCAATTTCTCCTTAATTAGATTAAATGCCCTTTCTTGTTCACTACCCCACTTAAATCCCACATGTTTCTTCATAATTTTAGTTAATGGTGCAGCAAGGGTGCTAAAATCTTTCACAAATCTTCTATAAAAACTAGCCAAACCATGAAAACTTCTTACCTCACTTACACTTTTAGGTATAGGCCACTCTTTAATTACCTTTACCTTATCTTCATCAACCTCAATTCCTTTAGCACTTACAACATAACCAAGAAAAACAATTTGATTTGTACAAAAGGAACACTTTTTCAAATTAGCATACAACTTTTCCCTCCTTAAAATAGTCAATACACTTTGCAAATGTTCAATATGTTCATCTAAGCCTTTGCTATAGATCAAAATATCATCAAAATAGACAACTACAAATTTACCAATAAAAGCACGCAAAACATGGTTCACTAACCTCATAAAAGTGCTAGGTGCATTAAATAACCCAAATGGCATTTTCTAACCACTCATATAAACCATATTTTGTTTTAAATGCAGTTTTCCACTCATCTCCCACTCTAATTCTAATTTGATGATATCCACTTTTAAGATCAATTTTACTAAACACACAAGAACCATGCAATTCATCAAGCATGTCATCAAGTCTAGGAATAGGATGTGCATCCTCCATGTTCCATACTTTTTGGGCACTAGTAAAACTGGTACTGCACATGGACTCATGCTCTCCCTCACATATCCTTTTGCCAAGAGTTCTTCAACTTGCCTTTGAAGCTCCTTTGTCTCATCGGGGTTACTTCTATATACATGTCTATTAGGAATGGTAGCTCCAAGGATGAAGTCTATTTGATGCTCAATTCCCCTAATAGGTGGCAAACCGTTAGGGACTTCATTTGGAAACACATCATCAAAGCCAAGCAAAATGGACATTTCCTTTGGGATGTCCCTGGTTCCGGCCACTGTGACCCAGATTGTCCCTGCTGGGATGATTGGGAAGAGGATGACGATTATGTAACCAAAAGGAAAAAGAAACCTAAGAAAAAATCTCATGCCTCGTGTCACCACAGTACTTCTAGACCACCACAAGATCCTCCTCCTCCATCAGCTCCTTTACCCTTCTATAAAAAGGAACTCCAATGGCTTGCAAAGAGTTGCACATCCACAATCTCCTCACCTGTTCCAGATCCATCTCCACCTCTGAGTTGTATGATGTTTTCATCTGCTTCCTCAGATTATTCTTCCTCTTTTCCTCCTTTAGACACCCACACAGATTCCCAACGAAATGTTGTGTCCAAACTTTTTATTCCATCACCCATAACCTCAGCCGGTCATCTTGAACCACCCACACCTTTTGAATCAGTCCTCAACTGGCAAACCCAAAATACCAAAGCCCAGAATGATACTTTGTTGAACATTAATTCCAAAGTTGAAAAGATCAGTTTACAAACTGAACACCTTGAAACGAAGGTTAACTCCATCTCTGCACAACTGCAGCAGATCCACCAGAACCTCCAGTCCAGAATTGCTCAACTTGATTCTGAGTTGCGAACTATGCTTGCCCAACGTTACCATGGCCCAGAATTTGATCAAAAAGAAAGGGAGATCAGACATTTAAAAGCTGAGCTTGCTCAAATTGAAACTGACAAACAAAAACCTTCCCTTTTTACCTCCTCGCCTCCTATCCCTTCGATTGGTCCAACTTATCATCCATTTGCTTCTATGCTTTCTCCTATCCGACAGTATGAGCCTTCTAAGCTGTTTGGTATGACTCATACCCTTTTTCGAGACAACCCATTACCACCACCACCTAAACCTAAACCAAAGCCTAAACCTTAACCACGACCCGTCACAATCAATCCTTCCTCCACTATTATCCCTGACCAACAATCACCGGGCTATACACCAGCATCGACATCACCACCTGAACCATCCAAATCCCAACCTCCTACTACATCCAAGGATAAATAACCTATGCACCAATTCAGTGCCCATACCATTGACCACCCATCTTCCATTGATGACCAAACTTCTGATTCAAATTTAGCCGTTTCAGATAGCCATACTGAGATTGACACAGAATCTTCAGCATCCACCAGTGACTCAGAAAAATCTTATGCTGATATCACCAGAATCCTGATGGCTCAACCTGACCCACAAACCTCTCGGACTGAACCATATGTTGATATTCCTTCTGATGTTGAAGAAGAGATGCCTGAATCTTCTGCCACCAACCAGCCTCCTCCGGCCCAAACTACTTCATCTAGTCAAAAATCATCAAATGGTCCCTAGTTTACCTTTGATGATATCCCATCCTATAAATGGCGTGATCGTCTTAATGAAATGTCTGCCTGGATTGATCTCCAAATGCTCAGATCAGGAGCCACTACTGAATTAGTCCTTAGAGAATTTGCTACTCGTTTTACGGGTGCTCTAAGAGATTGGTTTGACTCTCTTGGTCAATACAGACAATTGCAGTTTGTTCAATTACCAGAAGTCTCTAGTGCTCTTGCCATTCTTCATGATCAGTTTTTAGGAGACCCAGCTGCAGCCTTTGAAGCTGCACGCCGAGACTATCTCAGCATGAAATGTTGCTCCCTCGATGCCAAGGATCTTGATTTCCATTGCAAGCGCATGTCCCTGTTATTCTATAAGCTTAATGGATTCAACGAGCCTACACTCAAGCATGTCTTTTTGGCCTCCCTACCAGAAGAACTCCAACCCTGACATCCAGCGGCAACTTACTGCCTCCAATCTTGTCATTGACAATATCTCTCTTGGCAAAATTTTCCAACTCGCCAAAACTTGTCTTGATAAGCTTTGTGAACAGAAACAAATTTTCAAAGACTTGTTGAAAGACAAAGAACCATTCAGAAGTGCCTGCAAAAAGCCTTATCTGCAAATCAAATGCAAACAGAAGAAGGATTGTGATTGCAGTTCCAAAAAGAAAAGGCATTTTCGAAAGTTCAAATCTCCAGAATTTCCATCCAGACCCCGCAGGTCCAGAAAACCTTACAGATTCTTCCGAAAGAGGTCTTCTACTTCCAAAGACTCCAAACGAAGAAAATCCAGCAGATGTTTTATCTGCAGGAAAAAGGGTCATTTTGCCAAAGATTGCCCCAACAAAAGAGACAAGTCCATTCGTCTTGTAGAACATCTTCAGGCTACTACAGATTACTCTCCTCAAAAGGATGAACTGGAATTCTACTTCTCTAAACAAGATGAACCCAATGATGAAACAGTGTTCGCACTCCAACAGTCTTCTGATGACTCCGACAGTGACCAGTCCCAAGTCATTTTCCATCAACAGCTCTTGTCCCTTGATACTACAGTTCCTATACCTTCCATCAAACTCCAAATCCTGCTTTCAAAATTTCAAAGGCCCATTCCAGTAATTGGTCTTATTGATACTGGAGCTCAACGGAGCATGTTAAACCCCCATATTCTTCCACCAGACTACTGGACACAGTCTGAAGAACATTTCAAAGCTGTTAATGGCAAACTGTTCACCACTTCTTTGATTACCAAAAAACCCATTGGTATCCAGATTTTCCCTAATTGTGTCATTTGGACCAAAGTCATTGGTTCAACTCTTCCTAATAAAGATATTTTGTTAGGATTTGACATCCTTCACCAGATCAAACACCTTCAAATCATTCCTCATGGAATTCGAGTCAAGTCCATGTTCAAACCATTCACAGATATCTTGAAACTCTACAATCAGTCTGAAACCCCTTCATCATATCAGGATATTTCCACCAAGCTTTTGAGTTCCTATCCAGAGTCCCACTCTGAGTTCACCCATCCAAACCCTTTGTGGAAAAATCAGTCTTTCTTTGTTAAGTTACCCTTCAAACTTAATGAAGACATTAATCCCACCAAAGCTACTCATCCAAGAATGAGTCCATCTGACTTACTCCTAGCCCACCAGGAATGTTCTCAATTGTTAGCCCAAGGGTTAATTGAGCCCACAACCTCTCAATGGGCTTGCCAAGCCTTTTATGTTGAAAAGCATTCTGAAATTGTTCGAGGAAAGAAACGCTTAGTCATTGACTACCAGCCCTTAAACATGTTTTTGCAAGATGACAAATTTCCCTTACCTCTCCGACAAAGCATGTTTACTTTTCTCAAAAATGCCCAGATCTTTTCAAAATTTGATTTAAAATCAGGTTTTTGGCAATTAGGTATTGAACCCTCTGAACGATATAAGACAAGCCTTTTGCATTCCCAATGCCCATTTTCAATGGACGGTCCTACGCTTTGGTCTCAAAACTGCTCCATCCGTTTTCCAAAAATCCATGATCAAAATCTTTCAGCCTCTCCTGTCTAATGCACTGATTTACATTGATGATATTTTACTTTTTTCAGGTTCACATGATGACCATCACCAACTACTCAATCAGTTCTATGATATTGTCCAAAGTCATGGAATCATGCTATCTGCCAAGAAAAGCACCATCGCCACAGATACCATCGAATTTCTTGGTATGATCATAAAAGATGGCCATTACCAGCCAGGAAAGCACATTGCCCAAGAATTGCTTCACTTTCCAGATCAATAACTTTCCAAAAAGTAAATCCAGCAATTTCTTGGAATTATCAATTACATCAGAGACTTTATCCCACATGTGGACCACTACACTCGTCACCTCTCGGCTTTGTTGAAGAAAAAGCCTCCTGAGTGGAATGATGACCACACAAATGCTGTCACTACTCTCAAGAAGATTGCGCAAAATCCGCCTCCTTTAAAGTTGATTGCAGATGGAAAGCGCATACTACAGACAGACGCAAGTGATGAATCATGGGGTGCCATTCTCCTTGAAGAACTCAATGGAAAAGAACACTTTATCGCCTACGCTAGTGGACATTTTTCTGACACACAGCAGCACTACCATAGCGTGTTCAAAGAAATCTTAGCGGTAAAGCATGGCATCAAAAAGTTCGAGTACCATCTCATTGGCCACCACTTCCTCATCCGAATGGACAGCTCAGCCTTCCCCAATATTCTCAATTTCAAATGCAAAACTGTTCCAGAAAAGATGTTACTCCGACTAAAAGATTGGTTTTCCAAATATGATTTCTCAGTAAAGCATATAAAGGGATCCCAGAACCTTATCCCTGATATGCTATCTAGACTCTCAAAACCAGAGACACCTCCCACTCTGTTTTCCACCACATACCATTTTCCAATCATTGCCATGGCTACATCCTTACCTCCCGAAGCTCTTACCAAAAAACCCTTTCCCTTGAATAAAACATTTTCCTCTGTTTTCGCCATCCAAGAGTTTGCAAGAAAAGTTGTTTTTCGCTTTTTCATGAAAGCTTACCTTATGGCTGACTCATTTCCATTTTCTACTTTCCATCCTGAGAATCTGTTTCTTACAGGTTTTTGATGGCTTCTACTTCATCCACTCCAGTTACTCTTTCTTCTACTCTTTCTTTGCCTTTGAAATTGAGAATATTGGGGAAGGCTGAGCTGTCCATTCGGATGAGGAAGTGGTGGGCAATGAGATGGTACTCGAACTTTTTGATGCCATGCTTTACCGCTAAGATTTCTTTGAACACGCTATGTTAGTGCTGCTGTGTGTCAGAAAAATGTCCACTAGCGTAGGCGATAAAGTGTTCTTTTCCATTGAGTTCTTCAAGGAGAATGGCACCCCATGATTCATCACTTGCGTCTGTCTGTAGTATGCGCTTTCCATCTGCAATCAACTTTAAAGGAGGTGGATTTTGCGCAATCTTCTTGAGAGTAGTGACAGCATTTGTGTGGTCATCATTCCACTCAAGAGGCTTTTTCTTCAACAAAGCCGAGAGGTGACGAGTGTAGTGGTCCACATGTGGGATAAAGTCTCTGATGTAATTGATAATTCCAAGAAATTACTGGATTTGCTTTTTGGAAAGTTGCTGATCTGGAAAGTGAAGCAATTCTTGGGCAATGTGCTTTCCTGGCTGGTAATGGCCATCTTTTATGATCATACCAAGAAATTCGATGGTATCTGTGGCGATTGTGCTTTTCTTGGCAGATAGCATGATTCCATGACTTTGGACAATATCATAGAACTGATTGAGTAGTTGGTGATGGTCATCATGTGAACCTGAAAAAAGTAAAATATCATCAATGTAAATCAATGCATTAGACAGGAGAGGCTGAAAGATTTTGATCATGGATTTTTAGAAAATGGATGGAGCAGTTTTGAGACCAAAGGGTAGGACCGTCCATTGAAAATGGGCATTAGGAATGCAAAAGGCTGTCTTATATCGTTCAGAGGGTTCAATACCTAATTGCCAAAAACCTGATTTTAAATCAAATTTTGAAAAGATCTGGGCATTTTTGAGAAAAGTAAACATGCTTTGTCGGCGAGGTAAGGGAAATTTGTCATCTTGCAAAAACATGTTTAAGGGCTGGTAGTCAATGACTAAGCGTTTCTTTCCTCGAACAATTTCAGAATGCTTTTCAACATAAAAGGCTTGGCAAGCCCATTGAGAGGTTGTGGGCTCAATTAACCCTTGGGCTAACAATTGAGAACATTCCTGGTGGGCTAGGAGTAAGTCAGATGGACTCATTCCTGGATGAGTAGCTTTGGTGGGATTAATGTCTTCATTAAGTTTGAAGGGTAACTTAACAAAGAAAGACTGATTTTTCCACAAAGAGTTTGGATGGGTGAACTCAGAGTGGGACTCTGGACAGGAACTCAAAAGCTTGGTGGAAATATCCTGATATGATGAAGGGGTTTCAGACAGATTGTAGAGTTTCAAGATATCTGTGAATGGTTTGAACATGGACTTGACTCGAATTCCATGAGGAATGATTTGAAGGTGTTTGATCTGGTGAAGGATGTCAAATCCTAACAAAATATCTTTATTAGGAAGAGTTGAACCAATGACTTTGGTCCAAATGACACAATTAGGGAAAATCTGGATACCAATGGGTTTTTTGGTAATCAAAGAAGTGGTGAACAGTTTGCCATTAACAGCTTTGAAATGTTCTTCAGACTGTGTCCAGTAGTCTGGTGGAAGAATATGGGGGTTTAACATGCTTCGTTGAGCTCCAGTATCAATAAGACCAATTGCTGGAATGGGCCTTTGAAATTTTGAAGGCAGGATTTGGAGTTTGATGGAAGGTATAGGAACTGTAGTATCAAGGGACAAGAGCTGTTGATGGAAAATGACTTGGGACTGGTCACTGTCGGAGTCATCAGAAGACTGTTGGAGTGCGAACACTGTTTCATCATTGGGTTCATCTTGGTCAGAGAAGTAGAATTCCAGTTCATCCTTTTGAGGAGAGTAATCTGTAGTAGCCTGAAGATGTTCTACAAGACGAATGGACTTGTCTCTTTTGTTGGGGCAATCTTTGGCAAAATGACCCTTTTTCCTGCAGATAAAACATCTGCTGGATTTTCTTCGTTTGGAGTCTTTGGAAGAAGAAGACCTCTTTCGGAAGAATCTGTAAGGTTTTCTGGACCTGCGGGGTCTGGATGGAAATTCTGGAGATTTGAACTTTCGAAAATGCCTTTTCTTTTTGGAACTGCAATCACAATCCTTCTTCTGTTTGCATTTGATTTGCAGATAAGGTTTTTTGCAGGCACTTCTGAATGGTTCTTTGTCTTTCAACAAGTCTTTGAAAAATTGTTTCTGTTCACAAAGCTTATGAAGACAAGTTTTGGCGAGTTGGAAAATTTTGCCAAGAGAGATATTGTCAATGACAAGATTGGAGGCAGTAAGTTGCCGCTGGATGTCAGGTTGGAGTTCTTCTGGTAGGGAGGCCAAAAAGACATGCTTGAGTGTAGGCTCGTTGAATCCATTAAGCTTATAGAATAATAGGAAAATGCGCTTGTAATGGAAATCAAGATCCTTGGCATCGAGGGAGCAACATTTCATGCTGAGATAGTCTCGGCGTGCAGCTTCAAAGGCTGCAGCTGGGTCTCCTAAAAACTGATCATGAAGAATGGCAAGAGCACTAGAGACTTCTGGTAATTGAACAAACTGCAATTGTCTGTATTGACCAAGAGAGTCAAACCAATCTCTTAGAGCACCCGTAAAACGAGTAGCAAATTCTCTAAGGACTGATTCAGTAGTGGCTCCTGATCTGAGCATTTGGAGATCAATCCAGGCAGACATTTCATTAAGACGATCACGCCATTTATAGGATGGGATATCATCAAAGGTAAACCAGGGACCATTTGATGATTTTTGACTAGATGAAGTAGTTTGGGCCGGAAGAGGCTGGTTGGTGGCAGAAGATTCAGGCATCTCTTCTTCAACATCAGAAGGAATATCAACATATGGTTCAGTCCGAGAGGTTTGTGGGTCAGGTTGAGCCATCAGGATTCTGGTGATATCAGCATAAGATTTTTCTGAGTCACTGGTGGATGCTGAAGATTCTGTGTCAATCTCAGTATGGCTATCTGAAACGGCTAAATTTGAATCAGAAGTTTGGTCATCAATGGAAGATGGGTGGTCAATGGTATGGGCACTGAATTGGTGCATAGGTTATTTATCCTTGGATGTAGTAGGAGGTTGGGATTTGGATGGTTCAGGTGGTGATGTCGATGCTGGTGTATAGCCCGGTGATTGTTGGTCAGGGATAATAGTGGAGGAAGGATTGATTGTGACGGGTCGTGGTTGAGGTTTAGGCTTTGGTTTAGATTTAGGTGGTGGTGGTAATGGGTTGTCTCGAAAAAGGGTATGAGTCATACCAAACAGCTTAGAAGGCTCATACTGTGGGATAGGAGAAAGCATAGAAGCAAATGGATGATAAGTTGGACCAATCGAAGGGATAGGAGGCGAGGAGGTAAAAAGGGAAGGTTTTTGTTTGTCAGTTTCAATTTGAGCAAGCTCAGCTTTTAAATGTCTGATCTCCCTTTCTTTTTGATCAAATTCTAGGCCATGGTAACGTTGGGCAAGCATAGTTCGCAACTCAGAATCAAGTTGAGCAATTCTGGACTGGAGGTTCTGGTGGATCTGCTGCAGTTGTGCAGAGATGGAGTCAACCTTCGTTTCAAGGTGTTCAGTTCGTAAACTGATCTTTTCAACTTTGGAATTAATGTTCAACAAAGTATCATTCTGGGCTCTGGCATTTTGGGTTTGCCAGTTGAGGACTGATTCAAAAGGTTTGGGTGGTTCAAGATGACCGGCTGAGGTTATGGGTGATGGAATAAAAGGTTTGGACACAACATTTCGTTGGGAATCTGTGTGGGTGTCTAAAGGAGGAAAAGAGGAAGAATAATCTGAGGAAGCAGATGAAAACATCATACAACTCAGAGGTGGAGATGGATCTGGAACAGGTGAGGAGATTGTGGATGTGCAACTCTTTGCAAGCCATTGGAGTTTCTTTTTATAGAAGGGTAAAGGAGCTGATGGAGGAGGAGGATCTTGTGGTGGTCTAGAAGTACTGTGGTGACACGAGGCATGAGATTTTTTCTTAGGTTTCTTTTTCCTTTTGGTTACATAATCGTCATCCTCTTCCCAATCATCCCAGCAGGGACAATCTGGGTCACATTGGCCGGAACCAGGGACATCCCAAAGGAAATGTCCATTTTGCTTGGCTGGATAAACAGGGACATCCTGCAAAAGAGTCACAATAGCACTAGGCAAAGAAAAGTTAAGCTCATTAGTGTGTAAACAAACCTCTTTGCACAAAAGTACAACGATAGGCTGTTTTGAAAAGAAAGCCCTCTTTTGCAAACAAGTTTGCTGCCTCTCTTTTCTCTCAACAATATTTTTTTCTATCTTTTCACTTGCTTTTCTCTCAATCTCTCTTTCTTTTATACTCTCATTTTCATTTTTTGTATCACTCTCTTTTTTTATTGACATTTGATCCTCATACACTTGCCTAGGTGTTAATGGTACAAGAGTGATTTGCCTTTTATTCATTACAAAAGAATATTTATTTAAGTATACATCATGTGTCACACGCCTATCATATTGCCAAGGTCGACCCAAAAGAATGTGTCCAGCATGCATGGGTACTACATCACATAGAACCTCATCCTTGTATCTCCCAATAGAGAATGAAACCAGCACTTGTTTATTTACTTTAACTTCCCCACAATTATTCAGCCATTGTAGCTTATATGGCCTCGGATGTTTCAAAGTTTTCAAATTTAATTTTTCAACTAAACTAGTGCTAGCTACATTAGTACAACTTCCACCATCAATTATCATACTACATACCTTATCTTTGATGTGGCATCTAGTATGAAAGATGTTATCACGTTGTACCTCCACATCCTCTTTTACTTGCATGTTGAGAGCACGCCTAGCAACCATCAATTTACCATCAATAGGATATTCTACACCATCATTAGCATCCTCCAAAGGTGGCATAGGATCATCATCTGATTCATTCTCGATTTCAACATCACCATCATCCCTCAAGATCATGACTCTCTTATTTGGGCATTGAGATGCAATATGACATGTCTCCAAACATTTAAAACACTTAATATCTCTATTTCTAGAGTGTTAGGAATCAGATTTACCTTTGCTTTGGTTGCCACCCTTTTTATGATCCTTGATTGGCTCAATCTTAGGCTTTGAAACAACCTTTTCATCTTTGCTCCATTTTGACTTCCATGAGGAAGATGAACCCAAATTGGTTCTAGTGGAACCTTTCTTTTTCAATTGTCGTTCCACTTTTATGGCCATGTGAACCATGTCTTCCAACTCAACATAGTGCTGCAAGTCAACCACATTAGCAATATCTTGATTTAACCCATGTAAAAATCTTGCCATAGTGGCCTCTCATTCTTCTTTAATGTCGGCTTGAATCATGATGATTTCCATCTCCTTGTGGTAATCTTCCACACTTCTAGAACCTTGTGTAAGACTTTGAAACCTTTGGTGCAGCTTCCTATAATAATGATTGGGAACAAATCTCCTCCTCATGATGGCCTTCATCCTCCCAAGTGTTTATAGGCCTTTCACAATTCGTCTCCTACTCAAAACAAGTTGATCCCACCAAATAATAGCATAATCAGTAAATTCAACAGTAGATAGTTTTACCTTTTTCTCCTCAGAGTAGTTGTGGCAATCAAATACTAGCTCCACCTTTTTTTCCCACTCCAAATAAGCTTCCGGATCATTTTTACCTTGAAAAGAAGGAATTTTCAGTTTTATACTCCCCAAATCACGATCTATACGTCTTGCCCTTCTATTATCTCTTCCACGCATGTCAACGGTGGCCTGGTCATCAAAATCGTCTATGTCATCGCCATCTTCTTCTCCCATGACAGCACGCCTTTGATTACCTCTTACATTAGGAGCTATTGTTTGTTGCCCCCTTTGTAGGTTGGCTATGGCAGTCTCTTGCCTCTCCAATTTGTCATGGATCTCTCCAAACATCAGATTCATGTGCTCAAATTGTTGTTGCATGGCTTTGAGCATGATTGATTGGTCGATAGCTTCTTGATCTTTTGACATATTTGTGATCTGAAAAGAATGTTAGCAAAAAGACCTCACAACACTCCCTCACGTGTTTCACTCAATTTGATGCCACTTAACTCTCGTGTTTAACACACAAATTGGCTTTTACCCTCTAATGATCTAAAAAACTTTTGCCTTTTACCACACTTAATTCTCTCTTTCAGTTCTTTATTGAACTAAATAAACAAAATCAAGAAAAAAACCCAAGTGGCACACCAAATATGATGATCCAGCACACTAACAAAGAAAAGAAATTAAGAGGACACAAATAATGAAAAGGAAATTGAAGAAAGGAAAGCAAGCAAGGAAAGCAACACAATTGATATGTGTGTAAACTATGTCAAGGAAAATGAATAACTAAAATTCAATTTGATGAAAGTAGAAATACTTGAATCCTTTTGTAATCTTCTTTTGTACGTTTTTCTCTTTTTTTTTTCCTTTTTTTTATAATCAAAATAAATAAGACATTCAAACCTGATTAGAAACTAGCTCTGATACCAAATGATGCAAATCCCACAATGAAACTTTCAATCCCACACTTAAATTATAGTTTCAACTTCCTAAGAAAGTTCTAAACAAATTTAAGACAAACAAAACCTTGACCCAATGCTTAAGAAAACATGAACCAAAGGTATAGAGAATGGTATTGATGCCACACTCAAGAAATAGATGAGAAGGTGAGTGATAAGTCTAAATTTGGAATGCCACAAGAATGCAAATTCTTGATAAGTTCACTAGTTCTCAAAAGAACAAAAGAAAGAATAATCTTTCAAATTCAAATAACATTAATCTCTAATATCATTACATAGCAAGGCTGCTGAATTTAAATAGGCTAAAAGAAACCCAAGATCCTAAAAATACAAATGGAAACATTGGAACAACCCTCCAAGTAGGTTTGTCAAAGGATGTTTCAAAAGTCTTCACCAACCCACCATAATTAATGTTATCTTTGACAAACTTAATGCTAGCCTACTATAATTAATGCTATCATTGACAAAATTAATGTTAGCCCACCATCATTGATGGTAGACTTACCTTACACATTGACAAACTTGAAATAAAACAAACAAATGAAGTTGAAAAACAAAGGAGTCGTTAAAAATCCCAAATCTTAACAAGCTGTAATGAATTGGTCATAACTCCAAATCTAGTTCTGTAAAATTTATTGGAAAGCTAACTTAATTATCTTTCCAACGGTATATAGATTGCACATTACTTTTTAGCTCAATCAATACAATTTTTATTCCGAATTTGACCTTTCTGCATTTGGCTACCCAATAACTTGAATAATGCCCACAATGCCTTGTCTTCTCTTCAAGCCCAATTCATGATGTCTTGCATCTTGAATTGTATTTTCAATCCATATTTTCTCAATTAATCCATTTAAAGCAGCTTGCATCTTTTTAACTCTTGCTCCTGTAATTGGGCATGTTCTCATCAGAATACTTTGGAAAAAGTGCTTTGAATGCTTTGTTACAAAAGTGGGCACTATCATCACTGATTATCGCTCGAGGAAATCCAAAGTGTGAAACAATGTTGCTTTTCAAAAATCCTATCACCACCTTGTGATCATTGGTTTTATATGGAATTACTTCTACCCATTTCGATACGTAGTCAACAACAATCAATATGTATTGATGGCCAAAAAAAGGAGGAAAGGGTCCCATGAAGTCGATACCCCACATGTCAAAAATCTCAACCATTAAAATTGGATTTAGTGGCATCATATTCTTTCGTGTAATGCTCCCCATTCGTTGACACCTATCACATGAAGAGCAGAAAGTGTGAGTTGAAGCCTCCATCATGGGTACGAGAAATGGCACCAATCAGTTTCAAGCCTCGAGAAGATAGTGGGACAGCTTACTTCTTCAGCTCAGACCTTGGCAATGACTGTTGAGAAAGGCAAGTTTCCAAGTCAACCAGTGCATAATCCTAAAGGAGTGCATGAAGCAAGTACCAATTCACCACAGCAGCATGGAGAGGTCAAAGCAGTCATGACCTTGCGAAAAGGAAAAGAAGTCGACAACAAAATGGAGATGCCGATGACAAAAGAAAATCAAATTGTACCTGTGAATGTTGAGGACTCATCACTGGAGGAGAAAAAAGAAACTAACCCACAAGAATATGTTCCCAAAGCTCCATTTCCTCATAGGTTAGCTAAAGGAAAGAAGAGAAAATTCACAGGTGAGATTCTTGAAATCTTCAAACAGGTAAGTGTTAACATCCCTTTACTTGATGCTATAAAGCAAGTTCCACTTATGCCAAGTTTCTTAAAGACCTTTGTACTAAAAAGAGAAACATTCATGTTCAAAAGAAGGTATTTTTAACAAAAAAACGTTAGTTCTATACTCCAACACAAAATTCCTTTAAAATGCAAAGACCCAGGCTCCCCCACTATCTCATGTAGTATAGGGAACCACACAATTGAGAATACTTTGTTGGATTTAGGAGCTAGTGTAAATCTATTACCTTACTCTGTATTCGTGAAACTTGGACTAGGAGAATTACACCGAACTCCAGTGGTGTTACAACTTAAAGATCGGTCCACAAAAATGCCTCGTGGTATTGTGGAGGACGTGCTTATCTAGGTAGACAAGTTTTATTTTCCTGTTGATTTCATTGTAATTGACACTCAACCTATCCAGGATTCAAGGAAGCACATCCCCATTATCTTAGGCCGACCTTTCTTAGCAACCGCTGATGCTCACATTCAATGTAGAACTGAAAATATGCAGTTGTCTTTTGGCAACATGACTATGGAGCTGAACATCTTCAACATTGCAAAACAACCTCCCAATGCAGATGATGGAATTGTTGATGTGGATTTAATTGAAACATTAGTTGATAATACTTTTCTTTCAAACCTTACTGATGATCCTTTACAAACATGTTTAACTGACTTTGGTTTGGATTTTGATATTGACAGATCGGTTGAGAGGTCAACGGCCTACTTGACTTAGCACCATCTATGGACACTAATAAATGGAAGTCAAGAGTTGAACAACTAGATCCATCAGAGAAGAAACTTATCCCATCATCAGAATCACCGCCGAAACTCGAGCTCAAATCATTACTCAACACATTGGAATATGCATTTTTTGGAGAAGAGATATCAAATTAGGGGGGGAGGCCCCCTTTTTATAGATACATGGAGTAAATCATGGGCATCGGATTAAAAACAGTTTGAACGCTCAGGATTGCGCCACGTCATCAGTCAACAGTACGCGGTTTGACCACGTGGATGAACAGTAACATGGTTTGACCCGGGTTGAACAGTAATGCGGTTTGGTTGAAAATAATCCTGTGTGATGCATGTACTTTACGCGAGATTTTTCGTCCACTGATATGCTGCCACATCACCATCAACAGTACATAAGAATTTTAGTCCAACAAGATCGTGACACCTCATCAATCAATGCCACATGATTGGTCAATGCCACGTCATCGATCCATCTATGTGAACAGTGTCATGAACAGTAATGTGAACAGTACCATACACGTGAATAGTACCGTACATGTGAATAGTGTCATTTTTCCTTTTATGCTCCTCTTAAGGTTTTCGACCGTCTTGAGTTTAAAAGTGATGTCCATTTTGCTGTCTGATCTCTCCTTTATTGTGAAATGACTATAATGCCCCTAAAATACATAAAATACTTAATTAAAATAAAACACACATAATTAAATCACAAGAAAGTTAAATACATAAAAGTAAAGGTTGTTAGTAAGACTTGAAATGTAAAATGACGGTTTTCTCCTTTATAAATATGCATTTTCTAACACTCAACACAAACCAGTGGCCAAGTTGAGATCTCCAATTGAGAAATAAAGCACATATTAGAAAAGACGGTGAGGCCAGACAAGAAAGATTGGTCATTAAGACTTGATGATGCATTATGGGCATATAGAACGGCTTTCAAGACCCCGATTGGGATGTCTATGGAAAAGCTTGCCACCTACCTGTGGAACTCGAGCATCGTGCATATTGGGCTATCAAGAAATTCAACTTTGACATGCAGCAAGCTAGCTCAGAAAGAAGATTACAGCTGGCAGAACTTGAGGAAATTCACAATGATGCATACAAAAATGCCAAAATTTGCAAGCAGCGAATGAAAGTCTTTCATGACAAGCAAATTATGAGAAAATCGTTCACTCCAGGTCAGAAAGTGTTTTTACTCAATTCTCACTTGCACCTATTCCCAGGTAAGTTACGCTCTCGATGGTCTGGTCCCTTTATTGTTCATACAATTTTTCTACATGGGGCAATTGAAATTAAAGACCCAAAGAATGGTGTTACGTTTAAAGTTAATGGTAAAAGACTAAAGCCATATCTAGAGTACCAACCACATTGAGAAGACACCGAAATAAATTTGAGTGACCCACCAGATTTGAATTGATTTTTTTTTCTTTTCGGTTATTTGATTTTTTTCTTTCTTTCTTTTTATTCTTTTGCTAATTGAAATTATTTTTGCATAAGTGTGTTTGTTTAACCATTAAGTTTTCTCTTATCATTGTTAATCATGAGTACCATACTTAAACCGTTCCTCTTGAACATTCTTAAATCACTTCAACGTGTAAAATCTCATCTTAAAAGGTAGATTTGTTTTTGTAAGACACATCGTATTTAGGCTCTGCTACCACCAGAGTTAGTATCCTATGTTGAGGATTTAGAAAGCCAACTCAGAGACATTGAGAGAGGTGTCTACAACATCCAATTGGAGCTTGAGGTAAATTCAATAAGAGGACGATTATAATTTCTTTGTGTGTTTTAATTTGTTTTTCTATTTGTATGCTTTAGTTTGTTACCCCAGTGAAGTGGCGGATAACGATACTCCGTGACAATCAAGTCGGTTACTTCAGTTTTCCCATAATAACTGATATTCTGAGGCGAACATATGGACAGAAATGAGATCTTAGCAAAGCTTCACAATCGATTCCCTTCACTTCCTCAGAATGCCCTCCGTACAATCTATAAAGCTCTGTCCGAATGCATGCGATTGCTCATGAGGAATAACATACCTATTGATATCTGCTGGTTAATCGAGGCTAAAGTACGATTGGCAGGTGAGTTACCTCCAAAATTTAGTGCATACATGCCTGGTTGTGGTAAAGGAAATTATGCAAGAAAACGGAGAGCTCAAAAAATTTCTGTTGCTTGTCATAAGTGTGCCAGAATGAGTTGCGATAAAAAACCATGTTCTTTAGGAATGGTGTTTGATAACAAGGAAGATAAGATTCAATTCATTAGGGATGGCTTGAATAAGGAGTCATTGGATGATATCCTTTTGTCTCTTGAAACGCATCCCAGTGGATATGTGCAAGGAGCGATTCTCCAATTATGGCCATTATTCCAAAAAGAGTATGCACGATATACTCTCGAGAATCTGACTATAAACGATCTTGTTTGCCAGTTTATAAGAAAACTGGATAGGAAGCCTATCATCGACCCATAGAGGGTGTTCAAGCCATTTTCGGACGTAAAACCAGAGGAAGATGTGAGCTACAGTCGCAACTACCTGTAAATATCCTTTTACTTCACTGTTATTTTATTTCACTGTTGTTTTATCATTTGCATTATTGTCTTTAATAATTTTATTTTATCGTTGTTTCTTTTTTTTATTGTTTCCTTTTTTACTCTCGAGCCATATGCTTTATGCATTATTTGACACTGACATGTTACCTCATACACAACTGTAACCCATTGTCACCAAGATTCTTAAATATGATTTTTTTTGTCAAGCACTTACAAATTGTTTTTGAGAAGTATCCCAATGGCAGCTACTCCTAATGGAAAATTCAAGAACATTTGTGTGCTTTCTGGATTTAACTATGGCAAACATAAAGAGTTCGTTGAGGCAGCCATAAATCTTGGTCGAAACATAGCAGAAAGAAAATTGCACTTGGTGTATGGAGGAGGTAACTAAGGGTTATCAAAATTGGTCTTAGAAGCTGCTTTTGTCAAAGGTATCATCCCAAGAGCCCTAAAACATTTGGGTAGTTTGTCTAACTCATCGACTGGAGAAGAGTTAGTCGTCTCAGGTATGCAAGAAATAATAATTGAAATGCTTAATCATGCTGTTACTTTTATTTTCCTTCTAGGAGATCTTGCAACACTAGAGGCACTTATCACACTAGCATCTTGGGCCCATCTGCACATTCTCCAGAAACTCATTAGTTTGTTAAATGTCAATAACTTTTATGATGGCTTCATCGCATTTCTTAACCATGCAATAAAAATCTATTTCATTCCTGCCAATGCGAAAAAGCTTTTTATTTGTGCTCACACTGTTAATGAGCTACTTGATCTATTACAAGCTTATAGGCCAGAGCCAGACCCCTAGACCTTTGTGTTGGAGCGTCCAAAAAAAGATGGTAACAGTAGCTGCAATAAGAAGTACAAATTAGATTTAACTCTCTGCCTGTAAATATTTTCTTCTGTGTTACACCACTCAGGTGATGTCTTCTAAAGTCTACTTCTTACCTTTAAAACATTGAGGACAATGTTTCGTTTTGGTTGAGGGGAGGAAATAGTTGACAATTGTGGCATCTTTTATAAGTTTTTATTGATTTTTTATTGTAGAAACTAATTGTTTCTAACTTTTTGTGTTGAAGATAGCTGAATATGGAGTGTAGTGACTCTGGAAACGCATCCTTATCGTTTGAAAAAAAAATTAAAAAATAAAAAATAAAAAAATTCAGACATTTTTTTTCTTATGCTTTGATGTTCATTTTTCTTCTTCTTTTTAATTTCTCTTTTATAAATATACATTTTCAAATTTTTGAGTTGAAGATGGCTGAATATGGAGTGTAGTGCCTCTAGAAACGCATCTTCTAAGTTAAAAAAAAAACATTTTCTTTTTCTATCATTTTAAGTGTAACTTTTCTAATTAGTTTTTCTGCATCATTTTCACATTTCTGCATGCATATTTTTCTTTCATGTTTAAAATAGGTTGGGGGGGGGGTAGAATGTTGTTTAAAAAAAAATTGTGCGATTTGTTTTAACATTGGATGACATGATGAATTTTAAATTCTAGTATTTGTATTATCTTTGGTCTTAAGTGATGTTACGCTATGTTTGCTACTCTACATGTTGATGTCGGAGACAAATATGAGTTGCTTGAAGGAATGAAGAAATAATAATTTTAAATTTGTTCATTTTAAAACTTAAGGAAGTATGCTCTACACTTGCCTCTAGCAAGGATCCTGTGCATTAAAAAGCTTTTGATCGTTTTCTTATCTAGTTTGGTTCCCTGTTTTAGACTAACGGAAAGTCTATTTTGGGTTGTATAACCCGAGAAGAAAAATGTTTTAAAAGTGTTTCTGATTTATACATATTTTGGTATCAGAGCCCAATGTTCGTTTTATTTTTCCAAAGTGGTATAATTTAAGTCTTTTATTTCTTCTTTCCGCATTAGCCTTCAGGCGCAGAGAGAATTCCTCACTCATGGCTTCTACTTCCTCAACTCCTGTTACTCTTTCTTCTACACTTTCTTTACCTAAATCCTGTACTTCCCATACGACCAACAAGATCGAGAACCTTGTCGAATACTCCTATATCCCAGACTCTGCTCAAATTAGTGAATCTACCTACCCTCTTACAAGCCCTTATCAGTTGTACAAACATCCTAGTTTACGAATTGAACAGCTTGAGACAAAAGTTGACTCTATCACTGCCTAGATGCAGCAGATCCACCAAAATCTCCAGTCCAGAATTGCCCAACTTGATTCTGAGCTACGCACCATGCTTGCCCAAAGATACTATGGCCCAGAATTTGACCAAAAGGAAAGGGAGATTCGCTGCTTAAAAGCTGAACTTAACCAAATTGAATCTGAAAAATACAGACCTACCCTTTTCACCACATCCCCTCCAATTCCATCCATCGGTCCTACCTACCATCCTTTTGCCTCTATGCTTTCTCCCATCAAACAATATGAGCCTTCTAAGTTATTTGGTATGACTCATACCCTTTTCTGAGAAAACCCTTTACCACCACCACCAAAACCTAAACCTCAACCACGACCCGTTACCATTCATCCATCCTCTACTACTATCCCTGGCCAACAATCTCCGGGATATACGCCAGCATTACCGCCTGCAACACCTTTATCCCAACTTCCTATCCAATCCAAGGATAAAGAACCCATGCACCAGTTTAGTGCCCACACAATCGGCCACACCACCTCTACAGATGATCAAACTTCTGATTCAAATCTAGCTGTTTCAGATAGCCATTCTGACACTGAAACAGAATCTTCCCTGTCCACCAGAAACTCTGAAAAATCATATGCTGACATTACCAGAATTTTGATGGCTCAACCTGATCAACACACCCAAGGCCAAACCTCTCGGACTGACCCATATGTTGATATTCCCTCTGACGTTGAAGAAGAGATGCCTGAATCTTCTGCAACTAATCAACCTCTTCCAACTTCGGCCCCATCTCATTCCCAAAATAAAAAATCATCCAATGGTCCATGGTTCACCTTTGATGATATCCCATCCTCTAAATGGCGTGACCAATTTAATGAAATGTCTACCTGGATTGATTTGCAAATGCTACTCCCGGGAGCCACAACTGAATTAGTTCTTAGAGAATTTGCTACTCGTTTTACGGGTGCTCTAAGAGATTGGTTTGATTCCTTAGGCCACTACAGACAACTCCAGTTTGTTCAATTACCAGAAGTCTCAAGTGCTCTTGCAATTCTCCATGATCAATTTCTAGGAGACCCAGCTGCAGTCTTTGAAGCTGCACGACGAGACTATCTCAGCATGAAATGCTGTTCCCTTAATGCTAAGGATCTTGACTTCCATTACAAGCGCATGTCCCTACTCTTCTATAAGCTTAATGGATTCAATGAGCCAACCTTAAAGCATGTCTTTTTGGCCTCCCTTCCAGAAGAACTCCAATCAGACATCCAGCGGCAGCTTACTGCCTCCAATCTTGTCATTGACAACATCTCTCTTGGTAAAATCTTCCAACTTGCAAAAACTTGCCTTGATAAGCTTTGTGAGCAGAAACAGTTTTTCAAAGAACTGTTGAAAGACAAAGAACCATTCAAAAGTGCTTGCAAGAAACCTTATCTGCAGATCAAATGTAAACATAAAAAGGATTGTGATTGCAGTCCTAAAAAGAAAAGGCATTTTCAAAAATTCAAATCTCCAGAATTTTCTTCTAGACATCGTCGACCCAGAAAGTCTTACAGATTCTTCAGAAAGAAGTCTTCTACTTCCCGAGACTTGAAACGACGAAAGTTTAGCCGATGTTTTATCTGCAAGAAAAAAGGTCATTTTGCTAAAGATTGCCCCAACAAAAGGGAAAAATCTATCCGATTACTCGAGCATCTTCAAGCTACAACAGATTATTCCCCAAAAAAAGATGAATTGGAATTCTACTTCTCTGAACAAGATGAACCCAATGATGAAACTGTGTTCGCACTACAACAGTCTTCTGAAGATTCCGACAGTGATTAGTCCCAAGTCATCTTCCACCTTACCTTCCAAATTCCAAAGGCCCATTCCCGCAATTGGTCTTATTGATACTGGAGCCCAGCGCAGTATGTTAAATCCCCACATTCTTCCACCAGATCACTGGATACAGTCTGAAGAACATTTCAAAGCTGTTAATGGCAAATTGTTCACCACCTATTTGATTACCAAAAAACCCATTGGTATTCAAATTTTCCCCAACTGTGTCATTTGGACTAAGGTTATTGGTTCAACTCTTCCTAATAAGGACATCTTATTAGGTTTTGACATCCTTCACCAGATCAAACACCTTCAAATCATTCCCCGTGGAATACGAGTCCAGTCCATGTTCAAACCATTTACCAATATTCTAAAACTCTACAACCTGTATGAAACTCCCTAGTCCTACCAAGATATTTCAACCAAACTTTTGAGTTTCTGTCCAGAGTCTCACTCTGAGTTCACTCATCCAAACCCTTTAAGGAAAAATAAATCTTTCTTCATTAAGTTACCTTTCAAACTCAATGAAGACATTAACCCGACCAAAGCTACCCATCCAGGAATGAGTCCTTCTGACTTACTCCTAGCCTAACAAGAATGTTCCCAACTGTTAGCCCAAGGTCTAATTGAGCCCACAAATTCTCAATGGGCTTGTCAAGCTTTTTATGTTGAAAAGCATTCTGAAATTGTTCGAGGGAAAAAATGCTTTGTCATTGACTATCAGCCATTAAACATGTTTTTACAGGATGACAAGTTTCCTTTGCCCCGCAGACAAAGCATGTTTACTTTTTCCAAAAATGTCCAAATCTTTTCAAAATTTGAGATGACAAATTTCCCTTACCTCGCCGACAAAGCATGTTTACTTTTCTCAAAAATGCCCAGATCTTTTCAAAATTTGATTTAAAATCAGGTCATGGACTTGACTCGAATTCCATGAGGAATGATTTGAAGGTGTTTGATCTGGTGAAGAATGTCAAATCCTAACAAAATATCTTTATTATAAAACTACCTTTTGCATTCCAAATGCTCATTTTCAATGGACAGTTCTACCCTTCGGCCTCAAAACTGCCCCATCCATTTTTCAAAAATCAATGGTCCAAATCTTCCAACCCATCCTACATCATGCATTGATTTATATTGACGATATCTTGCTTTTTTCAGGATCAGATGAAGAACATCGTCAACTGTTAACTCAATTCTATGATATTGTCCAAAGTCATGGAATCATGCTATCTGCCAAGAAAAGCACTATTGCAACATTGAATTTCTTGGTATGATCATTAAAGATGGCCATTACCAGCCAGGACAGCACATTGCCAAAGAATTGCTTCACTTTCCAGATCAACAACTTTCCAAAAGACAAGTCCAACAGTTTCTCGGCAGTATCAATTACATCCGTAATTTCATTCCACATGTGGACCACTACACTCGCCACCTCTCAACTTTATTGAAAAAGCAGCCCCCAAAATGGAATGCTGACCACACAAATGCTGTCACTACTCTCAAGCAAATTGCACAAAATCTGCCTCCTTTAAAGTTGATTGCAGATGGAAAGCGCATACTACAGACAGATGCAAGTGATGAATCATGGGGTGCCATCCTCCTTGAAGAACTCAATGGAAAAGAATACTTTATCGCTTACGCTAGTGGACATTTTTCTGACACACAGAAGCACTACCATAGCGTGTTCAAAGAAATCTTAGCGGTAAAAAATGGCATAAAAAAATTCGAGTATCATCTCATTGGTCACCACTTCCTCATCCGAATGGACAGCTCAGCCTTCCCCAATATTCTCAATTTCAAAGGCAAAACTGTTCCCGAAAAGATGTTACTCAGATTGAAAGATTGGTTTTCCAAATATGACTTCTCAGTTAAGCATATAAAGGGATCCCAGAACCTCATTCCAGATATGCTCTCTAGACTCTCCAAACCAGAACAACCTCTCAGCTTAATCTCCACAACATTTCATTTCCCCATCATTTTCATGGCCACATCACTACCTCCAGAGGCTCTCACCAAGAAAACCTTTCCTTTTGACAAAAAATTTTCCACTATCTTTGCCATCCAAGACTTTGCAAGAAAAGTTGTTTATCGTTTTTTCATGAAAGCCTACCTTGTCACAGACTCCTTTCCATTTTCCACCTTCCACCCAAAAAATTTGTTTCTCACTGGTTTAACTCTTGATCCATCCCGAGAAATCACTGAAGATGAGTTATGGTACCTATGGTGCTTAACTGCTCTCTATGCAACCAAACTAATCCTACCAATCACTCCCACTTTGAACCATCTCCTTAATCCAGACAAAGCTACTTCTCTTAAATGGACATTACTTGAGTGGTTTTCACCAATTCCATGGTGGACAAAGAAACTCCAACAGCTGTCAGAAATCTACAACCTTGAACGTATGCCATCCTCCGAAGTACAAATGTGGACATCTGTGTTCATCATTCACCGGCCTTATTTCCAACATCTAGATACACAGTTTTTTTGGACCCAGGATCAGGTATACGAATGGTTCACTGCACCACACCCTGCCATCATTGACAATGAAATCTAGTCCACCCTGCATAATTATCTCCACCAGTTAAACCACCAAACTCCGCCACATAAGGATATCTTTCACACCTCCCTAGGCCTACAACATGACCTCATCATGATCCCTACTCCATCCGCCGGATCCAAGCCACAATCTACAGGAATCCTTATCAAAGAAGAAAAGTCAGACTACACTGACTTCCTCTTCCAAGACTCTCAAGACCCTTGGGAAGAATTTCTTCCTCTCAGCCAACACCTTCCTCAGTTTCCCCAACCAACAATGGATGAACCTGGACCCTCCGAACCAGGACCATCAACCCAACCTTCCAAAAAACCAACCCGAACCTCCAAAGTTGACAAAGCCACCCAAACTTCCCCTAAGCCTACTCCAAAGTGTACTCCAAGAGACTATAATTGCCCTTACCCACCTTGCCGTGGTCCCTCCTGTAAGCATCCAAAGCTCTCCAAAACCTTTTTCCAAAAGCATCATCACTCTGGCGACACGGACCCAGATGCAACGGAAAGTTCCTCCGAAGATGACTACATGAACCTCTACTCCCCATAAAGTAGTTTGTCTTGTTATGATTTTTCTTGTTGTAATGATTATGTTTTGCTTTTACTTTGTCTTGTATAATTATGGTTGGTTGCTTTTGCTTTTGCTTTAAGCTTTTGTCAAAGTCATGCTTTAATTATTAAAGCATCTTTGTCCCTTTGTAATCATTAAAGGTGTGTCATGATGTAATTTTACTTTCGTTTTTACCTTTTGTAAAAGATAGGGGTCCTGTCCTATCTTCTTGTGAGATATATATCTCCTATATAAGGAGCTCTCTCCTCTCTTCTAAGATATAGAAGTTTGAAAGCAATAAACTCTCGTGTGTTTCTCAACCATGAATTTCTAAACCTTCCTCTCTCTCTCTGCAAATGAAGGTCTAAGAAAAGGAAAAGAAATAACGATTTTAAATTTGTTCATTTTAAAACTTAAGGAAGTATGCTCTGCACTTGCCTCTAGCAAGGATCCTGTGCATCAGAAAGCTTTTGATCGTTTTCTTATCTGGTTTGGTTCCCTGTTTTAGACTAACGAAAAGTCTGTTTTGGGTTGTATAACCTGAGAAGAAAAATGTTTTAAAAGTGTTTCTGATTTATACATGTTTTGGTATCATGAGGATGTCAGAATGGTGTGCCGAAGTGGGTAGATCTAAGGCATGATTTTGAAGCTTGTAGACTAGTTGATGGTGTAGGGTGGCTATTTTGGCAGTGGAAATCTGTTTAGCACCTTGGATTTGAATTTAAACTTGCAAGGTTGTGGGTAAATTAGTATCTTGGAGGGAAAGGTTGAAGTTTGGATAAAAGGTGAGTAAAACACTTCCAGCATGGAGAGTTGTGAGTACGGTTCCAATAACAGCATCTTGGTACTGTTTAAACCGAGTGTCAAGCAGAGCAATGCGAGCTGTAACTAGCAATCCGTTTCGCCCATGAAGGGTAAGGATTAATCTAATGCCGCCAAGGTGGAGATGAGTGTAACCTTCGTGTTTCCAGTTGGAAATCAAGTCAGAAGGAATCTCTAGAGTAACATATTGCTCAGCAGCGGTGGCTTTAAGAGCACACTGATCTAGACGAGAAGACTGGATATATTCTTTAGGATGAGGCCGGGAGTAGAAATGAGAGTACGAATACTGCGGGTAAAGGAATTAGGATGTTTGTACAACTGATAAGGGCTGATAAGAGGGTAGGTAGATTCACTAATTTGAGCAGAGTCTGGGATATAGGAGTATTCGACAAGGTTTTCGATCTTGTTGGTCGTATGGGAAGTGCAGGATTTAGGTAAAGAAAGTGTAGAAGAAAGAGTAACAGGAGTTGAGGACGTAGAAGCCATGAGTGAGGAATTCTCTCTGCGCCTGAAGGCTAATGAGCAAAGAAGAAATAAAGACTTAAATTATACCACTTTGGAAAAATAAGCCTATTATTTTTCTTGGAGAGTAACTATTTTCCCCATTCTTTATACAACTTAGCAGTTTATTATTTTATACATGATCTCTAGATTTCTTTTGAGTTAACCCTTAAAAAAAATTGGAGGCCCATCTAACTAGTAGATATGGAAGATTATTTAGAGCCTTAAAAGATGATGGAAAGGCCATCTTTGATCCGTTTGATCCTTTCTAGCCATCCCTTTTGTGAAATATCCATAGTTAACCCTTTTGAGCCTTTATAAATTAAAAAAAAAACATTTTCTTTGTCAACTTATCATCTTGACCCACTCCGATTTGGAGTATTACCCGATGTCTTATAAGTTCCATCACCTATTTATGTTTGAGAAAAATGTAAACAATTATTTTGTTCAGTGACGTTGTGCCAAACAGAAGCAAAAAACAAAAAACAAAAATTGTTGTTTCAAAAAGAAAAAAATAGCAATAATAGGTGAAATCCACCTTGCAACTTACAAAAAAATAAAAAATAAAAATATCTCTACATTTTTCTCAAACATACACTTTGGTTTCCTTATTTCCCCTCCTTTATTAACCATGTCCCTAGCCTACGTTACGTCCTAATAAAAGTCCTTCTTGATTTTAGGGAACTATAGTCTGAAGTAAAAGCGAATTATATGGGGTAAAAAGATATAGTGGTGCATAAAAAAAAGATAAATAAATTGGGTTGACAATAATTTTTATTTGACTTGAGATCGTATTGTTTCTAAGCTGAAGGCATATTTCTTTCATCATGGTGAGAGCATGTGATATTACTTCCTTATTATTTTCTATCAATTACCATTCATTGGAGTGACTATTTTTATTGGGTTTAATTTCTTTGTGAGAGTGTCACTATTTCCAGTGAGATTTTGGGGTTTAACATGTCATTCTTGAAAGTAGCTATGACAAAGTCTACTGGGCTGATTCATGTGGATAGTTGATGTGGGTGTGATATTTCTTTAAACTGGAGGTAATGCTTATACATTTATTTGATTGCTATAGCAATAAGCTAGTTGGGGGGTGTGTTGAGTGTTAGAAAGTGTATATTTATAAAGGAGAAAATCGTCATTTTACACTTCAAGTTTTACTAACACCCTTACTTGTATGTATTTAACCTTCTTGTGATTTAATTGCATATGTTTTATTTTAATTAAGTATTTTATGTATTTTAGGGGCATTATAGTCATTTCACAATGAACGAGAGATTAGACGGCAAAACGGACATCACTTTTGAACTCAGGACGGTCGAAAACCTTAGGAAGAGCATAAAAAGAAAAATAATATTGTTCCACATGTACGGTACTGTATACGTTACTATTCACGACACTGTTCACCTAGACAGATCGATGGTGTGGCATTGACCAATGATGTGGCATTGACTAATGAGATGTCATGATCCTATTGGACTAAAATTCTTATGCACTGTTGATCGATTACGTGACAACATATCAGTGGACCAAAAATCTCGCATACGATACATGCATTACACAGGATTATTTTCAACTAAACCGCGTTACTGTTCAAGCCGGGTCAAACTTTGTTACTGTTCAAACCGCGTACTGTTGACTGATTATGTGGCGCAATCCTGAGCGTCCAAACTGTTTTTAATATGATGGCCATGATTTACTCAATGTATCTATAAAAAGGGGGCCTCCCCCCCTAATTTGATATCTCTGAATCCATTTTTTGACTCTATTTTCTGTAATTCCTTCTCCATCTTATATTTTCTACGTATTTTAACAAAAATCCAAGTGGCACACCGAATATGACAATCCAGCAACTAACAAAGAAAAGAAATTAAGAGGACACAAAGAATGAAAAGGAAATTGAAGAAAGGGAAGCAAACAAGCAAAGCAACACAATTGATTTGTGTGTAAACTATGTCAAGGAAAATGAATAACTAAAATTCAATTTGATGAAAGTAGAAATACTTGAATCCTTTTACAATCTTTTTTTTTGTACGTTTTTCTCTTTTTTTCTTTTTTTTTTTTATAATCAAAATAAATAAGACATTCAAACCTGATTAGAAACTAGCTCTTATACCAAATGATGCAAATCCCACAATGAAACTTTCAATCCCACACTTAATTTGTAGTTTCAACTTCCTAAGAAAGTTCTAAACAGATTTAAGACAAACAAAACCTTGACCCAATGCTTAAGAAAACATGAACCAAAGGTATAGAGAAGGGTATTGACGCCACACTCAAGAAATAGATGAGAAGGTGAGTGATAAGTCTAAATTTGGAACGCCACAAGAATGCAAATTCTTGATAAGTTCACTAGTTCTCAAAAGAACCAAAGAAAGAATAATCTTTCAAATTCAAATAACATTAATATCAAATGTCATTATATAGCAAGGTTGCTGAATTTAAATAGTAAAAAAAAAACCCAAGATCCTAAAAATACAAATGGAGACATTGGAACAACCCGCCAAGTAGGTTTGTCAAAGGATGTTTCAAAAGTCTTCACCAACCCACCATAAGTAATGCTATCTTTGACAAACTTAATGCTAGCCTACTATAATTAATGTTATCATTGACAAACTTAATGTTAGCCCACCATCATTGATGGTAGACTTACCGTACACATTGACAAACTTGAAACAAAACAAACAAATGAAGTTGAAAAACAAAGGAGTCATTGAAAATCCCAAGTCTGAACAAGCTGTAATGAATTGGTCATACCTCCTTCTAGAGAACTCTAAATCCTTGAAACGAAAGTTGACTCCATCTCTGCACAACTGCAGCAGATCCACCAGAACCTTCAGTCCAGAATTGTTCAACTTGATTCTGAGTTGCGAACTATGCTTGCCCAACGTTACCATGGCCCAGAATTTGATCAAAAAGAAAGGGAGATCAGACGTTTAAAAGCTAAGCTTGCTCAAATTGAATCTGACAAACAAAAACCTTCCCTTTTTACCTCCTCACCTCCTATCCCTTCGATTGGTCCAACTTACCATCCATTTGCTTCGATACTTTCTCCTATCCGACAGTATGAGCCTTCTAAGCTGTTTGGTATGACTCATACCCTTTTTGGAGACAACCCATTACCACCACCACCTAAACCAGAGACACCTCCCACTCTGTTTTCACTTACCATTTTCCTATCATTGCCATGGCTACCTCCTTACCTCTCGAAGCTCTTACCAAAAAACCCTTTCCCTTGAATAAAACATTCTCCTCTGTTTTTGCCATCCAAGAGTTTGCAAGAAAAGCTGTTTTCCGCTAAAGCTTTTCCTGATTCTCCATTTTGGTATCAGAGCCATACCCTCTCCATTTTCTCAAAGTGGTATAATTTAAGTCTTTATTCCTGATTTGATCTTTAGTCTTCAGGGGCAGAGAGAACTCATCCCTATGGCTTCTACTCTTACAGGTTTAACCCTTGACCCATCCAGAGAAATCACTGAAGACGAGTTATGGTACCTCTGGTGCCTAACTACTCTCTATGCAACCAAGCTCATCCTACCCATCGCCCCCACTTTGTCTCATCTCCTTAATCCTGACAAAGCTACCTCTCTCATCTGGACATTACTTGAATGGTTTTCACCAATTCCATGGTAGAGACAAAAGCTCCAACACCTGTCAGAAATCTACAACCTTGATCGTATGCCATTACCTGAAGCTCAAATGTGGACATCCGTGTTCATAATTCACAGGCCTTATTTCCAACACCCAGATACACAGTTCTTTTGGACACAGGATCAGGTATACGAATGGTTCACTGCACCACACCCTTCCATCATTGAAAATGAGATTCAGTCTACCTTACATAACTACCTCCACCAGTTAAACCACCAAACTCCGCCACATAAAAATATTGTTCACACATCCTTAGGCCCACAACATGACCTCATCATGATCCCTACTCCATCAGCCAGATCCAAGCCACCATCCACAGGAATCCTTATCAAAGAGGAAAGGCCAGACTACACTGACTTTCTCTTCCAGGACTCTCAAGACCCTTGGGAAGAATTTCTTCCTCTCAGCCAACACCTTCATCAGTTCCCCCAACCAACAATGGATGAACCTGGACCCTCCGACCCAGGACCATCAACCCGACCTTCCAAAAAATCACCTCGGCCTTCTAAAGTTGACAAAGCCACCCAGACTTCCCCTAGATATACTTCACAGTGTACTCCACGAGCCGCTCATTGCCCTAATCCACCATGCCGTGGTCCCTCCTGTCAACATCCTAATAAATGGAGAATCAGGAAAAGCTTTCATTTTCTTCTCTGGTTATACAACCCAAAACAGACTTTCGTTAGTCAAGATAGGCTACCAAACCAGATAAGAAAACGATCAAAAGCTTTCTGATGCACAGGATCCTTGCTAAAGGCAAGTGCAGAGCATACTTGCTTGAGTTTCAAAATGAACAAATTTAAAACCCTTATTCCTTTTCTTTTCTTTAGGACTTCATTTGCAGAGAGAGAGAGGAGTTTAGAAGTTCATGGTGAGAGAAAAACACACGAGTTTATTTCTGGCAAACTTCTATATCTTACAAAGGAGGTGAGAGTTCCTTATATAGAGGAGGAATCTCAGGAAGATAGGACAGGACCCCTATCGCCATCTTTTATGATCATACCAAGAAATTCGATGGTATCTGTGGCAATGGTGCTTTTCTTGGCAGAGAGCATGATTCCATGACTTTGGACAAGTTCATAGAATTGGTTGAGGAGTCGGTGATGGTCATCATGTGATCCTGAAAAAAGTAAAATATCATCAATATAAATCAGTGCATTAGACAGGAGAGGCTGAAAGATTTTGATCATGGATTTTTGGAAAATGGATGGGGCAGTTTTGAGACCAAAGGGTAGGACCGTCCATTGGAAATGGGCATTGGGAATGCAAAAGGCCGTCTTATATCGCTCAGAGGGTTCAATGCCTAATTGCCAAAAACCTGATTTTAAATCAAATTTTGAAAAGATCTGGGCATTTTTGAGAAAAGTAAACATGCTTTGTCGGCGAGGTAAGAGAAATTTGTCATCTTGTAAAAACATGTTTAAGGGCTGGTAGTCAATGACTAGGCGTTTCTTTCCTCGAACAATTTCAGAATGCTTTTCAACATAAAAGGCTTCGCAAGCCCATTGAGAGGTTGTGGGCTCAATTAACCCTTGGGCTAACAATTGAGAACATTCCTGTTGGGCTAGGAGTAAGTCAGATGGACTCATTCCTGGATGAGTGGCTTTGGTGGGATTAATGTCTTCATTAAGTTTGAAGGGTAACTTAACAAAGAAAGATTGATTTTTCCACAAAGGATTTGGATGGGTGAACTCAGAATGAGACTCTGGACAGAAACTTAAAAGCTTGGTAGAAACATCCTGATATGATGGAGGGGTTTCAGACAGATTGTAGAGTTTCAAGAGATCGGTGAATGGTTTGAACATGGACTTGACTCGAATTCCATGAGGAATGATTTGAAGGTGTTTGATCTGGTGAAGAATGTCAAATCCTAACAGAATGTCTTTATTAGGAAGAGTTGAACCAATGACTTTGGTCCAAATGACACAATTAGGGAAAATCTGGATACCAATGGGCTTTTTGGTAACCAAAGAAGTGGTGAATAGGTTGCCATTAACAGCTTTGAAATGCTCTTCAGATTGAGTCCAGTAGTCTGGTGGAAGAATATGAGGGTTTATCATGCTTCGTTGGGCTCCAGTATCAATAAGACCAATTGCTGGAATGGGCCTTTGGAATTTTGAAGGTAAGATCTGGACCTTGATAGAAGGTATAGGAACTGTAGTATCAAGGGACAAGAGCTGTTGATGGAAAATGACTTGGGACTGGTCACTGTCGGAATCATCAGAAGACTGTTGGAGTGCGAACACTGTTTCATCATTGGGTTCATCTTGTTCAGAGAAGTAGAATTCCAGTTCATCCTGTTGAGGAGAGTAATCCGTAGTAGCCTGAAGATGTTCGACAAGACGAATGGACTTAGCTCTTTTGTTGAGGCAGTCTTTGGCAAAATGACTTTTTTTCCTACAGATAAAACATCTGCTGGATCTTCTTCGTTGGAGTCTTTGGAAGAAGAAGACCTCTTCTGAAGAATCTGTAAGGTTTTCTGGACCTGCGGGTCTGGATTGAAAATTCTGGAGATTTGAACTTTCGAAAATGCCTTTTCTTTTTGGGACTGCAATCACAATCCTTCTTCTGTTTGCATTTGATTTGCAGATAAGGCTTTTGCAGGCACTTCTGAATGGTTCTTTGTCTTTCAACAAGTCCTTGAAGAATTGTTTCTGTTCACAAAGCTTATCAAGACAAGTTCTGGCGAGTTGGAAAATTTGCCAAGAGAGATATTGTCAATGACAAGATTGGAGGCGGTGAGCTGCCGCTGGATGTCTGGTTGGAGTTCTTCTGGAAGGGAGGCCAGAAAGACATGCTTTAGGGTAGGCTCGTTAAATCCATTAAGCTTATAGAATAACAGTGACATGCGCTTGTAATGGAAATCAAGATCCTTGGCATCAAGGGAACAACATTTCATGCTGAGATAGTCTCGGCGGGCAGCTTCAAAGGCTGCAGCTGGGTCTCCTAAGAACTGATCATGGAGAATGGCAAGAGCACTAGAGACTTCTGGTAATTGAACAAACTGCAATTGTCTGTATTGACCAAGAGAGTCAAACCAATCTCTTAGAGCACCCGTAAAACGAGTAGCAAATTCTCTAAGGACTGATTCAGTAGTGGCTCCTGATCTGAGCATTTGGAGATCAATCTAGGCAGACATTTCATTAAGACGATCACGCCATTTATAGGATGGAATATCATCAAAGGTAAACCAGGGACCATTTGATGATTTTTGACTAGATGGAGTAGTTTGGGCCGGAGGAGGCTGGTTGGTGGCAGAAGATTCAGGCATCTCTTCTTCAACATCAGAAGGAATATGAACATATGGTTCAGTCCGAGAGGTTTGTGGGTCAGGTTGAGCCATCAGGATTCTGGTGATATCAGCATAAGATTTTTCAGAATCACTGGTGGATGCCGAAGATTCTGTGTCAGTCTCAGTATGGCTATCTGAAACAGCTAGATTTGAATCAGAAGTTTGGTCATCAGTGGAAGATGGGTGGTCAATGGTATGGGCACTGAATTGGTGCATAGGTTCTTTATCCTTGGATGTAGTAGGAGGTTGGGATTTGGATGGTTCAGGTGGTGATGTTGATGCTGGTGTATAGCCTGGTGATTGTTGGTCAGGGATAATAGTGGAGGAAGGATTGATTGTGACGGGTCGTGGTTGAGGTTTAGGCTTTGGTTTAGGTTTAGGTGGTGGTGGTAATGGGTTGTCTCGAAAAAGGGTATGAGTCATACCAAACAGCTTAGAAGGCTCATACTGTCGGATAGGAGAAAGCATCGAAGCAAATGGATGGTAAGTTGGACCAATCGAAGGGATAGGAGGTGAGGAGGTAAAAAGGGAAGGTTTTTGTTTGTCAGATTCAATTTGAGCAAGCTCAGCTTTTAAACGTCTGATCTCCCTTTCTTTTTGATCAAATTCTGGGCCATGGTAACGTTGGGCAAGCATAGTTCGCAACTCAGAATCAAGTTGAACAATTCTGGACTGGAGGTTCTGGTGGATCTGCTGCAGTTGTGCAGAGATGGAGTCAACTTTCGTTTCAAGGTGTTCAGTTCGTAAACTGATTTTTTCAACTTTGGAATTAATGTTCAACAAAGTATCATTCTGGGCTCTGGCATTTTGAGTTTGCCAGTTGAGGACTGACTCAAAAGGTTTGGGTGGTTCAAGATGACCGGCTGACGTTATGGGTGATGGAATAAAAGGTTTGGACACAACATTTCGTTGGGAATCTATGTGGGTGTCTAATGGAGGAAAAGAGGAAGAATAATCTGAGGAAGCAGATGAAAACATCATACAGCTCAGAGGTGGAGAGGGGATCTGGAACGAGTGAGGAGATTGGAGAGGTGCAACGCTTTGCAAGCCATTGGAGTTCCTTTTTATAGAGAGGTAAAGGAGCTGATGGAGGAGGAGGATCTTGTGGTGGTTTAGGAGTACTGTGGTGACACGAGGCATGAGATTTTTTCTTAGGTTTCTTTTGCCTAGCGGATTCGGGAATATAAGAGTATTCAACAAGGTTTTCTATTTTATTAGCAGTATGGGAAGTGCAAGATTTAGGCAAAGAAAGCGTAGAAGAAAGAGTAACAGGGGTTGATGAGGTAGAAGCCATAGGGATGAGTTCTTAAATGGAGAATCAGGAAAAGCTTTCATTTTCTTCTCGGGTTATACAACCCAAAACAGACTTTCGTTAGTCAAGACAGGCTACCAAACCAGATAAGAAAACGATCAAAAGCTTTCTGATGCACAGGATCCTTGCTAAAGGCAAGTGCAGAGCATACTTGCTTGAGTTTCAAAATGAACAAATTTAAAACCCTTATTCCTTTTCTTTTCTTTAGGACTTCATTTGCAGAGAGAGAGAGGAGTTTAGAAGTTCATGGTGAGAGAAAAAACACACGAGTTTATTTCTGGCAAACTTCTATATCTTACAAAGGAGGTGAGAGTTCCTTATATAGAGGAGGAATCTCAGGAAGATAGGACAGGACCCCTATCTTTAAAGTAAAAGTAAAGTTACATGATTACACACCTTTAATTATTACAAAGAGACAAAGATGCTTTAATAAAGCATGACTTTGACAAAAGCTTAAAGCAAAAGCAAAAGTAAAAGCAAAGCAACTATGATTACAACAAGACAAAACGAGACATAATGATGACAACAAGACAAATCACAACAAGACAAATAACTTTTATGGAGAGTGGAGGTTCATGTAGTCATCTTCGGAGGAACTTTCCGTTGCATCGGGATCTGTATCGCCGGAGTGGTGCGGTTTGCGGAAAAAGTTATTTGGAAGCTTCGGGCGTTTAGGATGTTGACAGGAGGGACCACAGCATGGTGGATTAGGGTAATGAGCGGCTCGTGGAGTACACTGTGAAGTATATCTAGGGGAAGTCTGGGTGGCTTTGTCAACTTTAGAAGGCCGAGGTGATTTTTTGGAAGGTCGGGTTGATGGTCCTGGGTCGGAGGGTCCAGGTTCATCCATTGTTGGTTGGGGGAACTGATGAAGGTGTTGGCTGAGAGGAAGAAATTCTTCCCAAGGGTCTTGAGAGTCCTGGAAGAGAAAGTCAGTGTAGTCTGGCCTTTCCTCTTTGATAAGGATTCCTGTGGATGGTGGCTTGGATCTGGCTGATGGAGTAGGGATGATGATGAGGTCATGTTGTGCGCCTAAGGATGTGTGAACAATATCCTTATGTGCCGGAGTTTGGTGGTTTAACTGGTGGAGGTAGTTATGTAAGGTAGACTGAATCTCATTTTCAATTATGGAAGGGTGTGGTGCAGTGAACCATTCGTATACCTGATCCTGTGTCCAAAAGAACTGTGTATCTGGGTGTTGGAAATAAGGCCTGTGAATTATGAACACGGATGTCCACATTTGAGCTTCAGGTAATGGCATACGATCAAGGTTGTAGATTTCTGACAGGTGTTGGAGCTTTTGTCTCCACCATGGAATTGGTGAAAACCATTCAAGTAATGTCCAGATGAGAGAGGTAGCTTTGTCAGGATTAAGGAGATGAGACAAAGTGGGGGCGATGGGTAGGATGAGCTTGGTTGCATAGAGAGTAGTTAGGCACCAGAGGTACCATAACTCGTCTTCAGTGATTTCTCTGGATGGGTCAAGGGTTAAACCTGTAAGAAACAGATTTTCAGGATGGAAAGTAGAAAATGGAAATGAGTCAGCCATAAGGTAAGCTTTCATGAAAAAGCGGAAAACAGCTTTTCTTGCAAACTCTTGGATGGCAAAAACAGAGGAGAATGTTTTATTCAAGGGAAAGGGTTTTTTGGTAAGAGCTTCGGGAGGTAAGGAGGTAGCCATGGCAATGATAGGAAAATGGTAAGTGGTGGAAAACAGAGTGGGAGGTGTCTCTGGTTTTGAGAGTCTAGATAGCAAATCAGGGATAAGGTTCTGAGATCCCTTTATATGCTTGACTGAAAAATCATATTTGGAAAACCAATCTTTTAATCGGAGTAACATCTTTTCTGGAACAGTTTTGCCTTTGAAATTGAGAATATTGGGAAAGGCTGAGCTGTCCATTCGGATGAGGAAGTGGTGGCCAATGAGATGGTACTCGAACTTTTTGATGCCATGCTTTACCGCTAAGATTTCTTTGAACACGCTATGGTAGTGCTGCTGTGTGTCAGAAAAATGTCCACTAGCGTAGGCAATAAAGTGTTCTTTTCCATTGAGTTCTTCAAGGAGAATGGCACCCCATGATTCATCACTTGCGTCTGTCTGTAGTATGCGCTTTCCATCTGCAATCAACTTTAAAGGAGGCGGATTTTGCGCAATCTTCTTGAGAGTAGTGACAGCATTTGTGTGGTCATCATTCCACTCAGGAGGCTTTTTCTTCAATAAAGCCGAGAGGTGACGAGTGTAGTGGTCCACATGTGGGATAAAATCTCTGATGTAATTGATAATTCCAAGAAATTGCTGGACCTGTTTTTTGGAAAGTTGCTGATCTGGAAAGTGAAGCAACTCTTGGGCAATGTGCTTTCCTGGCTGGTAATGGCCATCTTTTATGATCATACCAAGAAATTCGATGGTATCTGTGGCAATGGTGCTTTTTTTGGCAGAGAGCATGATTCCATGACTTTGGACAAGTTCATAGAATTGGTTGAGGAGTCGGTGATGGTCATCATGTGATCCTGAAAAAAGTAAAATATCATCAATATAAATCAGTGCATTAGACAGGAGAGGCTGAAAGATTTTGATCATGGATTTTTGGAAAATGGATGGGGCAGTTTTGAGACCAAAGGGTAGGACCGTCCATTGGAAATGGGCATTGGGAATGCAAAAGGCTGTCTTATATCGCTCAGAGGGTTCAATGCCTAATTGCCAAAAACCTGATTTTAAATCAAATTTTGAAAAGATCTGGGCATTTTTGAGAAAAGTAAACATGCTTTGTCGGCGAGGTAAGGGAAATTTGTCATCTTGTAAAAACATGTTTAAGGGCTGGTAGTCAATGACTAGGCGTTTCTTTCCTCGAACAATTTCAGAATGCTTTTCAACATAAAAGGCTTGGCAAGCCCATTGAGAGGTTGTGGGCTCAATTAACCCTTGGGCTAACAATTGAGAACATTCCTGTTGGGCTAGGAGTAAGTCAGATGGACTCATTCCTGGATGAGTGGCTTTGGTGGGATTAATGTCTTCATTAAGTTTGAAGGGTAACTTAACAAAGAAAGATTGATTTTTCCACAAAGGATTTGGATGGGTGAACTCAGAATGAGACTCTGGACAGAAACTTAAAAGCTTGGTAGAAACATCCTGATATGATGGAGGGGTTTCAGACAGATTGTAGAGTTTCAAGAGATCGGTGAATGGTTTGAACATTGACTTGACTCGAATTCCATGAGGAATGATTTGAAGGTGTTTGATCTGGTGAAGAATGTCAAATCCTAACAGAATGTCTTTATTAGGAAGAGTTGAACCAATGACTTTGGTCCAAATGACACAATTAGGGAAAATCTGGATACCAATGGGCTTTTTGGTAACCAAAGAAGTGGTGAATAGGTTGCCATTAACAGCTTTGAAATGCTCTTCAGATTGAGTCCAGTAGTCTGGTGGAAGAATATGAGGGTTTATCATGCTTCGTTGGGCTCCAGTATCAATAAGACCAATTGCTGGAATGGGCCTTTGGAATTTTGAAGGTAAGATCTGGACCTTGATAGAAGGTATAGGAACTATAGTATCAAGGGACAAGAGCTGTTGATGGAAAATGACTTGGGACTGGTCACTGTCGGAATCATCAGAAGACTGTTGGAGTGCGAACACTGTTTCATCATTGGGTTCATCTTGTTCAGAGAAGTAGAATTCCAGTTCATCCTGTTGAGGAGAGTAATCCGTAGTAGCCTAAAGATGTTCGACAAGACGAATGGACTTAGCTCTTTTGTTGGGGCAGTCTTTGGCAAAATGACCTTTTTTCCTACAGATAAAACATCTGCTGGATCTTCTTCGTTTGGAGTCTTTGGAAGAAGAAGACCTCTTTCTGAAGAATCTGTAAGGTTTTCTGGACCTGCGGGGTCTGGATGAAAATTCTGGAGATTTGAACTTTCGAAAATGCCTTTTCTTTTTGGGACTGCAATCACAATCCTTCTTTTGTTTGCATTTGATTTGCAGATAAGGCTTTTTGCAGGCACTTCTGAATGGTTCTTTGTCTTTCAACAAGTCCTTGAAGAATTGTTTCTGTTCACAAAGCTTATCAAGACAAGTTCTGGCGAGTTGGAAAATTTTGCCAAGAGAGATATTGTCAATGACAAGATTGGAGGCGGTGAGCTGCCGCTGGATGTCTGGTTGGAGTTCTTCTGGAAGGGAGGCCAGAAAGACATGCTTTAGGGTAGGCTCGTTAAATCCATTAAGCTTATAGAATAACAGTGACATGCGCTTGTAATGGAAATCAAGATCCTTGGCATCAAGGGAACAACATTTCATGCTGAGATAGTCTCGGCGGGCAGCTTCAAAGGCTGCAGCTGGGTCTCCTAAGAACTGATCATGGAGAATGGCAAGAGCACTAGAGACTTCTGGTAATTGAACAAACTGCAATTGTCTGTATTGACCAAGAGAGTCAAACCAATCTCTTAGAGCACCCGTAAAACGAGTAGCAAATTCTCTAAGGACTGATTCAGTAGTGGCTCCTGATCTGAGCATTTAGAGATCAATCCAGGCAGACATTTCATTAAGACGATCACGCCATTTATAGGATGGAATATCATCAAAGGTAAACCAGGGACCATTTGATGATTTTTGACTAGATGGAGTAGTTTGGGCCGGAGGAGGCTGGTTGGTGGCAGAAGATTCAGGCATCTCTTCTTCAACATCAGAAGGAATATGAACATATGGTTCAGTCCGAGAGGTTTGTGGGTCAGGTTGAGCCATCAGGATTCTGGTGATATCAGCATAAGATTTTTCAGAATCACTGGTGGATGCCGAAGATTCTGTGTCAGTCTCAGTATGGCTATCTGAAACAGCTAGATTTGAATCAGAAGTTTGGTCATCAGTGGAAGATGGGTGGTCAATGGTATGGGCACTGAATTGGTGCATAGGTTCTTTATCCTTGGATGTAGTAGGAGGTTGGGATTTGGATGGTTCAGGTGGTGATGTTGATGCTGGTGTATAGCCTGGTGATTGTTGGTCAGGGATAATAGTGGAGGAAGGATTGATTGTGACGGGTCGTGGTTGAGGTTTAGGCTTTGGTTTAGGTTTAGGTGGTGGTGGTAATGGGTTGTCTCGAAAAAGGGTATGAGTCATACCAAACAGCTTAGAAGGCTCATACTGTCGGATAGGAGAAAGCATCGAAGCAAATGGATGGTAAGTTGGACCAATCGAAGGGATAGGAGGTGAGGAGGTAAAAAGGGAAGGTTTTTGTTTGTCAGATTCAATTTGAGCAAGCTCAGCTTTTAAACGTCTGATCTCCCTTTCTTTTTGATCAAATTCTGGGCCATGGTAACGTTGGGCAAGCATAGTTCGCAACTCAGAATCAAGTTGAACAATTCTGGACTGGAGGTTCTGGTGGATCTGCTGCAGTTGTGCAGAGATGGAGTCAACTTTCGTTTCAAGGTGTTCAGTTCGTAAACTGATTTTTTCAACTTTGGAATTAATGTTCAACAAAGTATCATTCTGGGCTCTGGCATTTTGAGTTTGCCAGTTGAGGACTGACTCAAAAGGTTTGGGTGGTTCAAGATGACCGGCTGACGTTATGGGTGATGGAATAAAAGGTTTGGACACAACATTTCGTTGGGAATCTGTGTGGGTGTCTAATGGAGGAAAAGAGAAAGAATAATCTGAGGAAGCAGATGAAAACATCATACAACTCAGAGGTGGAGAGGGATCTGGAACGAGTGAGGAGATTGGAGAGGTGCAACGCTTTGCAAGCCATTGGAGTTCCTTTTTATAGAGAGGTAAAGGAGCTGATGGAGGAGGAGGATCTTGTGGTGGTTTAGGAGTACTGTGGTGACACGAGGCATGAGATTTTTTCTTAGGTTTCTTTTGCCTTTTGGTTACATAATCGTCATCCTCTTCCCAATCATCCCAGCAGGGACAATCTGGGTCACAGTGGCCGGAACCAGGGACATCCCAAAGGAAATGTCCATTTTGTTTGGCTGGATAAACAGGGAAACCGTCAGAATTGAACCCTGTAATAGGCAAATCTTTTTGAGCTGTCTGTACAGCTGTGATCATGGATGAATAAGTGAAAGAGAGCCGAGGAGGCTCTTGAGGAGCACTGGGAGGCGGTTTAAAGGTCATTCTGACCGTGCCATCTGGTCGCCTTTCAAACATACTTTCAGATGTCTGAACTGGGGCTGTATTATTATGGAACTGCTCATAGTTTGAGATCCATTCAAGAGGCATAAGCTTAAGGAGTTCGTGGCGAGGAATTTGCCTGGGGATCTGAATGATGGTTGGAATTTGGTCAGATTCAGCTAACACCATGAGAGTGTCAGAGTGGTGTTCTGGAGTGGGTAGATCTAAGGCATGATTCTGAAGTCGATAGACCAGTTGATGGTGTAGGGTGGCTATTTTAGCAGTGGAGATTTGTTCAGCACCTTGGATCTGGACTTGAACTTTCAGGGTTGTAGGTAGATTTGGATCTTGAAGAGAAAGATTGAAGTTGGGATAAAAGGTGAGTAAGACACTGCCAGCATGTAAGGTGGTGAGGACAGTACCGATAACGGCATCTTGGAACTGTTTAAACCGAGTATCCAAGAGAGCAACACGAGCGGTAACAGGTAAACCTTTGCGCCCATGTAGGGTAAGGATAAGCCTGATGCCTCCTAGATGAAGATGAGTGTATCCTTCACGTTTCCAATTTGAAATGAGCTCTGAAGGAATTTCTAGTGTAACATATTGCTCAGCAGAGGTGGCTTTAAGAGCACACTGATCCAGACGAGAAGACTAGATATATTCTTTAGGGTGTGGCCGTTTAGTAGAGATAAGGGTACGGATGCTGCGGGTAAAGGAATTGGGTCGTTTGTACAAATGGTAAGGACTAATAAGAGGGTAGGTGGATTCACTGATTTGAGCGGATTCGGGAATATAAGAGTATTCAACAAGGTTTTCTATTTTATTAGCAGTATGGGAAGTGCAAGATTTAGGCAAAGAAAGCGTAGAAGAAAGAGTAACAGGGGTTGATGAGGTAGAAGCCATAGGGATGAGTTCTCTCTGCCCCTCTCCATTTTCTCAAAGTGATATAATTTAAGTCTTTATTCCTGATTTGATCTTTAGTCTTCAGGGGCAGAGAGAACTCATCCCTATGGCTTCTACCTCATCAACCCCTGTTACTCTTTCTTCTACGCTTTCTTTGCCTAAATCTTGCACTTCCCATACTGCTAATAAAATAGAAAACCTTGTTGAATACTCTTATATTCCCGAATCCGCTCAAATCAGTGAATCCACCTACCCTCTTATTAGTCCTTACCATTTGTACAAACGACCCAATTCCTTTACCCGCAGCATCCGTACCCTTATCTCTACTAAACGGCCACACCCTAAAGAATATATCCAGTCTTCTCGTCTGGATCAGTGTGCTCTTAAAGCCACCTCTGCTGAGCAATATGTTACACTAGAAATTCCTTCAGAGCTCATTTCAAATTGGAAACGTGAAGGATACACTCATCTTCATCTAGGAGGCATCAGGCTTATCCTTACCCTACATGGGCGCAAAGGTTTACCTGTTACCGCTCGTGTTGCTCTCTTGGATACTCGGTTTAAACAGTTCCAAGATGCCGTTATCGGTACTGTCCTCACCACCTTACATGCTGGCAGTGTCTTACTCACCTTTTATCCCAACTTCAATCTTTCTCTTCAAGATCCAAATCTACCTACAACCTTGAAAGTTCAAGTCCAGATCCAAGGTGCTGAACAAATCTCCACTGCTAAAATAGCCACCCTACACCATCAACTGGTCTATCGACTTTAGAATCATGCCTTAGATCTACCCACTCCAGAACACCACTCTGACACTCTCATGGTGTTAGCTGAATCTGACCAAATTCCAACCATCATTCAGATCCCCAGGCAAATTCCTCGCCACGAACTCCTTAAACTTATGCCTCTTGAATGGATCTCAAACTATGAGCAGTTCCATAATAATACAGCCCCAGTTCAGACATCTGAAAGTATGTTTGAAAGGCAACCAGATGGCACGGTCAGAATGACCTTTAAACCGCCTCCCAGTGCTCCTCAAGAGCCTCCTCGGCTCTCTTTCACTTATTCATCCATGATCACAGCTGTACAGACAGCTCAAGAAGATTTGCCTATTACAGGGTTCAATTCTGACGGTTTCCCTGTTTATCCAGCCAAACAAAATGGACATTTCCTTTGGGATGTCCCTGGTTCCGGCCACTGTGACCCAGATTGTCCCTGCTGGGATGATTGGGAAGAGGATGACGATTATGTAACCAAAAGGCAAAAGAAACCTAAGAAAAAATCTCATGCCTCGTGTCACCACAATACTTCTAAACCACCACAAGATCCTCCTCCTCCATCAGCTCCTTTACCTCTCTATAAAAAGGAACTCCAATGGCTTGCAAAGCGTTGCACCTCTCCAATCTCCTCACTCGTTCCAGATCCATCTCCACCTCTGAGTTGTATGATGTTTTCATCTGCTTCCTCAGATTATTCTTCCTCTTTTCCTCCATTAGACACCCACACAGATTCCCAACGAAATGTTGTGTCCAAACCTTTTATTCCATCACCCATAACGTCAGCCGGTCATCTTGAACCACCCAAACCTTTTGAGTCAGTCCTCAACTGGCAAACTCAAAATGCCAGAGCCCAGAATGATACTTTGTTGAACATTAATTCCAAAGTTGAAAAAATCAGTTTACGAACTGAACACCTTGAAACGAAAGTTGACTCCATCTCTGCACAACTGCAGCAGATCCACCAGAACCTCCAGTCCAGAATTGTTCAACTTGATTCTGAGTTGCGAACTATGCTTGCCCAACGTTACCATGGCCCAGAATTTGATCAAAAAGAAAGGGAGATCAGACGTTTAAAAGCTGAGCTTGCTCAAATTGAATCTGACAAACAAAAACCTTCCCTTTTTACCTCCTCACCTTCTATCCCTTCGATTGGTCCAACTTACCATCCATTTGCTTCGATGCTTTCTCCTATCCGACAGTATGAGCCTTCTAAGCTGTTTGATATGACTCATACCCTTTTTCGAGACAACCCATTACCACCACCACCTAAACCTAAACCAAAGCCTAAACCTCAACCACGACCCGTCACAATCAATCCTTCCTCCACTATTATCCCTGACCAACAATCACCAGGCTATACACCAGCATCAACATCACCACCTGAACCATCCAAATCCCAACCTCCTACTACATCCAAGGATAAAGAACCTATGCACCAATTCAGTGCCCATACCATTGACCACCCATCTTCCACTGATGACCAAACTTCTGATTCAAATCTAGCTGTTTCAGATAGCCATACTGAGACTGACACAGAATCTTCGGCATCCACCAGTGATTCTGAAAAATCTTATGCTGATATCACCAGAATCCTGATGGCTCAACCTGACCCACAAACCTCTCGGACTGAACCATATGTTCATATTCCTTCTGATGTTGAAGAAGAGATGCCTGAATCTTCTGCCACCAACCAGCCTCCTCCGGCCCAAACTACTCCATCTAGTCAAAAATCATCAAATGGTCCCTGATTTACCTTTGATGATATTCCATCCTATAAATGGCGTGATCGTCTTAATGAAATGTCTGCCTGGATTGATCTCCAAATGCTCAGATCAGGAGCCACTACTGAATCAGTCCTTAGAGAATTTGCTACTCGTTTTACGGGTGCTCTAAGAGATTGGTTTGACTCTCTTGGTCAATACAGACAATTGCAGTTTGTTCAATTACCAGAAGTCTCTAGTGCTCTTGCCATTCTCCATGATCAGTTCTTAGGAGACCCAGCTGCAGCCTTTGAAGCTGCCCGCCGAGACTATCTCAGCATGAAATGTTGTTCCCTTGATGCCAAGGATCTTGATTTCCATTACAAGCGCATGTCACTGTTATTCTATAAGCTTAATGGATTTAACGAGCCTACCCTAAAGCATGTCTTTCTGGCCTCCCTTCCAGAAGAACTCCAACCAGACATCCAGCGGCAGCTCACCGCCTCCAATCTTGTCATTGACAATATCTCTCTTGGCAAAATTTTCCAACTCGCCAAAACTTGTCTTGATAAGCTTTGTGAACAGAAACAATTCTTCAAGGACTTGTTGAAAGACAAAGAACCATTCAGAAGTGCCTGCAAAAAGCCTTATCTGCAAATCAAATGCAAACAGAAGAAGGATTGTGATTGCAGTCCCAAAAAGAAAAGGCATTTTCGAAAGTTCAAATCTCCAGAATTTTCATCCAGACCCCGCAGGTCCAGAAAACCTTACAGATTCTTCAGAAAGAGGTCTTCTTCTTCCAAAGACTCCAAACGAAGAAGATCCAGCAGATGTTTTATCTGTAGGAAAAAAGGTCATTTTGCCAAAGATTGCCCCAACAAAAGAGCTAAGTCCATTCGTCTTGTCGAACATCTTCAGGCTACTACGGATTACTCTCCTCAACAGGATGAACTGAAATTCTACTTCTCTGAACAAGATGAACCCAATGATGAAACAGTGTTCGCACTCCAACAGTCTTCTGATGATTCCGACAGTGACCAGTCCCAAGTCATTTTCCATCAACAGCTCTTGTCCCTTGATACTACAGTTCCTATACCTTCTATCAAGGTCCAGATCTTACCTTCAAAATTCCAAAGGCCCATTCCAGCAATTGGTCTTATTGATACTGGAGCCCAACGAAGCATGATAAACCCTCATATTCTTCCACCAGACTACTGGACTCAATCTGAAGAGCATTTCAAAGCTGTTAATGGCAACCTATTCACCACTTCTTTGGTTACCAAAAAGCCCATTGGTATCCAGATTTTCCCTAATTGTGTCATTTGGACCAAAGTCATTGGTTCAACTCTTCCTAATAAAGACATTCTGTTAGGATTTGACATTCTTCACCAGATCAAACACCTTCAAATCATTCCTCATGGAATTCGAGTCAAGTCCATGTTCAAACCATTCACCGATCTCTTGAAACTCTACAATCTGTCTGAAACCCCTCTATCATATCAGGATGTTTCTACCAAGCTTTTAAGTTTCTGTCCAGAGTCTCATTCTGAGTTCACCCATCCAAATCCTTTGTGGAAAAATCAATCTTTCTTTGTTAAGTTACCCTTCAAACTTAATGAAGACATTAATCCCACCAAAGCCACTCATCCAGGAATGAGTCCATCTGACTTACTCCTAGCCCAACAGGAATGTTCTCAATTGTTAGCCCAATGGTTAATTGAGCCCACAACCTCTCAATGGGCTTGCCAAGCCTTTTATGTTGAAAAGCATTCTGAAATTGTTCGAGGAAAGAAACGCCTAGTCATTGACTACCAGCCCTTAAACATGTTTTTACAAGATGACAAATTTCCCTTACCTCGCCGACAAAGCATGTTTACTTTTCTCAAAAATGCCCAGATCTTTTCAAAATTTGATTTAAAATCAGGTTTTTGGCAATTAGGCATTGAACCCTCTGAGCGATATAAGACAGCCTTTTGCATTCCCAATGCCCATTTCCAATGGACGGTCCTACCCTTTGGTCTCAAAACTGCCCCATCCATTTTCCAAAAATCCATGATCAAAATCTTTCAGCCTCTCCTGTCTAATGCACTGATTTATATTGATGATCACATGATGACCATCACCGACTCCTCAACCAATTCTATGAACTTGTCCAAAGTCATGGAATCATGCTCTCTGCCAAGAAAAGCACCATTGCCACAGATACCATCGAATTTCTTGGTATGATCATAAAAGATGGCCATTACCAGCCAGGAAAGCACATTGCCCAAGAGTTGCTTCACTTTCCAGATCAGCAACTTTCCAAAAAACAGGTCCAGCAATTTCTTGGAATTATCAATTACATCAGAGATTTTATCCCACATGTGGACCACTACACTCGTCACCTCTCGGCTTTATTGAAGAAAAAGCCTCCTGAGTGGAATGATGACCACACAAATGCTGTCACTACTCTCAAGAAGATTGCGCAAAATCCGCCTCCTTTAAAGTTGATTGCAGATGGAAAGCGCATACTACAGACAGACGCAAGTGATGAATCATGGGGTGCCATTCTCCTTGAAGAACTCAATGGAAAAGAACACTTTATTGCCTACGCTAGTGGACATTTTTCTGACACACAGCAGCACTACCATAGCGTGTTCAAAGAAATCTTAGCGGTAAAGCATGGCATCAAAAAGTTCGAGTACTATCTCATTGGCCACCATTTCCTCATCCGAATGGACAGCTCAGCCTTCCCCAATATTCTCAATTTCAAAGGCAAAACTGTTCCAGAAAAGATGTTACTCCGATTAAAAGATTGGTTTTCCAAATATGATTTTTCAGTCAAGCATATAAAGGGATCTCAGAACCTTATCCCTGATTTGCTATCTAGACTCTCAAAACCAGAGACACCTCCCACTCTGTTTTCCACCACTTACCATTTTCCTATCATTGCCATGGCTACCTCCTTACCTCCCGAAGCTCTTACCAAAAAACCCTTTCCCTTGAATAAAACATTCTCCTCTGTTTTTGCCATCCAAGAGTTTGCAAGAAAAGCTGTTTTCCGCTTTTTCATGAAAGCTTACCTTATGGCTGACTCATTTCCATTTTCTACTTTCCATCCTGAAAATCTGTTTCTTACAGGTTTAACCCTTGACCCATCCAGAGAAATCACTGAAGACGAGTTATGGTACCTCTGGTGCCTAACTACTCTCTATGCAACCAAGCTCATCCTACCCATCGCCCCCACTTTGTCTCATCTCCTTAATCCTGACAAAGCTACCTCTCTCATCTGGACATTACTTGAATGGTTTTCACCAATTCCATGGTGGAGACAAAAGCTCCAACACCTATCAGAAATCTACAACCTTGATCGTATGCAATTACCTGAAGCTCAAATGTGGACATCCGTGTTCATAATTCACAGGCCTTATTTCCAACACCTAGATACACAGTTCTTTTGGACACAGGATCAGGTATACGAATGGTTCACTGCACCACACCCTTCCATCATTGAAAATGAGATTCAGTCTACCTTACATAACTACCTCCACCAGTTAAACCACCAAACTCCGCCACATAAGGATATTGTTCACACATCCTTAGGCCCACAACATGACCTCATCATGATCCCTACTCCATCAGCCAGATCCAAGCCACCATCCACAGGAATCCTTATCAAGAGGAAAGGCCAGACTACACTGACTTTCTCTTCCAGGACTCTCAAGACCCTTGGGAAGAATTTCTTCCTCTCAGCCAACACCTTCATCAGTTCCCCCAACCAACAATGGATGAACCTGGACCCTCCGACCCAGGACCATCAACCCGACCTTCCAAAAAATCACCTCGGCCTTCTAAAGTTGACAAAGCCACCCAGACTTCCCCTAGATATACTTCACAGTGTACTCCACGAGCCGCTCATTGCCCTAATCCACCATGCCGTGGTCCCTCCTGTCAACATCCTAAACGCCCGAAGCTTCCAAATAACTTTTTCCGCAAACCGCACCACTCCGGCGATACAGATCCCGATGCAACGGAAAGTTCCTCCGAAGATGAATACATGAACCTCCACTCTCCATAAAAGTTATTTGTCTTGTTGTGATTTGTCTTGTTGTCATCATTATGTCTCGTTTTGTCTTGTTGTAATCATAGTTGCTTTGCTTTTACTTTTGCTTTTGCTTTAAGCTTTTGTCAAAGTCATGCTTTATTAAAGCATCTTTGTCTCTTTGTAATAATTAAAGGTGTGTAATCATGTAACTTTACTTTTACTTTAAAGATAGGGGTCCTGTCCTATCTTCCTGAGATTCCTCCTCTATATAAGGAACTCTCACCTCCTTTGTAAGATATAGAAGTTTGCCAGAAATAAACTCGTGTGTTTTTCTCTCACCATGAACTTCTAAACTCCTCTCTCTCTCTGCAAATGAAGTCCTAAAGAAAAGAAAAGGAATAAGGGTTTTAAATTTGTTCATTTTGAAACTCAAACAAGTATGCTCTGCACTTGCCTTTAGCAAGGATCCTGTGCATCAGAAAGCTTTTGATCGTTTTCTTATCTGGTTTGGTAGCCTGTCTTGACTAACGAAAGTCTGTTTTGGGTTGTATAACCCGAGAAGAAAATGAAAGCTTTTCCTGATTCTCCATTTTGGTATCAAATACAATTTTTATTCCGAATTTGACCTTTCTATATTTGATACAAATTGTGTATTTGGCTGCCCAATAAATTGAATAATGCCCACAATGCCTTGTCTTCTCTTCAAGCCCAATTCATGATGTCTTGCATCTTGAATTGCATTTTCAATCCATATTTTCTCAATTAATCCATTTAAAGTAGCTTGCATCTTTTTGGCTCTTGCTCTTGTAATTGGGCCTCCATGAATGTGTAAAGGATCACTTGAAGTTTTAATGGTATTCCCTTGATGGTTCTCATCAAATTCAAATCATTTTCACCACAAATCCAACCACCCTCATACAAAATTAATTCTACACACAATTAAAATCTACCTCCTCATGGGATCAACACTCGTCACCATTGATCTATACTCCAATAAATTCGTGCACTTGTGAGTTCAATAAAATTTGCACAATAGTAGAATTGTTTACACATGTTAAACACATTGAGTTCTAATGTCATGTTGCCAAAAGATAAATTCATTAATCCATTCTTACAATTAATCAAAGCATTAGCAGCGGCTAAAAATGTTCGACCCAATATAATAGGAATTTGTTTGCATTCGTTAGCAATTGGTTCCGCTTCCAAAATAATAAAATCTGTGTATATGAATTTATCGACTCGGACTAATACATCTTCAATTATTCCTTTTGGAACCTTAATCAATCTATCAACAAGTAAAAGAGTGGTAGAAGTTGGTTTTAATTCACCGAGATTAAGTTGTTGGTACACTGAGTAAGGAAGCAAATTAACACTGGCACCAAGATAAAGTAAAGCATGTCCAATTTTATGATTCCCAATAGTGCAAGAAATAGTTGGATAACCAAGATCCTTGTATTTCAAAGTACTATTGGTTGAGAGAATGGAACTTATCTTTTTTGCTAGAAAAGCTCTCTTTTGCACCGTATGTTTCCTTTTCACCGTGTACAGATCTTTCAAAAATTTAACATAATAAGGTACCTATTTAATGACATCCAACAGAGAAATCTTGACCTTTACTTGTTTAAAAACTTCATAAATTTTTAGACTGTAGTTTGATTTCTTTAGCTTGATTAGTGCTTGAGGAAATGAGGGTACAAGAGGAAAGTTGGTTATTTCTTCATGGGTTAAAGATTCGACAGACTTTTCTCTATTTTTCTAAAATTGAATCTTTACTAATTTCACGAGGGTCCACAATGTGTTTTTCAACCACCTTACCACCATGAAGGGTACCAAACCAGATAAGAAAATGATCAAAAGTTTTCTGATGCACAGGATCCTTGCTAAAGGCAAGTGCAGAGCATATTTGCTTAAGTTTCAAAATGAACAAATTTAAAATCCTTATTCCTTTTCTTTTCTTTAGGACTTCATTTGCAGAGAGAGAGAGGAGTTTAGAAGTTCATGGTGAGAGAAAACACACGAGTTTATTTCTGGCAAACTTCTATATTTTACAAAGGAGGTGAGAGCTCCTTATATAGAGGAGGAATCTCAGGAAGATAGGACAAGACCCCTATCTTTAAAGTAAAAGTAAAAGTTGCATGATTACACACATTTAATTATTACAAAGGGACGAAGATGCTTTAATAAAGCATGACTTTGACAAAAGCTTAAAGCAAAAGCAAAAATAAAAGCAAAAGCAACCATGATTACAACAAGACAAAACGAGACATAATGATGACAACAAGACAAATCACAACAAGACAAATAACTCTTAGGGAGAGTGGAGGTTCATGTAGTCATCTTCGGAGGAACTTTCCGTTGCATCGGGATCTGTATCACTAGAGTGGTGCGGTTTGCGGAAAAAGTTGTTTGGAAGCTTCGGACGTTTAGGATGTTGGCAAGAGGGACCACGGCATGGTGGATTAGGGCAATGATAGGCTCGTGGAGTACACTGTGAAGTATACTTAGGGGAAGTCTGGGTGGCTTTGTCAACTTTAGAAGGCCGAGGTGATTTTTTGGAAGGTCGGGTTGATGGTCCTGGTTCAGAGGGTCTAGGTTCATCCATTGTTGGTTGGGGGAACTGATGAAGGTGTTGGCTGAGAGGAAGAAATTCTTCCCAAGGGTCTTGAGAATCTTGGAAAAGAAAGTCAGTGTAGTCTGGCCTTTCTTCTTTGATAAGGATTCCTGTGGATGGTGGCTTGAATCTGGCTGATGGAGTAGGGATCATGATGAGGTCATGTTGTGGGCCTAAGGAGGTGTGAACGATATCCTTATGTGGCGGAGTTTGGTGGTTTAACTTGTGGAGGTAGTTATGTAAGGTAGGCTGGATCTCATTTTCAATGATGGCGGGATGTGGTGCAGTGAACCATTCGTATACCTGATCCTGTGTCCAAAAGAACTGTGTATCTGGGTGTTGGAAATAAGGCCTGTGAATAATGAACACGGATGTCCACATTTGAGCTTCAGAGAATGGCATACGATCAAGGTTGTAGATTTCTGACAGGTATTGGAGCTTTTGTCTCCACCATGGAATTGGTGAAAACCACTCAAGTAATATCCAAATGAGAGAGGTAGCTTTGTCAGGATTAAGAAGATGAGACAAAGTGCGGGCGATGGGTAGGATAAGCTTGGTTGCATAGAGAGTAGTTAGGCACCAGAGGTACCATAACTCGTCTTCAGTGATTTCTCTGGATGGGTCAAGGGTTAAACCTGTAAGAAACAGATTTTCAGGATGGAAAGTAGAAAATGGAAATGAGTCAGCCATAAGGTAAGCTTTCATGAAAAAGCGGAAAACAACTTTTCTTGCAAACTCTTGGATGGCAAAAACAGAGGAAAATGTTTTATTTAAGGGAAAGGGTTTTTTGGTAAGAGCTTCGGGAGGTAAGGATGTAGCCATGGCAATGATTGGAAAATGGTATGTGGTGGAAAACAGAGTGGGAGGTGTCTCTGGTTTTGAGAGTCTAGATAGCATATCAGAGATAAGGTTCTGGGGTCCCTTTATATGCTTTACTGAAAAATCATATTTGGAAAACCAATCTTTTAATCGAAGTAACATCTTTTCTGGAACAGTTTTGCCTTTCAAATTGAGAATATTGGGGAAGGCTGAGCTGTCCATTTGGATGAGGAAGTGGTGGCCAATGAGATGGTACTCGAACTTTTTGATGCCATGCTTTACCGCTATGGCTCTGATACCATACCAAAAATGGGCCGAAGCCTAACTCAGCCCCAAAAGAGCTCTCAAAGGGTGAGGACTGCCTATCACTTATAAGCTAGCACACAGCCAGGATCCCAACCGATGTGGGATGAGGTGCTTATCGTTCACACACTCATATTCCCCCCGGTGAACACCTGGGCTCTAATACCTGTTTGGGCCGAAGCCTAATTCAGCCCCAAAAGAGCTCTCAAAGGGTGAGGACTGCCCAGCACTTATAAGCTAGCACACAGCCAGGATCCCAACCGATGTGGGATGAGGGTGGGAAGAATTTTTTCAAAAATTGTGCTTGCATTTCATCCCAAGTTCTTATGGATCCTGACCTAAGATTTTGTGGCCAAGTTTTAGCTTTATCCTTTAGTGAGAGAGGACAAAACTTAAGCCTGATTATATTCATGCTACAATTTTGATTAGTACATGTGTTACAGACTTCCTTAAATTCCCTTAAATGCAAATATGGATTTTTAGACACAAAACCGTGAAAAGTAGGAAAAAGTTTAATGATACTAGGTTTGAAATTAAAACGTGATGCATCAGGAGGGAAAATTGTGCATGATGGTGACCCTGTTCTAGTAGGATGCATGAAGTCTCTAAGAGTCCTAGGCTGTTCATGAAGATTTTGCAAGGCTTGGTCATTTTCGTGCTTCAAAAAATTTTCAGCTCCTACGTTAGCCATATCTAAGGGTGGTGAAGGTGATCTTCTAATTAATTTGCCACTATTTGTACGAGACCAACGACACATGCAATGCTAATGAGGTGTGTTAAACCAATGATGCATAAAATGCTAAATGAAAATTGCAGGAAAAAAAACTGGAAATTAAATAAGCAAAAAAATGCGAATTGTAAATAAAAAAAACTGAAAATAAATAAAATAAATAAATTAGGAGGTGAAACCAGCCATAAACAAAGAAATTAAAAGAAACAATTTAGGCGATATTTTAAAACCAGCCATATAATAAAGAATAAAATTAAATTAATTAATGTACAAGAATAAATAAACTGAAATTAAAATGCTAGGCGGTAGAACCAACCATTTAAAATAAATGCGGAAAGTAAATTGCAGAAATTTAAAAAATAAATTCGATTTTGGGACTGCTTTGCAAAGGTTTCTAGGCTAAAATAAAGTTTCTCACAAATTTTATGGATAATATTAAGGTTTGAAAAGAGAAGGGGTGCTAACTGAAGTTTTGCAAAAAGAGAATAAAATAGGATCACGTAAAGACAATAATGACAAAAAATAAATAAATTAAAAATAAATTAAAGACAAACTAACACCAAATTTAAAAAATTCTCCGGCAACGGCGCCAAAAACTTGACACAACTGAAAAATATATTACTCCCAAATATAAGAGTGTCTAGTTATAATATAACCTGGTGAGTCCAGGGTCGAACCACATGTAATTTTAAATCTAGTAGTCAATTTAAAACTAAGAAAATTAATTGTGGGGAAAAATATTATTTGAAATCAATTTAAAAATATGTTAAGGTTTGGGATTCACTCTATGTATTCAAACTATAATTTTAATACTCTCTCATTTATATTTTGTCTCACTTTTACCAGTTAATTATTATATCATTTAATTTTATGTGTGTGAATAAATATAGAATAAAGTACCTAATGTGCCACACTATATTAATGTGTCGACATTAAAAGTTCAAATCTCTAGAATAAAATAAACTTAAAAACTCATTTAAGAAAATAATAAATTTAATAGTTTGAAACATTGAGCTTCACCCTTCACCTCAGCTTAATAAATTAGCCACTCATATTGAAAGAAAACACAACACTCTATTTATTTGATAAACTTTTGAAATACGTTACAAGAAAGTTGATTACACAACAAAAGAAGAAAAAGAAGAAAAGGACACAATTCCTCAGCTGCACTCTATTCTCTCTCGGCTTAAGCTCTCTCTGCTAAGCTCTCTCCTTCTCCATCAATCACTCCCTGTATTTCCTTGCCTTTTATAGGCAAGGAATGCATTATCTTTATTTATTATTATTATTATTTTATTATTATTATTATTATTATTATTATTATTATTATTATTATTATTATTATTATTATTATTATATATGTACATTGAAATGTGTAATGGTCAAGTGGACATGATGGCCACTTGACCATCACAAGAAACCAAATTGCTTGGTTTTTGTTCTTTTGTTCTTTTTTTTATTTTTTTATCTTTTTTATTCATTTTCATTTTTATTTTTTTATTTATTTACATCTCCTCAATAATGCTTCTAAATTGCTCCAGCAGTCCTTCTTTATTCCCGCTTTAAATTTCAATTTATTCCTGAAAAATATTTATAAGATAAAAATTAACATATTGCGAATTAATTTAACAAAGATTTATTTGGGGAGCATTTATATAATTTATAAGTAATGAACGCATTAATCGACACAATAATTAAAAAACTAATAATTTTAATAATTTTATCCTTATTAAATGTACACTTTTTAGTGTCAATCACTTACACTGCCTGATTAAGCGCTGGAAGCATATTCTCGTCCATGTAGCTTGTTCTATCCTTGTTGTAGGCAGGTATTTTAGGGCTGCTGCAGCTGTAGACTCTCCTGCAATTCTCTCCACTATCCTTATAGTAATGGCTCCTTCATTCTTTATTCGCTAATCACTGTCCTCAAATTGCACTCCCGAGGCTTCACAAATTCTTGTGATAAGAGAAGGGAATAGTAATGCAACAAATTTGTGCTTTTTCATAGCACAATCCTTAATTTCCCTCTTAATGATTTTGCCTACATTTATCACTAAGCCCTTAACTGGGCCAATAAAGGAGGCCGAGTCTGTCTTAAGAGACTATTGTCGTGTAGGTAGTTGGCGTTAATTGAGATTTCAAAATCTTGACCCAAACTTTGGCTATACGTTTCAAATCTATTCTACTAACCACTCATCCCTCTTCATTCATCCACTCACTACCAGGAACAATCAATGTTTTGAAAACTTCCCCCCATTTTTTCACAGTCATGTTCTAAGAAAATTGCGTGTATTCACACTCTACGGTAGTGGACTAATCATAAAAGGCGTTAATAATTCTAGAGTCTAAAGGGACTTGTACTTGCCTTACAAAAATATTGCGTTGATCCTACTGCAGCATGTTGAAGTAGAATTCTTTGACAACCAGGACAATTAGGTCTTGAGGGTAAGAGCAAAATTTTAGCCATCTTCGCCTTCCTACAGAATTATAAATGTTGCCTATTAGACCCGTGGATTGCTTGGGAAATATGAAGCCCTTTTTCGTGGCTCTATAAATTCCTCAAATTTGTAGCCTTGTAGCTATGAAAGAGTGAATGGTCCTTTAATCGAGCATCTCTCGTCTTGAGCTTTGGCATTACTAAAGCATACTAGACAGAATTGTATGGTGCCTAAAAGAGAAGTAAATTGTAAAAGAAATTGAAAATAATAATGAGAGTTATCGATGAGAAGAGACGCCACAATGAATCCCTAATTTATATCTGGTGATAAAATAGAAAAAAGAAAGGTAATTAAGAAGATAAGTTGAAAATAAGATTTGAAATTTAAAACAAATCTAATTTAGAAAGGAAATTATATTTGTCACAATAATTTAAGGATTGTACAATCCTTCCTTATCTGCAACTCTAGTCTACTGACGCCAACCTGACACATTCGTAACAGTAAAAATTTCCAGAGTTTCACCAATGCAATTGTAAATATCGCTGCTGCAACAATTAATTCGGTGCTGCAGTAATTGCAATAAATTCCCCTGTTGGATGAGAACCACTTTCAAACTGTAATGTGGCATGTGATGCTGCAGCAACTTTATGTCAATTTCTTTGCCCCTTTTTTAATTTATAAAAATATGTTGCAACAATCTATTTAAAATGACAAAAATCGTAAATTAAAGCATGTAAAACTAAACTTAAGTTTTCAGGAAAAATTGAAACAACTCCCCTCATTATTGGGTTGCCTCCCAATTAGCTCTTGATTTTAGGTCCTTTAGACTAACCATCTTGATTGCTCATGTTGGGTCCCTCATGGATAAGTCCTTCCTTGGGTGATTCATAGAAGCTCCCATGTAATGCTTCACTCTGTGCCAATTAACCTTGAATTCTTGATCTGTTCTCTCATTTAAGAGTTCAACAGCTCCATGAGGATATACTTTGACAAGCTTGAAAGGTCCTAACCATCTAGATTTCAATTTTCTAGGAAAGAGCTTTAATCTTGAGTTATAAAGAAAGACTTGAGTGCTTGGAATAAGTTACCTCTGCTGGATTCTCTGATCATGCCATTCCTTGGCCTTTTCCTTATAAATTCTTGCATTTTTATAAGAAAATAACCTGAACTCCTCTAGCTCACAAAGTTGTAATTTTCTTTGCTCTGCTGTAGTAGTCATATCCATTTTCAGTTCCTTGACTGCCTAATATGCTTTTTGCTTTAGGTATAATGGCAAGTGACACACTTTTCCATAAATAATTTTATACGGTGACATGCCAATTGGAGTTTTATATGTTCTTCTATAAGCCCATAAGGAGTCATTTAATCTAAGTGAACAATCCTTTCTGTTGGGACACAAATTTCTCCAAAATGGTATAATCTATTTGGTATTACTCTTACTTCTTCCAATTATACTTCCTCTTTTCCTCCTTTAGAAACCCACACAGATTCTCAACGTAATATTGTGTCCAAACCTTTTATCCCTTCACCCATAACCTCAACTAGTCATCTTGAACCACCCAAACCTTTTGAATCATTCCACAATTGGCAATCTCAAAATGCCAGAGCTCAGAATGATACATTGTTGAATATCAGTTCCAAAGTTGAGAATATCAATTTACGAACTGAACAACTTGAGACAAAAGTTGACTCCATTACTGCAGCAAATCCATCATAATCTCCAGTTCATAATTGCCCAACTTGATTCTAAGTTACGAATCATGCTTGCCCAACGGTGTTATGGCCCATAATTTGACCAAAAGGAACGAGAGATTAGACGTTTAAAAGCTGAGCTTGATCGGATTGAATCCAAGAAGCAACGACCTACTCTTTTTACCACCACACCTCCTATCCCTTCCATAGGTCCCACTTATCATCCCTTTGCCTCTATGCTCTCTCCTATCAGACAGTATGAGCCTTCTAAGCTATTTGGTATGACTCATACCCTTTTTCGAGATAACCCATTGCCACCCGCACAAAAGCCAAAACCAAAGCCTAAACCTCAGCCACGACCTGTCCCAATTTATCCATCCTTCACTACTCTCCCTGATTAGCACTCACCAGGTTATACTCCTACACCTCCACCACCTCAATCCCAACCTCCTATCCAATCCAAGGATAAAGAACCCATGCACCAGTTCAATGCCCACACAATCGACCACACATCCTCTACAGATGCCCAAACTTCTGATTCAAATCTAGTTGTTTCAGATAGTCATTCTGAAACCGAAACAAAATCTTCAGAGTCTTCACTGTCCACCAGAAACTCTGAAAAATCATATGCTGACATCACCAGAATCTTGATGGCTCAACCTGACCAATATACCCAAGGCCAAACCTCTCGGACTGAACCATATGTTGATATTCCATCTGAAGTTGAAGAAGAGATACCTGAATCTTCTGCAACTAATCAACCTCCTCCGACTTCGGCCCAATCTTATTCCCACAATAAAAAATCATCAAATGATCCATGGTTCATCTTTGATGATATCCCATCATCTAAATAGCGTGACCGACTTAATGAAATGTCTCTTGCAAATGCTACGACCAGGAGCCACAACTGAATCAGTTCTTAGAGAATTTGCTACTCGTTTTACAGGTGCTCTAAGAGATTGGGTTGATTCATTAGGCCACTATAGACAACTCCAGTTTGTTTAATTACCAGAAGTCTCCAGTGCCCTTGCAATTCTCCATGATCAATTTCTAGGAGACCCAGCTGCAGTCTTTGAAGTTGTACGACGAGACTATCTTAGCATGAAATGCTGTTCACTCAATGCTAAGGATCTTGATTTCCATTACAAGCGCATGTTCCTACTCTTCTATAAGCTTAATGGATTCAATGAGCCAACCTTAAAGCATGTCTTTTTGGCCTCCCTTCCAGAAGAACTCCAACCAGACATCCAGCGGCAGCTCACCGCCTCCAATCTTGTCATTGACAACATCTCTCCTGGCAAAATCTTTCAACTTGCCAAAACTTGCCTTGATAAGCTTTGTGAGCAGAAACAATTTTTCAAAGAACTGTTGAAAGACAGAACCATTCAAAAGTGCTTGCAAGAAACCTTATCTGCAGATCAAATGTAAATTAAAGAAGAATTGTGATTGCAGTCCAAAAAAGAAAAAGCATTTTCAGAAATTCAAATCTCCGGAATTTTCATCTAGATATCGCCGACCCAGAAAGTCTTATAGATTCTTCAGAAAGAAGTCTACTTCTTCCATAAACTTGAAACGACGAAAGTCTAGCCGATGTTTTATTTGCAAGAAAAAAGGTTATTATGCCAAGGATTGCCCCAACAAAAGGGAAAAATCTATTCGGTTAGTCGAGCATCTTCAAGCCACAACAGATTATTCCCTTGAAAAAGATGAATTGGAATTCTATTTCTCTGAACAAGATGAACCCAATGATGAAACCGTGTTCATACTACAACAGTCTTCTGATGATTCCGATAGTGATCAGTCCCAAGTCATTTTCCATCAACAGCTATTATCCCTTGACACTACAGTTCCTATACCTTCCATTAAACTCCACATCTTACCTTCCAAATTTCAAAGGCCCATTCCAGCAATTGGTCTTATCGACACTGGAGCCCAGCGCAGTATGTTAAACCCCCATATTCTTCCACCAGATTACTGGATACAATCTGAGGAACATTTCAAAGCTGTTAATGGCAAACTATTCACCACCTCTTTAATTACCAAAAAACCCATTGGTATTCAAATTTTCCCCAATTGTGTCATTTGGACCAAGGTCATTGGCTCAACCCTTCCTAATAAAGATATTTTGTTAGGTTTTGACATCCTTCATCAGATCAAACACTTTCAAATCCTTCCCCGTGGAATACGAGTCCAGTCCATGTTCAAACCTTTTACTGACATCTTGAAACTTTATAATATGTCTGAAACCCCTCCGTCTTACCAGGATATTTCAACCAAACTTTTGAGTTTCTGTCCAGAATCCCACTCTGAGTTCACTCATCCAAACCCATTGTGGAAAAATAAGTCTTTCTTCATTAAGTTACCTTTCAAACTCAATAAAGACATTAACCCAACCAAAGCTACCCATCCAAGAATGAGTCCTTCTGAATTACTCCTAGCTCAACAGGAATGTTCTCAACTGCTAGTCTAAGGTCTCATTGAACCCACAACTTCTCAATGGGCTTGCCAAGCCTTTTATGTTGAAAAGCATTCTGAAATTGTTCGAGGGAAGAAACGCTTAGTCATTGACTACCAGCCATTAAACATGTTTTTACAGGATGACAAGTTTCCTTTACCCCGTAGACCAAGCATGTTTACTTTTCTCAAAAACGCCCAAATCTTTTCAAAATTTGATTTAAAATTTGGTTTTTGGCAATTAGGCATTGAACCCTCCGAGCAATATAAAACTGCATTTTGCATTCCAAATGCTCATTTCCAATGGACAGTTCTACCTTTCGGCCTCAAAATTGCCCCATCCATTTTTCAAAAATCAATGGTCCAAATCACATGATGAACATCATCACCTGTTAACTCAAGTCTATGATATTGTTCAAAGTCATGGAATCATGCTATCTACTAAGAAAAGCACCATTGCGACTGATAACATTGAATTTCTTGGTATGATCATCAAAGATGGCCATTACCAGCCAGGAAAGCACATTGCCCAAGAATTGCTTCACTTTCCAGATCAGCAACTTTTCAAACGACAAGTTCAACAGTTTCTCGGCATTATCAATTATATCCGTGACTTCATTCCACATGTGGACCACTACACTCGCCACCTTTCGGCTTTATTGAAAAAGAAGCCCCCATAATGGAATGCTAACCATACAATTACTATCATTACCCTCAAGCAAATCGTACAAAATCCGCCTCCTTTAAATTTGATTGCAGATGGAAAGCGCATACTACAGACAGATGCAAGTGATGAATCATGGGGTGCCATCCTCCTTGAAGAACTCAATGGAAAAGAATACTTTATCGCTTACGCTAGTGGACATTTTTCTGACACACAAAAACACTACCATAGCGTGTTCAAATAAATCTTAGCGGTAAAGAATGGCATCAAAACATTCGAGTACCATCTCATTGGCCACCACTTCCTCATCTGAATGGACAGCTCAGCCTTCCCCAATATTCTCAATTTCAAAGGAAAAACTGTTCCCGAAAAGATGTTACTCAGATTGAAAATTGGTTTTCCAAATATGACTTTTCAGTTAAGCATATAAAGGGATCCCAGAACCTCATTCCAGACATGCTCTCCAGACTCTCCAAACCAGAACAACCTCTCACCTTGATCTCCACAACATTTCATTTTCCAATCATCTTCATGGCTACATCCCTACCTCCAGAGGCTCTCACCAAGAAAACCTTTCCTTTGGCAAAAACTTCTCCACTATCTTTGCCATCCAAGAATTTGCAAGAAAAGCTGTTTATCGTTTTTTCATGAAAGCCTACCTTGTCACAAACTCCTTTCCATTTTCCACCTTCCACCCAGAAAATATGTTTCTCACTGGTTTAACTCTTGATCTATCTAGAGAAATCACTGAAGATGAGTTATGGTACATATGGTGCTTAACTGCTCTCTATGCAACCAAACTAATTCTCCCAATCACTCCCACTTTAACCCATCTCCTTAATCCGAACAAAGCAACCTCTCTTACATGGACATTACTTGAGTAGTTTTCACCAATTCCCTGGTGGAGAAGAAAACTCCAACAACTGTCAGAAATCTACAACCTTGAACGTATGCCATCCTCTGAAGCACAAATGTGAACATCTGTGTTTATTATTCACAGGCCTTATTTCCAACATCCAGATACACATCTCTTTTGGACACAGGATCAGGTATATGAATGGTTCACCGTACCACACCCAGCCATCATTGACAATGAAATCCAATCTACCCTGCATAATTATCTTCATCAGTTAAACCACCAAACCCCACCACATAAGGATATCTTTCACACCTCCCTAGGCCCACAACATGACCTCATCATGATCCCTACTCCATCCGCCAGATCCAAACCAAAATCCACAAGAATCCTCATCAAAGAAGAAAAGCCAAACTACACTAACTTCCTCTTCCAAGATTCTCAAGAGCCTTGGGAAGAATTTCTTCCTCTCAGCCAACACCTTCATTAGTTTCCCCAACCAACAACGGATGAACCAGGACCCTCCCAACTAGGACCATCAACTCAACCTCCCAAAACTCCAGCCCAATCCATAGCTGACTAAGCCACCCAAACATCACCTCAGCCAAGAACCCGAAGAGAAAGAAATTGCCCCTACCCACCTTGTCGTGGTCCCCACTATAAGCATCCAAAGCTCTCCAAAACTTTTTTCCAAAAGCATCATCACTCTGGTGATACGGACCCAGATGAAACGGAAAGCTCCTCCGAAGACGATTACATGAATCTCCACTCTCCATAAAGTAGTTTGTCTTGTTGTAATGATGTTTTACTTTATGATTTTGTCTTATATAATTATTAAGGCTTGCTTTTACTTTACCTTTGGCTTTTGCCATAGTCATGCTTTAATTATTAAAGTTGTAAAAGTCCTTGTAAGTATGATTTATCTTTTGTAAAAGTCCTGATCGGTGGGCTTGGCTTTCTAAAAAGGTGTGCTATAGGATATGATCACTTGAGAAGTCATGTTCTCAAGGATATATGTCTTTTTACTTTTGCTTTTGAAAAAGATAGGGGTCCTGCCCTATCTTCCTGAGATTTCTCCTATATAAGGAGTTATCTCTCTCGTAAGATATAGAAATTTGAAAGCAATAAACTCTCGTGTGTTTCTAAATCATGAATTTCTAAACTCTTCTCTCTCTCTCTGCAAATGAAGGTCTAAGGAAAAGAAAAGAAATAAGGATTTTAAATTTGTTCATTTTGAAACTTAAGGAAGTATACTCTGCACTTGCCTCTAGGAAGGATCCTGTGCATCAGAAAACTTTTGTTGATTTCTTATTTGGTTTGGTACCCTGTTCTAGACTAACAGAAAGTCTATTTTAGGTTGTATAACCTAAGATAAAAATATTTTAAAAGTTTTTCTGGTTCTCCATTTGAGTATATCGACAGGAAATCGACGACGTAAATTCCAGAGGTGATCCTGAATAGGCACTAGTCTGGTCTGCACTGTCGGATAACAAGTCACGTACTTTTATGGTATCAGAGCCCAAGTTTGTTTCATTTTTCCAAAGTGGTATAATCTAAGTCTTTATTCCTTCTTTGCTCTTTAGCCTTCAGGCGCAGCGAGAACTCATCCCTCATGGCTTCTACTTCCTCAACTCCTATTACTCTTTCTTCTACACTTTCTTTACCTAGATCTTGCACTTCTCATACCGCCCATAAAATTGAAAACCTTGTAGAATATTCCTACATCCTTGAATCAGCCCAAATAAGTGAGTCATCCTACCCTCTCATCAGCCCTTATCAACTGTACAAATGCCCCGGTTCCTTTACCCGCAGTATCCATACTCTCATCTCTACTAGACGGCCCCAACCTAAAGAATATATCCAGTCTTCTCGCCTAGACCAATATGCTCTTCAGGCAACCTCTACTGAGCAATATGTCACTCTGGAAATCCCTTCAGAGTTAATTTCCAACTGGAAAAGAGAAGGTTATACTCATCTTCATCTTGGAGGCATCAGATTAATCCTTACTCTTCATGGGAGAAAAGGGTTACCGGTCACAGCTCGCATTGCTATGCTTGATACCCGGTTTAAACGATATGAAGATGCTGTTATAGGCACTGTCCTCACAACTCTCCATGCAGGAAGTGTTTTACTTGCCTTCTACCCAAACTTCAACCTTTCTCTCCAAGACCCCAATTTGCCTACAACCTTGAAAGTTCAAGTTCAAATCCAAGGTGCTGAACAAATTTCTTCCACTAAAATAGCCACATTACACCACCAATTGGTCTATAGGCTCCAAAATCATGCCTTAGATCTACCCACTCCGAAACACCATTCTAATACCCTTATGGTGTTAGCTGAATCTGACCAAATCCCAACCATCATCCAGATTCCAAGAAAAATTTCTCATCATGAGCTCATCAAGCTTATGCCTCTTGAATGGATCTCCAATTATGAGCAGTTCCATAACAACACAGCTCCAATTCAGACATCTGAAAGCATGGTTGAAAGACGACCAGACGGAACAGTCCGAATGACTTTTAAACCACCTCCAAGTGCTCCACAAGAGCCTCCTCAGCTCTCCTTTACCTATTCCTCCATGATCACAGCTGTTCCGACGGCTCAAGAAAATTTCCCCATTGTAGGGTTCAATTATGAAGGATACCCTGTTTATCCCGCAAAGTAAAATGGACATTTCCTATGGGATGTTCCCTGCTCAGGCATGTGTGACCCAACCTGTCCCTGCTGGGATGATTGGGAAAAGGAAGATAATTATGTTCCCAAGAGAAAAAGGAAACCTAAAAAACCCTCTTCTGCCTCATGTCACCATAGTACTCCTAAACCACCACAATATCCTCCACCTCCACCAACTCCTTTACCCCTCTACAAAAAGGAACTCAAATGGATTGCAAAGCGTTGCACCTCCAAAATTCCTTCACCAGTTTCTGATCCATCTCCACCTCTAAATTGTATGATGTTTTCACCTACTTCTTCCGATTATACTTCCTCTTTTCCTCCTTTAGAAACCCACACAGATTCTCAACGTAATATTGTGTCCAAACCTTTTATCCCTCCACCCATAACCTCAACTGGTCATCTTGAACCACCCAAACCTTTTGAATCAGTCCTCAATTGGCAATCTCAAAATGCCAGAGCCCAGAATGGTACATTGTTGAATATCAACTCCAAAGTTCAGAATATCAGTTTACGAACTGAACAACTTGAGACAAAAGCTGACTCTATTACTGCACAACTGCAGCAGATCCATCATAATCTCCAGTCCAGAATCGCCCAACTTGATTCTGAGTTACGAACCATGCTTGCCCAACGGTGTTATGGCCCAGAATTTGACCAAAAGGAATGAGAGATTAGACGTTTCAAAGCCGAGCTTGAACGGATTGAATCCGAGAAGCAACGACCTACTCTTTTTACCACCACACCTCTTATCCCTTCCATAGGTCCCACTTATCATCCCTTTGCCTCTATGCTCTCTCATATCAGACAGTATGCGCCTTCTAAGCTATTTCGAATGACTCATACCCTTTTTCGAGATAACCCATTGCCACCCGCAAAAAAGCCTAAACCTCAGCCATGACCTGTCCCAATTCATCCATCCTTCACTACTCTCCCTGATCAGCACTCACCAAGTTATACTCCTACACCTCCACCACCTCAATCCCAACCTCCTATCCAATCCAAGGATAAAGAACCCATGCACCAGTTCAGTGCCCACACAATCGACCACACATCCTCTACAGATGCCCAAACTTCTTATTCAAATCTAGTTGTTTTAGCTAGTCATTCTGAAACCGAAACAAAATCTTCAAAGTCTTCATTGTCCACCAGCAACTCTGAAAAATCATATGCTGACATCACCAAAATCTTGATGGCTCAACCTGACCAACATACCCAAGGCCAAACCTCTCGGACTGAACCATATGTTGATATTCCCTCTGAAGTTGAAGAAGAGATACCTGAATCTTCTGCAACTAATCAACCTCCTCCGACTTCGACCCAATCTCATTCCCACAGTCAAAAATCATCAAATGGTCTATGGTTCACCTTTGATGATATCCCATCATCTAAATAGCGTGACCGATTTAATGAAATGTCTCTTGCAAATGCTACGACCAGGAGCCACAACTGAATCAGTTCTTAGAGAATTTGCTACTAGTTTTACGGGTGCTCTAAGAGATTGGGTTGATTCATTAGGCCACTATAGACAACTCCAGTTTGTTCAATTACCAGAAGTCTCTAGTGCCCTTGCAATTCTTCATGATCAATTTCTAGAAGACCCAGCTGCAGTCTTTGAAGCTGCACGACGAGACTATCTTAGCATGAAATGTTGTTCACTCAATGCTAAGGATCTTGATTTGCATTACAAGCGCATGTCCCTGCTCTTCTATAAGCTTAATGGATTCAATGAGCCAACCTTAAAGCATGTCTTTTTGGCCTCCCTTCCAGAAGAACTCCAACCAGACATCCAGCGGCAGCTCACCGCCTCCAATCTTGTCCTTGACAACATCTCTCTTGGTAAAATCTTTCAACTTGCCAAAACTTGCCTTGATAAGCTTTGTGAGCAGAAACAATTTTTCAAAGAACTATTGAAAGACAAAGAACCATTCAAAAGTGCTTGCAAGAAACTTTATCTGCAGATCAAATGTAAACAGAAGAAGAATTGTGATTGCAGTCCAAAAAAGAAAAGGCATTTTCGGAAATTCAAATCTCCAGAATTTTCATCTAGATATCGCCGACCCAGAAAGTCTTACAGATTCTTCAGAAAGAAGTCTTCTTCTTCCAGAGACTTGAAACGATGAAAGTCTAGCCGATGTTTTATTTGCAAGAAAAAAGGTCATTATGCCAAGGATTGCCCCAACAAAAGGGAAAAATCTATTCGGTTAGTCGAGCATCTTCAAGCCACAACAAATTATTCCCCCGAAAAAGATGAATTGGAATTCTATTTTTCTGAACAAGATGAACCCAATGATGAAACCGTGTTCGCACTACAATAGTCTTTTGATGATTCCGATAGTGATCAGTTCCGATTCATTTTCCATCAACAGCTATTATCCCTTGACACTACAGTTCCTATACCTTCCATTAAACTCCACATCTTACCTTCCAAATTACAAAGGCCCATTCCAGCAATTGGTCTTATCGACACTAGAGCCCAGCGCAGTATGTTAAACCCCCATATTCTTCCACCAGATTACTGGATACAATCTGAGGAACATTTCAAAGTTGTTAATGGCAAACTATTCACCACCTCTTTAATTACCAAAAAACCCATTAGTATTCAAATTTTCCGCAATTGTGTCATTTGGACCAAGGTCATTGGCTCAACCCTTCCTAATAAAGAGTCCATTTGTTTGTGGATGATATGTTGTAGCAATCTTATGCTTTATTCCATACTTGGTCAATGCTGTAGCAAATGTTCTGCTGCAAAAATGTGTTCTTTCATCACTAATAATGGCTCTTGGAGCACCAAATCTTGAGAAGATGTTTTCTAAAGGAACTTCACTAAAACCTTGGCATCATTTGTTGATAATGCTACAGCTTCCACCCATTTAGGGGCATAGTCTACAGCCACTAAGATGTATAGGTTGCCGAAACAGGGTGGGAATGGTCCCATAAAATTATCCCTCATACATCAAAAAGTTCTACTTTCAAAATGTTAATGAGCGGCATCTCATGCTTTTGAGAGATGTTCCCTACCCATTTAACAAACTCATAAGCATCTTTAAAAATAGAGGGCCAATAGTAACCTGATTGTAGGACTTTTGTTGTTGTCATGTGCCCTCTATTTTTAAAGGGCACATGACAGGCCTACAAGATGTCTGAAATTTCCATATATGGTATGGCCTAAACACATCTTGTACAGGTAAAGCTCATCCCACTAGTAACCACTATCTTGAACAAACCTCTTTTTCTACTGGTAACTCAAATCTAGTGGTAATAGTCCACTTATCAAATCGTTAGCAAAATTTGCATACCATGGGAATCCCGCTTGTTGTAGCATCTGAGAGTGTTGTACCATTAACAATTGCTCATCAGGAAATGTTTCTATGATATCTTACTTTGTCATAATGCTTTCATCTACTTGCAGCCTTTTTTCTCCTTGATCTCCAAGTCAAACTCTTGTAGCAACAAGATCCATCTAATCAACCTTGGTTTGGCATCCTTATTTGAAATCAAGTAATTTATAGCCGAGTGATCTGTATAAACAGTCACTTTGGTGCCAACCAAATAAGCTTTGAATTTATCAAATGCAAAATCAACTGCCAGCAACTCTTTTTCAATGGTAGTATAATTTAGTTGTGCATTAACTAGAGTCTTGCTGGTATAATAAATGGAATGAAAAATCATGCATTTCCTTTGTCCTAGCACTGCTTCTAGGGTGTCAAAAAAACCCACCCGGAGCGGATTCGACCTGGACCCAGCCAATCTGATTTGGGTTTGTACTAAAAAAAGGGATTCAGGCATGAGATTCTCAAACTCGGGCATTTTCGGGCACAGTTCCGAGCTTAGAACCAAAAACCTAAAACCCATACCAGTTTTTTAATAAATTAGAAAAGAAAATATAAATACAAAATCCAAAACCCAAATCGCCAAATGTCCAATTCCCTAATTTCCTCCAACGCTCTAAGTCAACAGCAGCCACCACCCATTATCACCCGTCATATCATCTCTTCTCGGTTGCTAACTTGGCTTGGCATGTAGCTTTGCTCAGTTGCTTCATCTCTTGTGCGACTGTGATAGTGAGTCATTCGTGCAGCCCCTTATGGTGCCCGTCAACCACCATCACTCTGCCATCACAGCCAGTTAGTCTCAACCACCACTACCAACCCCAAGTATTGATTTTTTACTTCTTAATTTTTCCTTTCATATAATTTTTCTGATTTAGTTAAAAAAATGATGAAATTATTAGATTATTTGATGTTATATTGTTTTATTTATGCTTTGTATTTTTTTGGATGCTAATATGTTATGCTCGAGCTGATTTTTTATAATGATAAACATAAGTAATACAATAATATGAGCTGATTTTTATGATAGTAAACATTTGAATTTTGATATTAATAAACTTATGTAATATGTGTTATATTTCATTAACACAAAAATATAGCCGCAGCACGTACGATTGCTAATTTATGGGAAAAAAATCATTAATCGTGTAGTAAAATTATAGAGAGAAATATGGAAACTGACTTGCACGAGTTTTTCGCACACGCGTTTTGACAGTCTCCTTAATTTCTTTGCTATTGTAACAACAGAGTAGTGCAATGTTAAACTAATAATGAGGTTGAGGATATTTTAGTGTCAACCGTGAATGATAGGAAGAAAAAAGAAGAAACCGAAAAAAGGAAGAAAGTCTCTGATGTTTGGGAGCACTTTATAAAAATAATGGTTAATGGAGAACAAAAGGCATTGTAGTGATGCGAATCCCACAATGAAACTTTCAATCCCACACTTAATTTGTAGTTTCAACTTCTCAAGAAAGTTCTAAACAGATTTAAGACAAACAAAACCTTGACTCAATGCTTAAGAAAACATGAACCAAAGGTATAGAGAATGGTATTGACGCCACACTCAAGAAAAAGATGAGAAGGTGAGTGATAAGTCTAAATTTGGAACGCCACAAGAATGCAAATTCTTGATAAGTTCACTAGTTCTCAAAAGAACCAAAGAAAGAATAATCTTTCAAATTCAAATAACATTAATCTCTAATTTTTTTTACATAGCAAGGTTGCTGAATTTAAATAGGCTAAAAGAAACCCAAGATCCTAAAAATACAAATGGAAACATTGGAACAACCCTCCAAGTAGGTTTGTCAAAGGATGTTTCAAAAGTCTTCACCAACCCACCATAATTAATGCTATCTTTGACAAACTTAATGCTAGCCTACTATAATTAATGCTATCATTGACAAACTTATTGTTAGCCCACCATCATTGATGGTAGACTTACCTTACACATTGACAAGCTTGAAACAAAACAAACAAAAAAGTTGAAAAACAAAGGAGTCGTTGAAAATCCCAAGTCTGAACAATCTGTAAAGAATTGGTCATAATTCCTTCTAGAGAACTCCAAATCCAGCTCTCTGATACCAGTGGGTAGTTGTATACCAGCCGATATACACTTATCCAGTTAATACCAAATCCGAAATCCATTTTTGAAAACCATTTTTCATGATACCACCCGAAAACCTTTAAAGAGGGTGAACGTTGTGAGAAAATACTTTCAATTTTAGAAAACTCGGTTTTGGAGGATAAACAGGACCTTTCTGATGCACAGGATCCTCAAGCTAGAGGCAAGTGCAGAGCATACTCAGTTGAGAAATATTTGAGGTGAGCGTATCATTCCTAATTCGAATAATTTCTTCGATTCCTAGAAGAGAGGGAGAGGTTTAGGGAAACATGATATAGAAAACTTAAGCTTTTTATTTCCGAATTGGCCCCCCTACAACTGAGATCAAGGGTGCTTTATATAGAGGATCCTTGAGAACATGCCCTCCCAAGTGATCATATTCTAATGCACACCTTTTTAGAAAGCCAAGCCCGCCAAGCGAGACTTTTACAAAAGATAAAGCATACTTACAAGGACTTTTACCAAAATAAAGCACACCGACAAGGACTTTGATAAAAGTAAAGCATACCGACAAGGACTTTGATAAAAGTAAAGCATACCGACAAGGACTTTGATAAAAGTAAAGCATACCAACAAAGACTTTAATTAAAGAAAAGCACACTGACAAGGACTTTGACTAAAGACAAACGGGAGTCACATGCTTGCATCAAGAGCGATCATGGAGTGGATGGATAGCGCGATGGCGACACATCTCCTGTGTCCTTTTCATATCGTCGCTTGTGCCGACGCCTTTGTCGCTTGTCGAGATAAGCTTCAGCTTGTTGATACTTTGCTTCATCAACTTCAGACAAGCGCTGCGAGGTAGATGCAGCGGGAGAGGCTGGGGTAGCGACAGAATGACGAGGACTGTCAATAGGGAGAAGGGACTGAAAATCTTCCCATGGGTCCTGAGCATCTTGGAATAAGACATTTGTGTAGTCAGGACGTTGTTCCATAACAAGAATTCCCTGAGGACTTGAGCTTGAACCTGGAGTATAGCCTTGTGATTTTGGAATTATTTCAAGGGTATGTGATGGTCCAATGGAGGTGTGGTGAATATTTGTGGCAGGTTGAGGAACATTGTTAAGCTCCATGAGATAGGTTTTGAGAACGTTGGTGACTGATCTATCATGGATAAAGGTATAAGGATGAGGATAGGTTTTCCATTCATATGCCATGTCCTGTGTCCAGTAGTCATGAGTTTCTGGATGCTGGAAATAAGGCCGGTGGACGATGAAAGCTGTAGTCCACATGTTACCTTCTTGTTCTGGCATTTTATCTAATCCATGAAAGGTACACAAGTGTTGGAGTTGCTGGCGCCACCAAGTGAGGGGGGAATACCATTCAAAGAGAGTCCATAGAAGGTCTGGGGCGAACTCTGGAGTGGTAAGGTGGGATAAGACTGGTTTGATGGGAAAAACCAGCTTTGTGGCATATAAGGTGGTAAGACACCACATATACCAAAGCTCATCTTCAGAGATGGTGAGAGAGGACAGAGTGAGGCCTGTGAGAAATAGGTGCTCCATGCAAAGATTAGGAAATCGGTCAGGTTTCTTGGTCTGGACATTAAAGAAAAATCGATAAAGGAACTTCTTTGCAAAATCTTGTAATTGGTAAGCCGAGGAGAAAGAAATGTTCATGGGGAAATGTCTTTGATTGAGAGCTTTGAAAGGGAGTTGGCGATTCATGGCTATTACTGGAATGGTTTGAATCGAGGAGATGAGTGCGGGTTTATTTATAGTTGGACGGGTGAGAAAGTCTGGGATGAGGTTTTGGTCACCTTTTATATGTTGAACAGTGAAGTCATATTTGGCAAACCAGGTTTTGAGGTTGAGTAATTGCTTGTCAGGGAGCAATTTGTTTTTGAAGTCAAAGATTCGGGGAAAAGATGAATTGTCCATGTTGATAAGGAATTTGTGGCTGATAAGATGGAATTCAAATTTTTTAATACCATACTTAACTGCCAGAATCTCTTTGTAGATCACATGGTAATTCTTTTCAGAGTCTTTGAACTGTCCGCTCGCATGTGCGCAAAATGACGCACGCCATCAATGTCTTCGAGAAGGATGGCACTCCAATAATCATCGCTGGCATCAGTCTGGAGGATGCGTTGTCCACTTGTGGGAATGCGGAGTGGAGGAGGTGATTGTGCTATCATCTTTAGGTGCTTGACAGCCTCTGTCTGAACAGGGCCCCATGGAGGGCATTGTTTTTTGAGCATGCGGGACAGCTGGCTGGTGTGAAGTGCAACTTTGGGGATAAAGTCACGGACATAGTTAACAATCCCGAGGAATTGTTGTATCTGCTTTCGGTTGAGATGAGTGTCCGGAAATTTTAATAACTCAATTGCAATGTGGGGACCAGGTTGATACTGGCCGTCTTTAATCACCATGCCAAGAAAGTCAATTGATTCTTTTCCTATGCTTCTTTTCTTGTCGGAGAGCATGATGCCATGGTCCTGTACAATATGAAAGAAATCCAAAAGGAGCTTTTGATGGCTCTCATGGTCAGAGGAAAATAATAAAATGTCGTCAATGTATACTAATGCATGATGGAGAATAGGACCAAAGATTTTTGTCATGGCTTTTTGAAATAAGGAGGGAGCGACTTTAAGACCAAAAGGCATAACGGTCCATTGGTAATGAGCATCAGGGATGCAAAATGCAGTTTTGTGACGGTCAACTGGTGAAATACCGAGTTGCCAAAAACCAGCTTTTAAATCAAACTTAGAGAAGATACGAGCCCCTTGAAGATGGACAAACAGGGTTTGGATTTTTGGAAGGGGAAACTTATCATCTTTAAGAAAGGAATTGAGTGGCTGGTAATCAATCACTAGTCTCTTTTTTCCACGAACTAACTCAGATCGTTTTTCAACATAAAAGGCTTGACAAGCCCAATCTGAATCAGTAGACTCAATAAGACCTTGTTGAAGTAACTGAGAACATTCTTGCTTAGCAAGCAAGAGGTCTGAAGGGGACATACCCGGGTGTGAAGCTTTTGTGGGGTTTATGTCTTCGTTGAGTTTAAATGGAAGGCGAATGAAAAATTGCTCATTTTTCCAAAGAGGTGACGGATGATGGAACTGTGAATGGCTGTCTGGACAGAACTCTAAGAACTTTTGTGAGATGTGACTGTATGGAGATGGGGTTTCAGAAAGTGTATACAGACGCAGTGTATCTGTATAGGGCAAGAACATCTGTTTGTAGCGAACTCCAGAACTTGTGAGGAAGAGGTTTTTAACTAGATGAAGAATGTCAAAACCTATAAGCAAATCTTTGTCAGGGAGTTTGGAAGCTACAATCTTTTTCCAAATTATGCAATTCGGAAAGAATTGAATACCAATGGGTTTTTTGGTAATCAAGGTGGTTTCAAAGATGTCGCCATTAACGGCTCTAAAGAGCTTAGAATGACGTTCCCAACAGTCTGAGGGAAGAACAGAAGGATCAATCATACTGGTGTCTGCACCAGTGTCAATAAACCCAATAACAGGAATATGTTTATGGAATTTTGTAGGAAGGATGGACATCTTGAGAGAAGGTCTAGGGATAGTGGAAACATGGTTGACAGTTTGGACTGTAGAGATGACTGAAATTTCTTCAGAATCCGAAGATTCGCAAGATTCTGCAATAAGAAAGGCAGTTTGATTATCTTGTGCGGACTGTTCTGAAAAATTGGATTCGACATCCTCATTCTCAGATAACAAGGAAGAATGTTGAAGATGTTGAATAAGTCGGACAGCTTTGGATGGTTTGTGAGGACAAGTTCGGGCAAAGTGACCGCGTTTCTTGCAAATGAAACAACGGTTGGATTTTTTCTTTCGGTACTGAGAAACATCTTTCTTTTTGAAATACCGGAAAGGCCTTTTGGAGGAGGATTTTCTGTGGAAGTGTTTCTGAAAATGTTTTTTCTTTTTGGTAGAACAAGCACACTTTTTTTCATCTTTGCACTCGATCTTGAGATGAGGCTTTTTACATGCTTCAGAGAATGGTTTCTTGTCTTCCATGAGATCTTTGAAGAATTCTTTTTGCTCACAGATCTTATCAAGAGATAGCATGGCCATTTGGAAAATTTTTCCCAAAGAAATATCAGCTATACTTAGGTTTGTGGCTGTGATTTTTCTTTGAAGATCGGGTTGTAACTCAGAAGGAAGAGAGGCTATAAAGACATGCTTAAGGATGGCTCGTTGAAACCATTGAGCTTGTAGAACAGAATACTCATTCTCTTGTAATGAGCATCCAGAAGATGTCTTTTGAGAGAGCAGCATTTCATCTGATGGTATTCTTTTCTGTCTGCTTCAGTGGAAGCAGTTTTTTCACCAATGAATTGCTCATGAATAATATTGAGGGCGATACCAACCGGGGATTCCATGAACTGGAGTTGTCTGTACTCTCCTAAGCTTTCTAGCCAGTCTCGTAAAGAACCCGTGGAGCGGGCCATGAATTCACGAAGAACGGCTTGAGGCTGAGCATTAGGCTTGGTACCCTGGAGATCAACCCAAGCAGCAAATTCTTGGAGTCTAGCAGCCCATTTGTGACGGGGAATGTCATCAAATGTAAACCAAGATGCTGAAGATGGTTTTGTTGAGTGTTCATTAACTGGTGGAGGTACTGGGTCTGTTTGAGAAGCTTGGTCAGAAGGATTGTCATCAACAATAGGTGTTGCGGTAGAGGTACTTGGATCGGCAGTTTCAGTGGCCATTAATATGCCGGTGATGTCAGCATATTCAGACTCAGAATCAGAGGAGGCTTGTGATGAGTCATAGGATGAAGACGAAGAAGAGGAATTTGTGTCAGGCTCAGAAGAGTCAGAGGAATCGGAAGATTGGGTATGGACAGTATGATAATGATACTGGTCCATTGGGCTTTTATCTTTTTTAGGAGGCTCTGGAATGTCTTGTGGTGATTCGTCTGGTGGGATTGTAGAGGTAGAGGAAGAGGGAGTGGCTTTAGGACGTGGCTCAGAGATTTTGACTTTAGATTTTGGTGTTTTGGGTGAAGATGGTTGAAGGTGAGAGAAACCAAAGAACTGATTGTAAATAGGTTGTTGAGGTCGGGATGGTGTGTAGAAAGGTGCATATGTGTCAAAGATTGGAGGAGATACTGGTGTAGGTTGTGGTTGAGTAAACAGGGAAGGTCGAACCTTTTCAGCATCAATCCTGGATAGTTCAGCTTTGAGTTTTCTGATCTCAGCTTCTTTTTTATTAAACTCTGGACCCCAGAGATGGTTGTTGATCATCCGTCTGAGATCGGCATCGAGCTCAGAGATACGATCTTGGAGATGTAGATACATCTGATCAAGACGACTGCTGATTGAATCCACTTTAGTTTCAGTCTGGGAGACTTGATTGGCAACACGGTCAATTTTCTTACCGAGTTGTTGAAGAGTGTGGTTTTGAGCACTGGCGTTTTTGGTTTGCCAGTTTAAAACAGCTTCATACTGTCTTGGCTCTTCAGGTTGCCCAGAGGCTGTAACTGGAGATTGGATAAAGGGTTTGGAGGTAACACGGGTTTGTGGGTCGGTCTGTTTGTCAAGTGGAGGAAATAATTTGTCATAAGAATGACTTGAAAACATAAGACATGATCGGATTGGTTGAGCAGGAGGTTTGGGATCCGGTGGAGGTTGTGGAGGAAAGGATTTGCAGGATGATGGTGGATAAGAAGCTTTTTTCTTCTTCTTTTTCTTTCTTCGCATAACTTCCAGTTCTTCATCAATATCCGTATCATCCAAGCAAGGACAATCCGGATTGCACATATGGGCTTCAGGAACATCCCATAGAAAATGACCATCGATTTTTCCAGGGTATACGGGATACCCTTCTGAGGAAAAACCATGAATAGGAAGTTTCTTTTCTTGACTCGTTTGAACTGCTGTGATCATAGCAGTATAAGAAATCTGTGGACTGTCTGAAATGGGTTTGGGGTTAGGAGTTTGAAAAGAGAGTCTGACTTGACCATCTGATCGTCTGTCAAATATAGCTTCTGTGGATTGGACTGGTTCAGAATTTTGGTGAAAGTGCTCATAGTTGGTTAGCCATTCAAGAGGCATAAGTTTGAGCAAATCTTGTTTCGGGATTTGTTTGGGGATTTGAATGATGGTTGGAATTGTGTCTGTGTCCGCCAATATCATCAAGGCATCAGGATTTGTGTATGGTGTGGGAAGGTCGAGTGCATGATTTTGTAATCGATACACTATTTGATGATGGAGGGTTGCAATCTTTGAAGTGGGTGTTTGTTCTGCTCCTTGGAGCTGGATTTGGACTTTAAGGGTGGTTGGAAGGTTAGGATCTTCAAGAGAGAGGTTGAAGTTTGGGTAAAAAGTTAATAAGGCACTGCCAGCATGAAGAGTTGTAAGAACTGTTCCAATAACAGCATGTTGGTACTCCTTGAATCTGGTGTCGAGGAGAGCAATTCTAGCTGTAACGGGTAAGCCTTTTCGGCCATGGAGAGTGAGGATTAATCGTACACCACCAAGATGGAGGTGTGTGTACCCTTCTCGTTTCCAGTTTGCAACGAGATCCGAGGGGATTTCCAAAGTGACATACTGTTCACTCTGTGTGGCTTGTAGAGCACACTGATCAAGGCGTGAAGACTGGACGTATTCTTTTGGGAGTGGTCTCTTTGTGGAGATGAGGGTTCGGATACTTCTAGTGAGGGAAGTTTTTGTTTGTAAAGATTGTAAGGACTCATAATGGGAAACTGGGACTCATTGATCTGAGCAGATTCTGGAATATAAGAATATTCGACAAGATTCTCGATTTTTGAGGCTATGTGTTTGTTGCATGAGTTAGGAAGAGAAAGTGTAGAAGAAAGGGAAATGTGAGACGAAGATGAAGAAGGAGTTGAGCTTGAAGATGAAGTTGTTTCCATGGTTGATGAATCTTCTTCTAGGAGATCAAATAAGATTATCCAAATTACTAATGATACCAGTGGGTAGTTGTATACCAGCCGATATACACTTATCCAGTTAATACCAAATCCGAAATCCATTTTTGAAAACCATTTTTCACGATACCACCCGAAAACCTTTAAAGAGGGTGAACGTTGTGAGAAAATACTTTCAATTTTAGAAAACTCGGTTTTGGAGGATAAACAGGACCTTTCTGATGCACAGGATCCTCAAGCTAGAGGCAAGTGCAGAGTATACTCAGTTTAGAAATATTTGAGGTGAGCGTATCATTCCTAATTCGAATAATTTCTTCGATTCCTAGAAGAGAGGGAGAGGTTAAGGGAAACATGATATAGAAAACTTAAGCTTTTTATTTCCGAATTGGCCCCCCTACAACTGAGATCAAGGGTGCTTTATCTAGAGGATCCTTGAGAACATGCCCTCCCAAGTGATCATATTCTAATGCACACCTTTTTAGAAAGCCAAGCCCGCCAAGCGAGACTTTTACAAAAGATAAAGCATACTTACAAGGACTTTTACCAAAATAAAGCACACCGACAAGGACTTTGATAAAAGTAAAGCATACCGACAAGGACTTTGATAAAAGTAAAGCATACCGACAAGGACTTTGATAAAAGTAAAGCATACCAACAAAGACTTTAATTAAAGAAAAGCACACTGACAAGGACTTTGACTAAAGACAAACGGGAGTCACATGCTTGCATCAAGAGCGATCATGGAGTGGATGGATAGCGCGATGGCGACACATCTCCTGTGTCCTTTTCATATCGTCGCTTGTGCCGACGCCTTTGTCGCTTGTCGAGATAAGCTTCAACTTGTTGATACTTTGCTTCGTCAGCTTCAGACAAGCGCTGCGAGGTAGATGCAGCGGGAGAGGCTGGGGTAGCGACAGAATGACGAGGACTGTCAATAGGGAGAAGGGACTGAAAATCTTCCCATGGGTCCTGAGCATCTTGGAATAAGACATTTGTGTAGTCAGGACGTTGTTCCATAACAAGAATTCCCTGAGGACTTGAGCTTGAACCTGGAGTACAGCCTTGTGATTTTGGAATTATTTCAAGGGTATGTGATGGTCCAATGGAGGTGTGGTGAATATTTGTGGCAGGTTGAGGAACATTGTTAAGCTCCATGAGATAGGTTTTGAGAACGTTGGTGACTGATCTATCATGGATAAAGGTATAAGGATGAGGATAGGTTTTCCATTCATATGCCATGTCCTGTGTCCAGTAGTCATGAGTTTCTGGATGCTGGAAATAAGGCCGGTGGACGATGAAAGCCGTAGTCCACATGTTACCTTCTTGTTCTGGCATTTTATCTAATCCATGAAAGGTACACAAGTGTTGGAGTTGCTGGCGCCACCAAGTGAGGGGGGAATACCATTCAAAGAGAGTCCATAGAAGGTCTGGGGCGAACTCTGGAGTGGTAAGGTGGGATAAGACTGGTTTGATGGGAAAAACCAGCTTTGTGGCATATAAGGTGGTAAGACACCACATATACCAAAGCTCATCTTCAGAGATGGTGAGAGAGGACAGAGTGAGGCCTGTGAGAAATAGGTGCTCCATGCAAAGATTAGGAAATCGGTCAGGTTTCTTGGTCTGGACATTAAAGAAAAATCGATAAAGGAACTTCTTTGCAAAATCTTGTAATTGGTAAGCCGAGGAGAAAGAAATGTTCATGGGGAAATGTCTTTGATTGAGAGCTTTGAAAGGGAGTTGGCGATTCATGGCTATTACTGGAATGGTTTGAATCGAGGAGATGAGTGCGGGTTTATTTATAGTTGGACGGGTGAGAAAGTCTGGGATGAGGTTTTGGTCACCTTTTATATGTTGAACAGTGAAGTCATATTTGGCAAACCAGGTTTTGAGGTTGAGTAATTGCTTGTCAGGGAGCAATTTGTTTTTGAAGTCAAAGATTCGGGGAAAAGATGAATTGTCCATGTTGATAAGGAATTTGTGGCTGATAAGATGGAATTCAAATTTTTTAATACCATACTTAACTGCCAGAATCTCTTTGTAGATCACATGGTAATTCTTTTCAGAGTCTTTGAACTGTCCGCTCGCATGTGCGCAAAAATGACGCACGCCATCAATGTCTTCGAGAAGGATGGCACTCCAATAATCATCGCTGGCATCAGTCTGGAGGATGCGTTGTCCACTTGTGGGAATGCAGAGTGGAGGAGGTGATTGTGCTATCATCTTTAGGTGCTTGACAGCCTCTGTCTGAACAGGGCCCCATGGAGGGCATTGTTTTTTGAGCATGCGGGACAGCTGGCTGGTGTGAAGTGCAACTTTGGGGATAAAGTCACGGACATAGTTAACAATCCCGAGGAATTGTTGTATCTGCTTTCGGTTGAGATGAGTGTCCGGAAATTTTAATAACTCAATTGCAATGTGGGGACCAGGTTGATACTGGCCGTCTTTAATCACCATGCCAAGAAAGTCAATTGATTCTTTTCCTATGCTGCTTTTCTTGTCGGAGAGCATGATGCCATGGTCCTGTACAATATAAAAGAAATCCAAAAGGAGCTTTTGATGGCTCTCATGGTCAGAGGAAAATAATAAAATGTCGTCAATGTATACTAATGCATGATGGAGAATAGGACCAAAGATTTTTGTCATGGCTTTTTGAAATAAGGAGGGAGCGACTTTAAGACCAAAAGGCATAACGGTCCATTGGTAATGAGCATCAGGGATGCAAAATGCAGTTTTGTGACGGTCAACTGGTGAAATACCGAGTTGCCAAAAACCAGCTTTTAAATCAAACTTAGAGAAGATACGAGCCCCTTGAAGATGGACAAACAGGGTTTGGATTTTTGGAAGGGGAAACTTATCATCTTTAAGAAAGGAATTGAGTGGCTGGTAATCAATCACTAGTCTCTTTTTTCCACGAACTAACTCAGATCGTTTTTCAACATAAAAGGCTTGACAAGCCCAATCTGAATCAGTAGACTCAATAAGACCTTGTTGAAGTAACTGAGAACATTCTTGCTTAGCAAGCAAGAGGTCTGAAGGGGACATACCCGGGTGTGAAGCTTTTGTGGGGTTTATGTCTTCGTTGAGTTTAAATGGAAGGCGAATGAAAAATTGCTCATTTTTCCAAAGAGGTGACGGATGATGGAACTGTGAATGGCTGTCTGGACAGAACTCTAAGAACTTTTGTGAGATGTGACTGTATGGAGATGGGGTTTCAGAAAGTGTATACAGACGCAGTGTATCTGTATAGGGCAAGAACATCTGTTTGTAGCGAACTCCAGAACTTGTGAGGAAGAGGTTTTTAACTAGATGAAGAATGTCAAAACCTATAAGCAAATCTTTGTCAGGGAGTTTGGAAGCTACAATCTTTTTCCAAATTATGCAATTCGGAAAGAATTGAATACCAATGGGTTTTTTGGTAATCAAGGTGGTTTCAAAGATGTCACCATTAACGGCTCTAAAGAGCTTAGAATGACGTTCCCAACAGTCTGAGGGAAGAACAGAAGGATCAATCATACTGGTGTCTGCACCAGTGTCAATAAACCCAATAACAGGAATAGGTTTATGGAATTTTGTAGGAAGGATGGACATCTTGAGAGAAGGTCTAGGGATAGTGGAAACATGGTTGACAGTTTGGACTGTAGAGATGACTGAAATTTCTTCAGAATCCGAAGATTCGCAAGATTCTGCAATAAGAAAGGCAGTTTGATCATCTTGTGCGGACTGTTCTGAAAAATTGGATTCGACATCCTCATTCTCAGATAACAAGGAAGAATGTTGAAGATGTTGAATAAGTCGGACAGCTTTGGATGGTTTGTGAGGACAAGTTCGGGCAAAGTGACCGCGTTTCTTGCAAATGAAACAACGGTTGGATTTTTTCTTTCGGTACTGAGAAACATCTTTCTTTTTGAAATACCGGAAAGGCCTTTTGGAGGAGGATTTTCTGTGGAAGTGTTTCTGAAAATGTTTTTTCTTTTTGGTAGAACAAGCACACTTTTTTTCATCTTTGCACTCGATCTTGAGATGAGGCTTTTTACATGCTTCAGAGAATGGTTTCTTGTCTTCCATGAGATCTTTGAAGAATTCTTTTTGCTCACAGATCTTATCAAGAGATAGCATGGCCATTTGGAAAATTTTTCCCAAAGAAATATCAGCTATACTTAGGTTTGTGGCTGTGATTTTTCTTTGAAGATCGGGTTGTAACTCAGAAGGAAGAGAGGCTATAAAGACATGCTTAAGGATGGCTCGTTGAAACCATTGAGCTTGTAGAACAGAATACTCATTCTCTTGTAATGAGCATCCAGAAGATGTCTTTTGAGAGAGCAGCATTTCATCTGATGGTATTCTTTTCTGTCTGCTTCAGTGGAAGCAGTTTTTTCACCAATGAATTGCTCATGAATAATATTGAGGGCGATACCAACCGGGGATTCCATGAACTGGAGTTGTCTGTACTCTCCTAAGCTTTCTAGCCAGTCTCGTAAAGAACCCGTGGAGCGGGCCATGAATTCACGAAGAACGGCTTGAGGCTGAGCATTAGGCTTGGTACCCTGGAGATCAACCCAAGCAGCAAATTCTTGGAGTCTAGCAGCCCATTTGTGACGGGGAATGTCATCAAATGTAAACCAAGATGCTGAAGATGGTTTTGTTGAGTGTTCATTAACTGGTGGAGGTACTGGGTCTGTTTGAGAAGCTTGGTCAGAAGGATTGTCATCAACAATAGGTGTTGCGGTAGAGGTACTTGGATCGGCAGTTTCAGTGGCCATTAATATGCCGGTGATGTCAGCATATTCAGACTCAGAATCAGAGGAGGCTTGTGATGAGTCATAGGATGAAGACGAAGAAGAGGAATTTGTGTCAGGCTCAGAAGAGTCAGAGGAATCGGAAGATTGGGTATGGACAGTATGATAATGATACTGGTCCATTGGGCTTTTATCTTTTTTAGGAGGCTCTGGAATGTCTTATGGTGATTCGTCTGGTGGGATTGTAGAGGTAGAGGAAGAGGGAGTGGCTTTAGGACGTGGCTCAGAGATTTTGACATTAGATTTTGGTGTTTTGGGTGAAGATGGTTGAAGGTGAGAGAAACCAAAGAACTAATTGTAAATAGGTTGTTGAGGTCGGGATGGTGTGTAGAAAGGTGCATATGTGTCAAAGATTGGAGGAGATACTGGTGTAGGTTGTGGTTGAGTAAACAGGGAAGGTCGAACCTTTTCAGCATCAATCCTGGTAGTTCAGCTTTGAGTTTTCTGATCTCAGCTTCTTTTTTATTAAACTCTGGACCCCAGAGATGGTTGTTGATCATCCGTCTGAGATCGGCATCAAGCTCACAGATATGATCTTGGAGATGTAGATACATCTGATCAAGACGACTGCTGATTGAATCCACTTTAGTTTCAGTCTGGGAGACTTGATTGGCAACGCGGTCAATTTTCTTACCGAGTTGTTGAAGAGTGTGGTTTTGAGCACTGGCGTTTTTGGTTTGCCAGTTTAAAACAGCTTCATACTGTCTTGGCTCTTCAGGTTGCCCAGAGGCTGTAACTGGAGATTGGATAAAGGGTTTGGAGGTAACACGGGTTTGTGGGTCGGTCTGTTTGTCAAGTGGAGGAAATAATTTGTCATAAGAATGACTTGAAAACATAAGACATGATCGGATTGGTTGAGCAGGAGGTTTGGGATCCGGTGGAGGTTGTGGAGGAAAGGATTTGCAGATGATGGTGGATAAGAAGCTTTTTTCTTCTTCTTTTTCTTTCTTCGCATAACTTCCAGTTCTTCATCAATATCCGTATCATCCAAGCAAGGACAATCCGGATTGCACATATGGGCTTCAGGAACATCCCATAGAAAATGACCATCGATTTTTCCAGGGTATACGGGATACCCTTCTGAGGAAAAACCATGAATAGGAAGTTTCTTTTCTTGACTCGTTTGAACTGCTGTGATCATAGTAGTATAAGAAATCTGTGGACTGTCTGAAATGGGTTTGGGGTTAGGAGTTTGAAAAGAGAGTCTGACTTGACCATCTGATCGTCTGTCAAATATAGCTTCTGTGGATTGGACTGGTTCAGAATTTTGGTGAAAGTGCTCATAGTTGGTTAGCCATTCAAGAGGCATAAGTTTGAGCAAATCTTGTTTCGGGATTTGTTTGGGGATTTGAATGATGGTTGGAATTGTGTCTGTGTCCGCCAATATCATCAAGGCATCAGGATTTGTGTATGGTGTGGGAAGGTCGAGTGCATGATTTTGTAATCGATACACTATTTGATGATGGAGGGTTGAGGGTGGTTGGAAGGTTAGGATCTTCAAGAGAGAGGTTGAAGTTTGGGTAAAAAGTTAATAAGGCACTGCCAGCATGAAGAGTTGTAAGAACTGTTCCAATAACAGCATGTTGGTACTCCTTGAATCTGGTGTCGAGGAGAGCAATTCTAGCTGTAACGGGTAAGCCTTTTCGGCCATGGAGAGTGAGGATTAATCGTACACCACCAAGATGGAGGTGTGTGTACCCTTCTCGTTTCCAGTTTGCAACGAGATCCGAGGGGATTTCCAAAGTGACATACTGTTCACTCTGTGTGGCTTGTAGAGCACACTGATCAAGGCGTGAAGACTGGACGTATTCTTTTGGGAGTGGTCTCTTTGTGGAGATGAGGGTTCGGATACTTCTAGTGAGGGAAGTTTTTTGTTTGTAAAGATTGTAAGGACTCATAATGGGAAACTGGGACTCATTGATCTGAGCAGATTCTGGAATATAAGAATATTCGACAAGATTCTCGATTTTTGAGGCTATGTGTTTGTTGCATGAGTTAGGAAGAGAAAGTGTAGAAGAAAGGGAAATGTGAGACGAAGATGAAGAAGGAGTTGAGCTTGAAGATGAAGTTGTTTCCATGGTTGATGAATCTTCTTCTAGGAGAGCAAATAAGATTATCCAAATTACTAATATCTCGCACGTTAATTCTGGCTCAATCAATACATTTTGTATTCCGAAGTTGACCTTTCTGCATTTGATACAACTTGTGTATTTGGCTGCCCAATAACTTGAATAATGCCCACAATGCCTTGTCTTCTCTTCAAGCTCAATTCATGATGTCTTGCATCTTGAATTACATTTTCAGTCCATATTTTCTCAATTAATCGATTTAAAGCAGCTTGCATCTTTTTGGCTCTTGCTCTTGTAATTGGGCCTCCATGAATGTGCAAAGGATCACTTGAAGTTTTAATGGTCCCTTGATGGTTCTCATCATGTAGTGCAATTTTAAAAGCAAGATACCAATCAGGGACTTTGACTTTAAATATACACATGCATTTGTTTTTAAGAAGCATCAACCGAAAATAGATGAAGCACTTCAGGAAAGTCTCAAAGTGATTAAAAGAGAGGATAGAACTTGTGGCATTAGTTATGGTAGTTCTGATCAAAATGTTTTACGGAGTTTGATAGCAAGAATGGTTATAATGCATGAGCTTCCACTTAGATTCATGGAATATATAGGCTTTCGAGAAATGATGGCACATACTAACCCCGTGATTATATGAAATCGAGGAGGTTAAGACTTTCCATTTATTGGGAAAAAATTATGGTAGAGTGGCCATTCCTATGAATTTATAGACAACTAGTAATAAAAAAAAGGGATATATGGTTGTGATAGCCCATTTCATTGACAACACCTAGAAATTGCATAGTCGAATCTTAAGGTAATTTGTCTATAATTTTTTTTTGCTTAATTTTTCTTTTAAATTTTTTATTACTTATATTAGATTTGTTTTTCAAGTTTAAATTGTTATATATTTTATGTTTGTGTATTTGATAGGTTTATCTATATTCCAAGCCCCCATATTGCTAATGTCGTTTCTAATGAATTAGTACAATGCCTATTGGATTGGAACGTGGATACAAAGTTATCTTCAGTGACATTGGATAATTATACCACTAATGACGCAATGGTGGAGAAATGTCTATTGAGGTTTGATACTAATGCCTTAATTTCTAGTGGTTAATTTTTTCATATGAGATGTGCGGGATGGGTTGAAAGTTATAAAAAGTGGGGTTGGAATGATTGAAGAGAGTGTGAGTTACTGGACACAAGCACTAAGAAGATATGATACTTTTGAGCTAGCTGCTAGACAATTAAAATTAATTGTAAAAAAAATTTGAAATTGTATTATCCTACTCATTGGAACTTTACTTCTGCCATGCTTAAAGTAGCATTGATGTATAGAAATGTTTTTTCTTGGTTGCAACAACGTGAGCCGAGTATAAGAGGTTGCCAAGTGATGAGGAGTGGGATTTGGCAGTCATAATGGTGGAGCATTTGAAATCATTTTACATGTTAACAGAGATTTTTTCGGGTAAAAAATACCCAATTGCTAATTTATTTTTTCCGTTGATATGTAAAATAAAATTGTCAATTAATAGGTGTCGGACCATTGATAACCTTGCTATTAGGATTATGGCTGAAAATTTTGATAAATATTGGAATGACATTCATCCAATGTTAGTTGTGGCTGTTGTACTTGACCCAAGATATAAGATGATATTAATTCATTAAACATGCACATAAGTTTCATCATGAATTAGTGAAAGAATATGAATCAAAGGCAACGATTGTGAGTGGTGGGCAAAATGTTGGATTGGAAATTTCTCGTTCTGAATCATGTTCAAATTTGAATAAGTATTGGGATGTAGATGAGTTTGAAATATGTCAAAGCCAAAATAAGTGTGCTAACATAATTAAGTGGAGTTGGATAGGTATTTAGATGAGGAATTGTTGGATTCCACTCTGAACTTTGATATTTTAGCCTTTTGGAAGAAGCTATGGATATCTTAGCCATTCATGTATCCACCGTTGCCTCTAAGTTAGCTTTTAGTACCGGGGGATGATTTTTGAGTCCGCGTTGTAGTAAACTTCTTCCTGACACTTTGGAAGCTTTAATGTGTGCTCGGAATTGGATTTAGGCTTCTGCTTCTCGAGGTATAAATTTATTTGAATTATATTTTAGTAGTATTTGTTTGCTTAAACCATTGCTACAACATCTACTACAGTACTAGACAGAATCCCTCATGCATCCTTAATTGTTGCCTATTGGATATCTTATACCTAATGCAACCTAACAGTGACCAATTGTTATGCTAACATTAGATATAACCTTAAACGTTCTAGGTTCCATTTACCCTACAAGGTGAATTTCTATGTCTAGTTCTTCACTAATTTTAGATCAAGCATGACCATATTCAAATTGAGATTTACTCAATTTAGGAAACTCAATCTAAAACCAAGTATGGTCTTAATTAGATCTACTAAGTCAGACATTTTTGGGGCTCTTTCTTAGCCAATATCTACTAAATAGGTGGTCTGGCGAGATAGTGAATTAGAATAAACACGATTAAGACAAAATACTACAACAAACATAGAGCAACACATATCAGTCAAACATCCATTAAAATCGTTTATCACTCAACCAGAGTAGAATTTAGTTCACAATTTATGATAGAACAATAAATAAAATTGTCTCAACCATCAAATGCATCCCTATAAATAAATAGAAAACAAGAAAACAAGATAAAAAGTAGAAGTCTACTTAATCCTGCGATTTCTCCTTGTTCACTGAGATTCCTCTATCGCAAGCCTCAAATCCCTCTTATTTTTTATTTTTCTCTCTAATTTTTCCTTGAATGAGGGATTTCTCTTTTTCTTTTCATGTGTGCTCCTTTTATAACTCAAAATTAGGGCAACCGAAAGCATGTGACGCGTATCCTCCATCTTTAGAAACTTTTAGATTGCAATCTTTTAGTTGTTGCACGCGAAATCCAGTCTATCATTGCTCTATGATTGCTATAGCAATGGCCATAACATTTTCACTATTTCAGACGTGTTTCAATTCTTCTTTCATTATCTCTGCAAGTCTGTTACAACAACATTCCTTCCTTAAAACTTGAGCTTTTGGTCACCTACAATTATGCGTATAATTTAAGCACAAATTATTCTAAAACAATTCAATTTATTGAAAATAAACTAAAATAGTTGTTCATGCAAAATATAACTAAAATACAATAAAAGCACATCATTTACTCTCCAAGTATTACTGATTTAAGTCTAAAAGTGTCATGATAACTCTCATCTCATTGGGCTTTTATCTTTTTTAAGAGGCTTGGGAATGTCTTTTGGTGATTCTTTTGGAGGGATTGGAGAGGAAGAGGAAGTGGCCTTTGGACATGGTTCAGAGATTTTGATGGCACTCATGGCCTTAAAAAAGGGTGAAAAAAACAGGACCTTTCTGATGCACAGGAACTGAGTATGCTCTGCACTTGCCTCAAGCCTGAGGATCCTGTACATCATAAAGGTCCTGTTTTTATCCTCCAAAACCGATTTTTATAAAATAAAATTGTTTTCTCACAACGTTCACCCTTTTTGAAGTATTCTCTTCTATAAGATAAATAGGTTCAATGAGCCATCTCTTAAACATGTCTTCATCGCCTCTCTTCCTGTTGAGTTACAACCTGGCTCTGATACCAGTGGGTATGTTGTACGTGGCGTTGTTCTACCAAATCTACGACAGCACAAACTCTGTGACTTTCGCGTTTCGAGCTGAGTTTTTATACAGAGGTAGGAAAAAATGCAAGGACATGGGAAAGGTGAGTCAATTTTCAAATCAGGCCCCGCAACTATTATTTTAATAATTTTTACCCTCGAAAATTGTGAAAATAGAAATAAATATGCAAAAAAGTCTAAATGAGTTCAATCTTTTTAGAGGGGCATTGGAAGGCCTAATATGAATTTATGACCTATAAAACGTGAAATGGCACTGTAAAAAATCAAAGAGCTTTTGCAAATTGTGCTTTTCCGCAAAATATAGCTTACGTCCACAGGCCGCATGGCCAAGCCCTAGGCGTGTACCGAAGTGATCGTCACATTTCGAGTCGGGTTTTTACACGGAGGTCAGAAAAACTGTAAGGACATAGGAAAGTTGAGTTGGTTTTCGAATCGGGCCCTGAAAGTATTTTTTAATTTTTTTTATCCTCGAAAATTGTGCAAATAAATATGCAAACAGTTCCGGTCAATTGTGCTTCTAATAATGGTACGCGATTAAAAGTTCTCAAAATTCATAAATTAATAATTGTATTGTTCCAAAATTCATACATTATCAATCGTATGTGATTACAAGTTGCAAAAACAAAACAAGTAATTAGCTAATGGCCCCACAAGAACAAATCAAAGACTAATGTTGATTCGCCAAAATAGGATTCTTACATGTGTTGTTGTTATGGCCACATTGATGAAAAATTACAGTTTTTTTATATGCATCCTCGCCTTGGATTTGGTGGATTTAATTGCATCATTTGGATATTTTCTGGAATCTTCCATTTTGCCATCTCATCAAGGGGAATAACGGGTTCTGAATATGCCATCAGCAATACTTCAGTTGTGTAGTAATGAAAACAAAGACTTATTGGATCAACTCAAAGGTATAGGCAAACAACAATTGCATGAGCACAAACAAATTGATTGAGTTGAAATACTCTAAAACTACACGTCTTCTCCATTATGTTAACAAGTCCCTCCTTCATACCACCTTCCTTAACCTAAAATTGATGGTCATAGACATTGAAAACATGCATTTTACTAGCAATATAGTTGTCATCGACTCGGTAGCTTTCTTTCTATCATAAAACCATTGTTGCATTGTAAGTCTAAAGTGTTCAACCAACTGAGTAATAGGAAATTTTCTCGGGCTCTTTGCAATGTTTGTGGTCAGAATGCTATACCTTTGACCTTCGAAATGGGATTGAGCCCAATAATTAAAGTCTATGTCCTAACTAAATACTTTGCTGCACCTGTATGCATACTCCACAACCCCTCCATTTACTTTTCAAACTCTATGGGATCATACATTTTCACTGCTTATAAAAAGGCTGGTCTAAAAGAATACTTCCATAGTTTCCCAAGATTCTTGAAATGCGACTTTAGATTACCTTCCAAATGATGAAAACAAAGGTCGTATAGTGTAGTAGGAAATACTTTATAAACTACTTTACGGATAGATGTGCAATGATTGGATATAAATACCAACTCTAGCATGTCTCCAATGACTTTACCAACCTCATCATAAATCATTCCCAAGAGTCATTGTTTTCTAAATCTACAATCCCAATAACTATAAGATACATTTGGTTATTCCCATTCGAGCATGTTGTAATCAATAAGGTTACTCTATATTTATCTTTTAGATGAGACATGTCCATTGTGATCACTTGCCTAATTGACTACATAAAACCTTTTATGCAAGATCCAAGAGCAAGAAAATAATAAAAAATTATTATCATCATCTAGAGAAAGCCGAATTATTGTACCGCCATTTAGCTCTTGCGAGACATGATAATATTTAGGAATTAAATTATATGACTCTCCCAGGTCTCCTCTTATCAACTTCAAAGCCTTTTCCTTATTTTGACATGGAATCAACAAACGTTTGGAGTGTATATTCGCTTGGTATTAACAAACGTTTGCTTGATAATTAGGTCGACAACCCGATTGTTTGCTTGACGAGCATGCACTATGTCATATCTCTTCACTAACCACTACACATTCTCTTTGTCATTCGCCCTCTTTGCTCGAAGTCACCATTTACATGTCTTCACAACACAACAAGCCTCCCAACGTATTTTTGTGGAATTATCCACCTAGAACTCAAACTTGTCTCTAATGGAAATAATGCTAAGCTCCGTGTATAATCGTTCCTTCGTGTTGAATAGCTGCCCAACATAAAAACCACTTGAATTACAACTTTCGGCTATAAAGTGTATCCAAAGCTACCCAATCTGATGCCATAACTAAAACCTCCAATTGTAGCAGGTCAACTACAATTGATACTGGGGTCTGACTTCAGCTATGTGACCTAGGGGTAATGGGCTAACTATGACGTGAATCATTATCTTCCTAAAATTGAGACATTGCTTCCAAATCATCTAATAGATGATTGAAATCTACATCATCATAGTCATGGAATGGAGAGTAGCTTTTTGTCACTGGAAACCTTTGTTCTTTAATATTATGGAAGAAGTCATTACCATGGTTTGGCGTGGATCCATAGCCAAATATGCTTTCCGTAGTTGGAAAACTTTGTTCTTCAGTATCGGGGAAGAAGTTATTGCTATAGTTTGACGTGGATCCATAGCCAAATGTGCACTCAAAGGCTGAAGAGTGTTGACTGTTGTGCAAATTTTATTGAACTCGCAAGTGCACAAATCTATTGTAGAATAGATCAATGGTAACGAGTGTTGATCCCACGAGGAGGTGGATTTTAATTACATGTAGAATTAATTTTGTATGAGAGTGGTTGGATTTGTGGTGAAAGTAACTTAGATTATCCTAAAATTGGAATTGAAATGGCGAGAATAAATTGAAGAGAAATCTATTGAAATGACGTACTTGGGTATCTGGATCCGTATCAACAAGCACCATGGGCTAAATATTCATTATTAATGCCAATTAAATCATGAGGGGGGAATCCACACCTCATCAACCACACTTTAATCAATATGGTGCTAAGGGCTTACCGTGTCAAATAATAATAACCTTGTATTAGGGAGCCGGTGAAACCAGGGCGGTATCTAGACAATATTATTATTATTTGTCGACAAGAAGTCAAAACATCCACAAAAACTAGAGGGGAAGAGAAAATAAATTTACCAAATAAAGCCCATGACACATGTTGAGACTTTGCGTTCAACCCAAGCTTGAAAGAAAATTAGCTACTCATAATTGAACTAGGGGCAAAATAAAAATTTATTAAAATACTTAGAAAATACAAGATAGAGAAGGAATTACAGAAAATGGAGTCTAAAAATAGATTCAGAGATATCAAATTAGGGGGGAGAGCCCCTTTTTTATAAATACATTAAGTAAATCATGGCCATCGGATAAAAAACATTTCGGACGCTCAGGATTGCGCCACATCATCAATTAATAGTACACGATTTGACCACGTGGTTTGAACAGTAACACGGTTTGACCCAGCTTGAACAGTGATGCGGTTTTGTTGAAAATAATCTTGTGTAATGCATGTACCGTACGAGCAATTTTTGGTCCACTAATATGCTACCACGTCACCAATAAACAGTGCATAAGAATTTTAGTCCAACAGGATCGTGACACCTCGTAAGTCAATGCCACATCATCGATCCGTCTATATGAATAGTGTCATGAACAATAACATAGAAAGTACCGTACATGTGAACCGTGTAATTTTTCCTTTTAGGCTCCTTCTAAGGTTTTCGACCATCCTAAGTTCAAAAGTGATGTCCGTTTTGCCATCTGATCTCTCGTTCATTGTGAAATGATTACTAATGATACCACCTCTTCTTTAGGTGTGGCTCTGATACCAGTGGGTAGTTGTACGTGGGGTTGTTACACTAGAGAAGTCTGTCCTTAGGGCCAGTAGCCCGCAAGTTCGGGTTTCCAGCCGATATATACTTATCCATCAATTATAATACAACACACATAATTAAATAACAAGAAACTTAAATACATAAAAGTAAGGGTGTTAGTAACACTTGAAGTGTAAAATGATGATTTTCTCCTTTATAAATATACATTTTCTAACACTCAACATTGATGACATGAAAGGAGCTGATTTTTGTTAAGACGGCATTAAAAGAGCTTGGATTGTAACTTTAGGTGATGTAGTTACAAAAATAATGATGGCTATTGCACCATCATAAAGAGTATACTCCTTTTAATGTGGGTGCCTAAAATGATGGTTTTAAAATCTTCCTCATTTTTACATGGTTAAGTATTGTCAAAAGTCTTAGGCTAAAGGGCTAAAGGAATCTTGAGCCTTAGGCTACAAATTTTTCTTAAGGTGTTTTAAATTCATTTTAGATTTGAGTAGTACTACATATCCCAAATTATTTATCCTAAAAAGTATTTTAAATGATGTGACATTTATCAATTGGTTAGTGAGGATAATATAATTAATTTACTTGGATCTTATAAAGAATTACAAAACAAACAATGAATGACATATCAATTAGGGTAGAATTTGGGATAAAAACTTTGGATGTCTATCATTATTCTTTCATTATAATGAAATCGCTCCCAAAATTAGATAAAGGACTAAGAATTCCACTCACTAATTACTAAGAAAAAGCGTACAAAATTTTCTTAAACAAAAAGAATAAAACATAAGAAAAAGATAGCACCAAGAATCTGATTAATTGTCTCCTCTTAAACTTTCCATTTAAAACTCAATAATATTATCTACAAAAATAAGCACAAGGGTCAGGTTTGCCGGTGGGTTTATTGGCAAAAATCCTCGGCTGCCCACATTAAAGAGAAGGAGAAACCTTTGAAGGAGAATACTAAAATATTTAGCATAAGTATCCCCCTTACCTTTAGCTCTTCCTCTATTTATAGGCAAAAGAGGAGAGGAGGTCAAATCTACCTCATCTACACATCAAATATGCATTGTATCTCATAATCCTTGTAGGCGCTTCGTTTATCTGTTGGACTCTCTAATACATAGATATCCACATTGACTTACTTTTTGTTTACACTTTGGTTAGTCACCCAACGCCTATTCCTAAGACATTGATCTAATGCCAACTAGCGCTACGCCTGTTATTTTTGTGGGAGTTGTATTGGTATTTCAAGATACTAATGTTTCATATTGGAGGGAAGTGAGAGTAATCATTTTTATGTTTTATTTGAAATTAGTCGTATGTTTGATTTAATTACAAACTAAAGTTGAATAAATCAAATCTAGATGTGATTACAAAGTGGTATAATCTAAGTCTTTATTCCTTCTTTGCTCTTTAGCCTGCATGCGCAGAGAGAACTCATCCCTCATGGCTTCTACTTCCTCAACTCCTGTTACTCTTTCTTCTACACTTTCTTTACCTAGATCTTGCACTTCTCAAACCGCCAATAAAATTGAAAACCTTGTCAAATATTCCTACATCCCTGAATCAGCCCAAATCAGTGAGTCATCCTACCCTCTCATTAGCCCTTATCACCTATACAAATGCCCCGGTTCCTTTACCCGCAGTATCCATACTCTCATCTCTACTAGACGACCCCAACCTAAAGAATATATCCAGTCTTCTCGCCTAGACCAATGTGCTCTTCAGGCAACCTCTGCTGAGCAATATGTCACTCTGGAACTCCCTTCAGAGTTAATTTCCAACTGGAAAAGAGAAGGTTATACTCATCTTCATCTTGGAGGCATCAGATTAATCCTTACCCTTCATGGGAGAAATGAGGTTACCGGTCACAGCTCGCATTACTATGCTTGATACCCGGTTTAAACGATATGAAGATGCTGTTATAGGCACTGTCCTCACAACTCTCCATGCAGGCAGTGTTTTACTTACCTTCTACCCAAACTTCAACCTTTCTCTCCAAGACCCCAATTTGCCTACAACCTTGAAAGTTCAAGTTCAAATCCAAGGTGCTGAACAAATTTCTTCCGCTAAAATAGCCACTTTACATCACCAACTGGTCTATAGGCTCCAAAATCATGCCTTAGATCTACCCACTCCGGAGCACCATTCTGACACCCTCATGGTGTTAGCTAAATCTGACCAAATCCCCACCATCATCCAGATCCCAAGACAAATTCCTCGTCATGAGCTCATCAAGCTTATGCCCCTTGAATGGATCTCCAATTATGAGTAGTTCCATAACAACATAGCTCCAATCCAAACATCTGAAAGCATGGTTGAAAGACGGCCAGACGGAACAGTCCGAATGACTTTTAAACCACCTCCTAGTGCTCCACAAGAGCCTTATCAGCTCTCCTTTACCTATTCCTCCATGCTCACAGTTGTTTAGACGGCTCAAGAAAATTTGCCCATTGTAGGGTTCAATACTAAAGGATACCCTGTTTATCCCGCAAAGCAAAATGGACATTTCCTATGGGATGTTCCCGGCTCAGGCATGTGTGACCCAACTTGTCCCTACTAGGATGATTGGGAAGAGGAAGATGATTATGTTCCCAAGAGAAAAAGGAAACCTAAAAAACCCTCTTTTGCCTCATGTCACCACAGTACTCCTAAACCACCACAAGATCCTCCACCTCTACCAGCCCCTTTACCCCTCTACAAAAAGAAACTCAAATGGATTGCAAAGCATTGCACCTCTAAAATTCCTTCACCAGTTTCCGATCCACCTCCACCTCTGAGTTGTATGATGTTTTCATCTACTTCTTCCGATTATACTTCCTCTTTTCCTCCTTTAGAAACCCACAGAGATTCCCAACATAATATTGTGTCCAAACCTTTTATCCCTTCACCCATAACCTCAACTGGTCATCTTGAACCACCCAAACCTTTTGACTCCATTGGTGAATATCAATTCCAAAGTTGAGAATATCAGTTTACGAACTGAACAACTTGAGACAAAAGTTGACTCCATTACTGCACAACTGCAATAGATCCATCATAATCTCCAGTCCAGAATTGCTCAACTTGATTATGAGTTACAAACCATGCTTGCCCACCAGTATAATGGCCCAGAATTTGACCAAAAGGAATGAGAGATTATACGTTTAAAAGCTCAGCTTGATCGGATTGAATCCGAGAAGCAACGACCTACTCTTTTTACCACCACACCTCCTATCCCTTCCATAAGTCCCACTTATCATCCCTTTGCCTCTATGCTCTCTCTTATCACACAATGTGAGCCTTCTAAGCTATTTGGTATGACTTATACCCTTTTTCGAGATAACCCATTGCCACCCGCACAAAAGCCAAAACCAAAGCCTAAACCTCAATCCCAACCTCCTATCCATCCACCATTCACTACTCTCCCTGATCAGCACTCATTAGGTTATACTCCTACACCTCCACCACTTCAATCCCAACCTCCTATCTAATCCAAGGATAAAGAACCCATGCTGCACCAGTTCAGTGCCCACACAATCAACCGCACATCCTCTACTGATGCCCAAACTTTTGATTCAACTCTAGTTGTTTCAGATAGTCATTCTGAAACCGAAACAAAATCTTCACTGTCCACCAGCAACTCTGAAAAATCATATGCTGACATCACCAGAATCTTGATGGCTCAACCTGACCAACATACCCAAGGCCAAACCTCTCGGACTGAACCATCTGTTGATATTCCCTCTGACATTGAAGAAGAGATACCTGAATCTTCTGCAACTAATCAACCTCCTCCGACTTCGGCCCAATCTCATTCCCACAGTCAAAAATCATCAAATGGTCCATGGTTCACCTTTGATGATATCCCATCATCTAAATGGCGTGACCGACTTAATGAAATGTCTGCCTGGATTGACTTGCAAATGCTAAGACCAAGAGCCACAACTGAATCAATTTTTAGAGAATTTGCTACTCGTTTTACGGGTTCTCTAAGAGATTGGTTTGATTCATTAGGCCACTACAGACAACTCCAGTTTGTTCAATTACCAGAAGTCCCCAGTGCCCTTGCAATTCTCCATGATCAATTTCTAGGAGACCCAGCTGCAGTCTTTGAAGCTGCACGCCAAGACTATCTTAGCATGAAATGCTGTTCACTCAATGCTAAGGATCTTGATTTCCATTACAAGCGCATGTCCCTACTCTTCTATAAGCTTAATGGATTCAATGAGCCAACCTTAAAGCATGTCTTTTTGGCCTCCCTTCCAGAAGAACTCCAACCAGACATCCAGCGGCAGCTCACCGCCTCCAATCTTGTCCTTGACAACATCTCTCTTGGCAAAATCTTCCAACTTGCCAAAACTTGCCTTGATAAGCTTTGTGAGCAGAAACAGTTTTTTAAAGAACTGTTGAAAGACAAAGAACCATTCAAAAGTGCTTGCAAGAAACCTTGTCTACAGATCAAATGTAAACAGAAGAAAACTTTTGATTGCAATCCCAAAAAGAAAAAGCATTTTCATAAATTCAAATCTCCGGAAATTTCATCTCGATATCGCTGACCTAGAAAGTCTTACAAATTCTTCAGAAAGAAGTTTTCTTCTTCCAGAGACTTGAAACGACGAAAGTCTAGCCGATATTTTATTTGCAAGAAAAAAGGTCATTATGCCAAGGATTGCCCCAACAAAAGGGAAAAATCTATTCAGTTAGTCGAGCATCTTCAAGCCACCACAGATTATTCCCCCGAAAAGGATGAATTGGAATTCTATTTCTCTGAACAAGATGAACCCAATGATAAAACCGTGTTCACACTACAACAGTCTTCTGATGATTCCGACAGTGATCAGTCCCAGGTCATTTTCCATCATCAGCTATTATCCCTTGACACTACAATTCCTATACCTTCCATTAAACTCCACATCTTACCTTCCAAATTTCAAAGGCCCATTCCAGCAATTGGTCTTATCGACACTGGAGCCCAGCGCAGTATGTTAAACCCCCATATTCTTCCACCAGATTACTGGATACAATCTAAGGAACATTTGAAAGTTGTTAATGGCTAACTATTCACCACCTCTTTGATTACCAAAAAACCCATTGGTATTCTAATTTTCCCCAATTGTGTCATTTGGACCAAGGTCATTGGCTCAAACCTTTCTTATAAAGATCTTTTGTTAGGTTTTGACATCCTTCATCAGATCAAAAACCTTCAAATCCTTCCCTGTGGAATACGAGTCCAGTCCATGTTCAAACCTTTTACTGACATCTTGAAACTTTATAATCTGTCTGACAACCCTCCGTCTTACCAGGATATTTCAACCAAACTTTTGAGTTTCTGTCCAGAATCCCACTCTGAGTTCACTCATCCAAACCCATTGTGGAAAAATAAGTCTTTCTTCATTTAGTTACCTTTCAAACTCAATGAAGACATTAACCCAACCAAAGCTACTCATCTAGGAATGAGTCCTTCTGACTTACTCCTAGCTCAACAGGAATGTTGTCAACTGTTAGCCCAAGGTCTCATTGAACCCACAACTTCTCAATGGGCTTGCCAAGCCTTTTATGTTGAAAAGCATTTTGAAATTGTTTGAGGGAAGAAACTCTTAGTCATTGACTATCAGCCATTAAACATGTTTTTACAGGATGACAAGTTTCCTTTACCCCGTAGACAGAGCATGTTTACTTTTCTCAAAAATGCCCAAATCTTTTCAAATTTGATTTAAAATCAGGTTTTTGACAATTAAGCATTGAACCCTCCGAGCGATATAAAACTGCCTTTTGCATTCCCAATGCTCATTTCCAATGGACAGTTCTACCTTTCGGCCTCAAAACTGCCCCATTCATTTTTCAAAAATCAATGGTCCAAATCTTCCAACCCATCCTCCATCATGCATTGATTTATATTGACAATATCTTACTTTTTTCAAGATCACATGATGAACATCGTCACCTGTTAACTCAGTTCTATGATATTGTCCAAGGTCATGGAATCATGCTATCTGCCAAGAAAAGCACCATTGCAACCGACAAAATTGAATTTCTTGGTATGATCATCAAAGATGGCCATTACCAGCCAGGAAAGCACATTGCCCAAGAATTGCTTCACTTTCCAGATCAGCAACTTTCCAAACGACAAGTTCAACAGTTTCTTGGCATTCTCAATTATATCCGTGATTTCATTCCACATGTGGACCACTACACTCGCCACCTTTCGGCTTTATTGAAAAAGAAGCCCCAAAATGGAATGCTGACCATACAACTGCTGTCACTACCCTCAAGCAAATCACGCAAAATCCGCCTCCTTTAAAGTTGATTGCAGATGGAAAGCGCATACTATAGACAGACGCAAGTGATGAATCATGGGGTGCCATCCTCATTGAAGAACTCAATGGAAAAGAATACTTTATCGCTTACGCTAGTGTTCAAAGAAATCTTAGCGGTAAAGAATGGCATCAAAAAGTTCGAGTACCATCTCATTGGCCACCACTTCCTCATCCAAATGGAAAGCTCAGCCTTCCCCAATATTCTCAATTTCAAAGGAAAAACTGTTCCCGAAAAGATGTTACTCAGATTGAAAGATTGGTTTTCCAAATATGACTTTTCAGTTAAGCATATAAAGGGATCCTAGAACCTCATTCTAGACATGCTCTCCTAGACTCTCCAAACCAGAACAACCTCTCACCTTGATATCCACACATTTCATTTTCCAGTTATCTTCATGGCTACATCCCTACCTCCAGAGGCTCTCACCAAGAAAACATTTCCTTTTGACAAAAACTTCTCCACTATCTTTGCCATCCAAGAATTTACAAGACAAGTTGTTTATCGTTTTTTCATGAAAGCCTACCTTGTCACAGACTCCTTTCCATTTTCCACCTTCCACCCAGAAAATTTGTTTCTCCCTGGTTTAACTCTTGATCCATCTAGAGAAATCACTGAAGATGAGTTATGGTACATATGGTGCTTAACTGCTCTCTGTGCAACCAAACTAATCCTCCCAATCACTCCCACTTTAAACCACCTCCTTAATCCAGACAAAGCAACCTCTCTTACATGGACATTACTTTAGTGGTTTTCATCAATTCCCTGGTGGAGAAGAAAACTCCAACAGCTGTCAGAAATCTACAACCTTGAACGTATGCCATCCTCTGAAGCACAAATGTGGACATCTGTGTTTATTATTCACAGGCCTTATTTCCAACATCCAGATACACATCTCTTTTGAACACAGGATCAGGTATACGAATGGTTCACAGTACCACACCCAACCATCATTGACAATGAAATCCAATCTACCCTGTATAATTATCTTCACCAGTTAAACCACCAAACCCCGCCACATAAGGATATCTTTCACACCTCCCTAGGCCCACAACATGACCTCATCATGATCCCTACTCCATCCGCCAGATCCAAACCAAAATCCACAGGCATCCTCATCAAAGAAGAAAAGCCAGACTACACTAACTTCCTCTTCCAAGATTCTCAAGACCCTTGGGAAGAATTTCTTCCTCTCAGCCAACACCTTCATCAGTTTCCCCAACCAACAATGGACGAACTAGGACCATCAACTCAACCTTCCAAAACTCCAGCTCAATCCTCCAAAGTTGACAAAGCCACCCAAACATCACCTCAGCCCAGATGAAACCCAAGAGACAACAATTGCCCTTACCTACCTTGCCGTGGTCCCCACTGTAAGCATCCAAAGCTCTCCAAAACTTTTTTCCAAAAGCGTCATCACTCTGGTGATACGGACCAAGATGAAACGGAAAGCTCCTCCGAAGACGATTACATGAATCTTCGCTCTCCATAAAGTAGTTTGTCTTGTTGTAATCATGTTTTACTTTATGGTTTTGTCTTGTATAATTATTAAAGTTGTAAAAGTCCTTGTAAGTATGCTCTATCTTTTGTAAAAGTCTTGATCGGTGGGCTTGGTTTTCTAAAAAGGTGTGTTGTAGGATAAGATCACTTGAGAGGTCATGTTCTCAAGGATACGTGTCTTTTTACTTTTGCTTTTGAAAAGATAGGGGTCCTGTCCTATCTTCCTGAGATTTCTCTTATATAAGGAGTTCTCTCCTCTCTTGTAAGATATAGAAGTTTGAAAGCAATAAACTCTCGTGTGTTTCTAACCCATGAATTTCTAAACTCTCCTCTCTCTCTGCAAATGAAGGTCTAAGGAAAAGAAAAGAAATAAGGATTTTAAATTTGTTCATTTTGAAACTTAAGGAAGTATGCTCTGCACTTGCCTCTAGCAAGGATCGTGTGCATCAGAAAACTTTTGATGATTTCTTATCTGGTTTGGTACCCTGTTCTAGACTAACGGAAAGTCTATTTTGGGTTGTATAACCTAAGATAAAAATGTTTTAAAAGTTTTTCTGGTTCTCCATTTGAGTATATCAACGGGAAACCGATGACATAAATTCCAGAGGTGATCCTGAATAGGCACTAGTCTGGTCTGCACTGTCAGATAACAAGTCATGTACTTTTATGGTATCATATGGATGATTAATTCAAATCAAATAAGGAAAGTAAATGATTAACGAAGAGGTGGTATCATTAGTAATTCCAAATAATCTTATTTGATATCCTAGAAGAAGATTACCTAACCATGGAAACAATTGCATCTCCAAGCTCAACTCCTTCATTGTCTTCCTCTCATATTTCTCTTTCCTCCAGTCTCTCTCTTCCAAGATCATGTCAAAAACATGTATCCTCCAAAATTGAAAACCTTGTCGAATATTGTTATATTCCCAAATCAATGAATCTCAGTTCCCTATCATGAGTCCCTAAAACCTCTACAAACAAAAAACTTCTCACACCAAAAGTATTCGAACCCTCATCTCCACAAAAAGACCACTACCAAAAGAGTATATCCAGTCTTCTAGACTAGATCAATGTGCTTTACAAGCCTCTCAAAGTGAATAGTATGTCACTTTAGAAATACCCTCAGATCTTGTAGCAAACTAGAAACGAGAAGGGTATACCCATATCCATCTTGGGGGTATTAGATTGATTCTGTCTCTCCATGGCAGAAAAGGTTTACCTATTACAGCTAGAATTACTCTTCTGGACATCGGGTTCAAACAGTACCAATATGCTGTTATAGGACTCGTTCTGACCACACTTCATGCTGGTAGTGTCCTATTAACCTTTTACCCAAATTTCAACCACTCTCTTAAGGATCCCGCTAGTGGTGGCATTGGTGGCACTGATTATATGTAAGATGCTTTATGCTCATCATCAGAAGAACTATCTTCAACAATAGGTGTAGAAGTTGAAGCACTGGGATCTTCAGTTTTGGTTGCCATCAATATGCTCGTAATATCAGCATATTCTGATTCAGAATCAGTGGAGGTACTGGTTGAGTTTGTGGATGAGAAAGAGGAAGATGGGTTGAAGATGTGAAAATCCAAAGAACTGGTTGTAAACAGGCTGTTGAGGTCTGGGAGGTGTATAAAAAGGTGAATAGGTTTCAAATATAGGTAGAGGCACATGTATGGACTGTGTTTGGGTGAAAAGTATGGGATGAGTCTTTTCAGCATCAATTCTTGCTAATTCAGCTTTAATTTTTCTTATCTCTGCTTCTTTCTTGTTAAACTCTGGACCCTAGATATGGTTGTTAATCATTCGTTTAAGATTGGCATCTAGCTCAGAGATACGACCTGTAGATGTATGTACATCTGATCAAGACAATTGTTGATTGAATCAACTTTAGTTTCAGTCTAGGAGACTTGACTGGCAACTCGATCAATTTTCTTTCCGAGTTGTTTAAAGAGTGTGATTCTGAGCATTGGCATTTCTGATTTGCCAATTTAAAACAGTTTCATACTGGTTTAGTTCTTCAGGTTGCCCAGAGGCTGTAACTGGGATTGGACAAAAGGTTTTGAGACAACTCTGGTTTGAGTGTATGTCTGTTTTTCAAGTGGAGGAAATGACTCTTCAAAAGATTGCCTAAAAAACATTAGGCATGATCTTATTGGTTGAACAGGAGGTTTGGGATCTTGTGGAGGCTGTGGAGGAAAAGAGTTGCAAGATGTTTTTGGATGAGAAGGTTTTTTCTTTTTCTTTTTCTTTCTCCTCATGACTTCTAATTCATCATCAACATCCGTATCATCCAAGCAAGGACAATTAGGATTACACATATGGGCTTCAGGAGCATCCCATAGAAAGTGACCATTAATTTTGTCAGGATATACAGGATACCCTTCTGATGAGAAACCATGAATTGGAAGTTTCTTTTCTTGACCAGTTTAGATTGCTGTAATCATAGCAGTGTAAGAAAGCCTTGGAGTTTCTGGAACCGGATTAGTTTCAGGTTTCTGAAAAGACAGTTTGACTTGACCATTTTGTCTTCTTTCAAACGTGGCTTCTGTAGTCTGGACTGGTTCGGAGTTTTAGTGGAAATGCTCATAATTGGTTAGCCATTCAAGATGCATGATTTTGAGCAATTCTTGTTTCTGGATTTGTTTGGGAATTTGAATGACGGTTGGAATTGTGTTTGTGTCAGCAAGGATCATTAAAGCATATGAGGTAGTGTGAGGTGTAGGAAGGCTAGTGCATGATTATGTAATTGATACACTATTTGGTGATGAAGGGTTGCAATCTTTGTGTGGGTGTTTGTTCTGCTCTTTGGAGCTGGATCTGAACTTTGAGGGTTGTTGGAAGGTTGGGATCCTCAAGAGAGAGGTTGAAATTTGGATAAAAGGTTAATAGGACACTACCAGCATGGAGTGTGGTCAGAACGATTCCTATAACAACATGTTGGTACTGTTTGAACCTGGTGTCCAAAAGAGCAATTCTGACTGTAACAGGTAAACCTTTTCTGCCATGGAGAGACAGAATCAATCTAATACTGCCAGGATGAATATGTGTATACCCTTCTCATTTCTAGTTTGCTACGAGATCTGAGGGTATTTCTAAAGTGACATACTGTTCACTTTGAAAGGCTTGTAAAGCACACTGATCTAGTCTAGAAGACTGGATATAATCTTTTGGTAGTGGTCTTTTTGTGGAGATGAGAGTTCGAATACTTCTAGTGAGAGAAGTTTTTTGTTTGTAGAGATTGTAAGGACTCATGATGAGGAATTGAGATTCATTGATTTGGGCAGATTCGGGAATATAAGAATATTCGACAAGGTTTTCAATTTTGGAGGCTACATGTTTTTGCAGTGGGTAGTTGTACGTGGCGTTGTTTACACTAGATCTACAATAGAACGAAGTCTATCCTTAAGGCCAGTGCCCCGCAAGTTCTGGTTTCCAGCCGATATACACTTATCCATCAAATACCAAATCCGAAAATCATATTTGAAAATAGTTTTTCACGATACCACCCGAAAACACGGCACTCATGGCCTTCAAAGAGGGTGAACGTTGTGAGAAAACACTTTCATTTTATAAAAATCGATTTTGAAGGATAAACATGACCTTACTAATGCACAGGATCCTTAGGCTTAAGGCAAGTGCAGAGCATACTCAGTATGAAAATTTAGAGGCGAACGTATCATTATTAACCCAAATAATTTCTTTAATTCCTAGAAGAGAGAAGAAGTTTAGAGAAACATGATATGGAGAAAACTGAAATTTTATTTCTCTGATTTACTTCTGCCTACAACTGAAGCCTAAGGTGCCTTATATAGAAAATCATCAAGGACATGACTCCTTGAATGATTATAATCGACAAAGAGGCACATGCTTTTAGAAAGTAAAGTACACCTTTTTAGAAAGTAAAGCACAACGACGAAGACTTTTACATAAGACAAAGTAAAACAAAAAGTAAAGCACACCAACTAAGACTTTTACATAAAATATGCAAAGCAAACGGGAGTCACATGGGCTGTTGCATCAAAAGCTGTGTGAGAGCGACAAATTGTCATCATGGAATGGATGGGTAGTGCGATGGTGACACGTCTCCTGTTTCTTTCTCATATTGGCGCTTGTGCCGACATATCTGTCTCTGGGGACTTGAACTTGAACCCGGAGTACAGGCTTGTGCTTTTGGAATTATTTCAAGGGTGTGTGATGGTCCAATAGAGGTGTGGTGAATGTTTGTGGCAGGTGGAGGAACATTGTTAAGTTCCATGAGATAGGCTTTGAGAACGGAGGTTACTGATGTATCACGTCTGTATGCACTCTCTAAAACACCATCTCCATACAGTTGTTGTGCAAATTTTAATGTACTCGCAAGCGCACGAATCTATTGTAGTATAGACTAATGGTGACGAGTGTCGATCCCACGAGGAGGTGGATTTTAATTATGTGTAGAATTAATTTTGTAAATGGGTGGTTGGATTTGTGGTGAAAATGATTTGGAATATGCTAAAACTTAAATTAAAATGGCGAAAATAAATTGAAGAGAATTCTATTGAAATGACGTACTTGGGTATTTGGATCCGTATCAACATGCATCATGGGTTAAATAATCCGTATTAATGCCAATTAAATCATGAGGGGGGGAATCCACACCTCATGAACCACGCTCTAATCAATATGGTGCTAAGGGCTTATCGTGCCAAATAATAACCTTGTACTAGAGGGCCGATGAAACCAAGGCGGTACTTGACAAGATTAGTATTATTTATTGACGAGAAGTCAAAACATTCACAAAAACTAGAGGGGAAGAGAAAATAAATTTATCAAATAAAGCCCATGACACATGTTGAGACTTCACCTTCAACCCAAGCTTGAAAGAAAATTAACCACTCATAATTGAACTAGGGGAGAAATGAGAATTTATTAAAATATGTAGAAAATACAAGATAGAGAAGGAATTACAGAAAATGGATCCCAAAAATGGATTTAGAGATATCAAATTAGGGGGGAGAGACCCCTTTTTTTTTATAAATATATGGAGTAAACCATGGCCATCGGATTAAAAACAGTTTGGACGCTCAGGATTACGCCACATCATCAGTCAACAGTACGCAGTTTGACCACGCAGATGAACAGTAACACAGTTTGACCCAGGTTGAACAGTAATGCGGTTTGATTGAAAATAATCCTGTGTGATGCATGTACCGTACGCAAGATTTTTCGTCCACTGATATGCTGCCACGTCACCATCAATAGTACATAAGAATTTTAGTCCAACAGGATCATGACACCTCATCAGTCAATGTCACATCATTGGTCAATGCCACGTCATCGATCCATCTATGTGAACAGTGTCGTGAACAGTAACGTAGACAGTACCGTACATGTGAATAGTATCATTTTCCTTTTATGCTCCTCCTAAGGTTTTCAACCGTCCTGAGTTCAAAAGTGATGTTCGTTTTTCCATCTGATCTCTCATTTATTGTGAAATGACTATAATACCCATAAAATGCATAAAATATTTAATTAAAATAAAACACACGTAATTAAATAACATGAAGGTTAAATACATAAAAGTAAGGGTGTTAGTGAAACTTGAAGTGTAAAATGATGATTTTCTCTATTATAAATATGCATTTTGCTAACACTCAACACACCCCCAACTAGCTTATTGCTAGTCCCTAGCAAATAAAGCGAAAACAAAATTCAAATTCAAATGATTTTTTAAAAAAAAAACACTCATATTTATTCAATCAGATTAATGATAGTAATGAAATAAAAGTATAAGCATTATCTCCAGTCTAAAGCAACATCACACCCACATCAACCATCCACATGAATCAGTCCAGTAGACTTCGTTATAGCTACTTTCAAGAATGACATGTCAAACCCCAAAATCTCACTGGAAGTAGTGACACTCTCACAAAGAAATTAAACCTAATAAAAATATCAGTAACTGGTAATCCTTTTTGCCCATGAAGGGTAAGGATTAGTCTGATGCCGCCAAGGTGGGGATGAGTGTAACCTTCATGTTTTCAGGTGGAAATCAGATCGGAAGGTATCTCTAGAGTAACATATTGCTCAGCAGATGTGGCTTTAAGAGCACACTGATCCAGACGAGAAGACTGGATATATTCTTTAGGATGAGGCCGTCGAGTAGAAATGAGAGTACGGATACTACAGGTAAAGGAATTGGGACGTTTGTACAACTGATAAGGGCTGATGAGAGGGTAGGTAGATTCACTAATCTGGGCAGAATCTGGGATATAGGAGTATTTGACAAGGTTTTCGATCTTGTTGGTAGTATGGGAAGTGCAGGATTTAGGTAAAGAAAGGGTAGAAAAAAGAGTAACAGGATTTGAGGAAGTAGAAGCCATGAATGATGAATTCTCTCTGCATCTAAAGACTAAAGATCAAGGAAGAAATAAAGACTTAAATTATACCACTTTGGAGTGAATGAACAGAACATTAGGCTCTGATTGACACTCGGTTTAAACAGTACCAAGATGCTGTTATTGGAACCGTACTCACAACTCTCCATGCTGGAAGTGTCCTCCTCACCTTTTATTCCAACTTTAACCTCTCACTTCAAGACACAAATTTACCCACAACCTTGCAAGTTCAAATTCAAATCCAAGGTGCTGAACAGATTTCCACTGCCAAAATAGCCACCCTACACCATCAACTGGTCTACAGGCTTCAAAACCATGCCTTAGATCTACCCGCTCTGGCACACCATTCTGACACCCTCATGGTGTTAGCTGAATCTGACCAAATCCCTACCATCATTCAAATCCCAAGACAAATTCCTCGTCACGAGCTTATTAAGCTTATGCCTCTTGAGTGGATCTCAAATTATGAGCAGTTCCATAACAATACATCTCCAATTCAGACATCTGAAAGCATGTTTGAAAGGCGACCAGATGGCACGGTCAGAATGACTTTTAAACCATCTCCAAGTGCTCCACAAGAGCCTCCCCGACTCTCTTTCACCTACTCCTCCATGATCACAACTGTTCAGACAGCTCAAGAAGATCTGCTTATTACAGGGTTCAATTATGAAGGTTTCCCTGTTTATCTAACCAAACACAATGGACATTTCCTATGGGATGTTCCTGGCTCAGGCAACTGTGAGCCAGATTGTCCCTACTGGGATGATTGGGAAGCGGATGATGACTATCTTTCCAAAAGAAAAAAGAAACTTAAGCAAAAATCTCCTGCCTCTTGTCACCACAGTACTCTTAGACCACCACAAGATCCTCCACCTCCACCGGCTCCTTTTCCCCTCTACAACAAAGACCTCCAATGGATTACAAAGCGTTGCACATCCACAATTCCATCACCTGTTTCAGATCCATCTCCACCTCTGAGTTGTATGATGTTTTCATCTACTTCTTCAGACTATTCTTCTTCTTTTCCTCCTTTAGAAACCCACACCGATTCCCAACGAAATGTTGTGTCCAAACCTTTTATTCCTTCCCCTATAACCTCAACTGGTCATCTTGAACCTCCCAAACCTTTTGAATCAGTCCTCAACTAGCAAACCCAAAATGCCAGAGCACAGAATGACACTTTGTTGAATATCAATTCCAAAGTTGAGCATATCAGTTTACGAACTGAACAACTCGAGACAAAAGTTGATTCTATCACTGCACAGATGCAGAAGATCCACCAAAATCTCCAGTCCAGAATTGCCCAAAGATACTATGGCCTCGAATTTGACCAAAAGGAAAAGGAAATTCGTCGCTTAAAGGCTGAACTTAACCAGATTGAATCCGAAAAACACAGACCTGCCCTTTTCACTATGTCCCCTCCTATTCCATCCATTGGTCCTACTTACCACCCTTTTTGCCTCTATGCTTTCTCCTATCAAACAATATGAGCCTTCTAAGTTATTTGGCATGACTCATACACTTTTTCGTGACAATCCTTTGCCTCCACCGCCAAAACCTAAACCTAAGTCTAAACCTCAACCATGACCTATTACTATTCATCCATCCTCTACTACTATCCCTAGCCAACACTCTCCGGGCTATACACCGGCACCACCATCTACACCTCCTTTATCCCAACCTCCTCTCCAATCCAAGGACAAAGAACCCATGCACCAGTTCAGTGCCCACACAATCAACCATACCTCTTCCACTGATGATCAAACTTCTGATTCAAATCTAGCTGCTTCCGATAGTCCTTCCAAGACTGACACAGAATCTTCACTGTCCACCAGCAACTCTGAAAAATCATATGCTGACATCACCAGGATCTTGATGGCTCAACCTGATCAGCATACCCAAGGCCAAACCTCTCGGACTGACCCATATGTTGATATTCCCTCTGATGTTGAAGAAGAACTACCTGAATCTTCTGCAACAAACCAGCCTCCTCCGGCCCACACTGGTCCATCAAGTCAAAAGTCAACAAATGGTCTATGGTTCACCTTTGATGATCTCCCATCTTCTAAATGGCGAGACCGACTTAATGAAATATCTGCCTGGATTGATTTGCAAATGCTCCGACCAGGAGTCACAACTGAATCAGTTCTTAGAGAATTCACCACTCGTTTTACTGGTGCTCTAAGAGATTGGTTTGACTCATTAGGTCCCTACAGACAACTCCAGTTTGTTCAATTACCAGAGGTCTCAAGTGCGCTTGCCATTCTCCATGATCAATTTCTAAGAGACCCAGCTGCAGTCTTTGAAGCTGCACGACGAGACTATCTCAGTATGAAATATTGTTCCCTCAATGCTAAGGATCTTGATTTCCATTACAAGCGCATGTCCTTGCTATTCTATAAGCTTAATGGATTCAATGAGCCAACCTTGAAGCATGTCTTTTTGGCCTCCCTTCCAGAAGAACTCCAACCCGACATCCAGCGACAGCTCACTGCCTCCAATCTTGTCATTAACAATATCTCTCTTGGTAAAATCTTCCAACTTGCCAAGACTTACCTTGATAAACTTTGTGAGTAGAAACAGTTTTTCAAAGAACTGTTGAAAGACAAAGAACCATTCAAAAGTGCTTGCAAGAAATCTTATCTGCAAATCAAATGCAAACAGAAGAAGGATTGTGATTGTAGTCCCAAAAAGAAAAAGGCATTTTCGGAAATTCAAATCTCCAGAATTTTCATCTAGACATCGCCGACCCAGGAAGTCTTACAGATTTTTCAGAAAGAAGTCTTCTTCTTCCAAAGACTTAAAATGACGAAAGTCTAGCCGATGTTTTATCTGTAAGAAAAAAGGTCATTATGCTAAAGATTGCCCCAACAAAAGGGAAAAATCTATCCGATTAGTCGAGCATCTTCAAGCCACCACAGATTATTCCCCCGAAAATGATGAATTGAAATTCTATTTCTCTGAATAAGATGAACCCAATGATGAAACCGTGTTCGCACTACAACAATCTTCTGATGATTCCAACAGTGATCAGTCCCAAGTCATTTTCCATCAACAGCTCTTATCCCTTGATACTACAGTTCCTATACCTTCTATTAAACTCCACATCTTACCTTCTAAATTCCAAAGGCCCATTCCAGCAATTGGTCTTATCGATACTGGCTCACAGCACAGTATGTTAAACCCTCACATTCTCCCACCAGATTTCTAGATACGATCTGAGGAACATTTCAAAGATGTTAATGGCAAACTGTTCACCACCTCTTTGATTACCAAAAAACCCATTGGTATTCAAATTTTTCCCAATTGTGTCATTTGGACCAAGGTCATTGGTTCAACTCTTCCTAATAAGGATATCTTGTTAGGTTTTGACATCCTTCACCAGATCAAACACCTTCAAATCATTTCTCGTGGAATACGAGTCCAATCCATGTTCAAACCCTTTACCGACATCCTAAAACTTTATAATCTGTCTGAAACTCCTCCGTTACCAGGATATTTCAACCAAACTTCTGAGTTTTTGTCCAGAGTCCCACTCTGAGTTCACTCATCCCAATCCATTGTGGAAAAATAAGTCTTTCTTCATTAAGTTACCTTTCAAACTCAATGAAGACATTAACCCAACCAAAGCTACCCATCCAGGAATGAGTCATTCTGACTTACTCCTAGCCCAACAGGAATGTTCCCAACTATTAGCCCAAGGTCTAATTGAGCCCACGAATTCTCAATGGGCTTGCCAAGCCTTTTATGTTGAAAAGCATTCTGAAATTGTTCGAGGAAAGAAACGCTTAGTCATTGACTATCAGCCCTTAAACATGTTTTTACAGGATGACAAGTTTCCTTTGCCCCGTAGACAAAGCATGTTTACTTTTCTAAAAAATGCCCAAATCTTTTCAAAATTTGATTTAAAGTCAGGTTTTTGGCAATTAGGCATTGAACCCTCTGAGCGATATAAAACTGCCTTTTGCATTCCAAATGCTCATTTTCAATGGACAATTCTACCCTTCGGCCTCAAAACTGCCCCATCCATTTTTCAAAAATCAATGGTCCAAATCTTCCAACCCATCCTGCATCATGCATTGATTTATATTGATGATATTTTGCTTTTTTCAGGTTCACAGGATGAACGCCACCAGTTGTTAACCCAGTTCTATGATATTGTCCAAAGTCATGGAATCATGTTGTTTGCCAAGAAAAGCACCATTGCAACTGACAACATTGAATTTCTTTGTATGATCATTAAAGATGGCCATTACCAGCCAGGAAAGCACATTGCCCAAGAATTGCTTCACTTTCCAGATCAGCAACTTTCCAAAAGACAGGTCCAACAGTTTCTCGGCATTATCAATTACATCCGTGATTTCCTCCCACATGTGGACCACTACACTCATCATCTCTCGGCTTTATTGAAAAAGAAGCCTCCTGAGTGGAATGCTGACCACACATGTGTTGTCACTACTCTCAAACAGATTGCGCAAAATCCGCCTCCTTTAAAGTTGATTGCAGATGGAAAGCGCATACTACAGATAGACGCAAGTGATGAATCTTGGGGTGCCATCCTCCTTGAAGAACTCAATTGAAAAGAACACTTTATCGCTCACGCTAGTGGACATTTTTCTGACACACAGAAGTACTACCATAGCGTCTTCAAAGAAATCTTAGCGGTCAAGAATGGAATCAAAAAATTCAAGTATCATCTCATTGGTCACCACTTCCTCATCCGAATGGACAGCTCAGCCTTCCCTAATATTCTCAATTTCAAAGGCAAAACTGTTCCAGAAAAGATGTTACTCAGATTGAAAGATTGGTTTTCCAAATATGACTTCTCAGTTAAGCATATAAAGGGATCCCAGAACCTTATCCCTGATATGCTGTCCAAACTTTCAAAACCAGAAACACCTCCCACCTTGTTCTCCTCCACATCCCACTTTCCAATCATCTTCATAGCTACATCTCTGCCTCCCGAAGCTCTTACCAAGAAACCCTTTCCCTTTAACAAAACATTTTCCTCTGTTTTTGCTATCCAAGAGTTTGCAAAAAAAGCTGTTTTCTACTTTTTCATGAAAGCCTACCTTATGGCCGACTCATTTCCATTCTCCACTTTCCACCCCGAAAATCTGTTCCTTACAGGTTTAACCCTTGACCCATCCAGAGAAATTACTAAAGATGAGTTATGGTACATCTGGTGTCTAACTGTTCTTTATGCTACCAAGCTAATCTTACCAATCGCTCCTACCTTAACCCATCTCCTTAACCCTGAAAAGGCCACCTCTCTCATCTGGACATTACTTGAATGGTTTTCACCAATTCCATGGTGGCGACAAAAGCTCCAACAACTGTCAGAAATCTACAACCTTGATCGTATGCCATCCTCTGAAGCCCAAATGTGGACATCCGTGTTCATTATTCACAGGCCTTATTTCCAACACCCAGATACACAGTTCTTTTGGACCCAGGATCAGGTATACGAATGGTTCACTGCACCACACCCCGCCATCATTGACAATGAGATCCAGTCCACCTTACATAACTACCTCCATCAGTTAAACCACCAAACTCTGCCACATAAGGATATCTTTCACACCTCCCTAGGCCCACAACATGACCTCATCATGATTCCTACTCCATCAGCTAGATCCAAGTCCCCGTCCACAGGCATCCTTATCAAAGAAGAAAAGGCAAACTACACTGACTTCCTCTTCCAAGATTCTCAAGACCCTTGGGAAGAATTTCTTACTCTCAGCCAACACCTTCATCAGTTTCCCCAACCAACAATGGATGAACTTGGACCCTTCGAACCAAGACCATCAACCCAACCTTCCAAAAAATCAACCCGAACCTCCAAAGTTGACAAAGCCACCCAAACTTCTCCTAAACCTACTCCTAGGTGTACTCCACGAGACTACAATTGTCCTTACCCACCTTGCCGTGGTCCCTCCTATAAGCATCCAAAGCTCTCCAAAAACTTTTTCCAAAAGCGTCATCACTCTGGCGATACGGACCCATATGCAACAGAAAGTTCCTCCGAAGACGACTACATGAATCTCTACTCTCCATAAAGTAGTTTGTCTCGTTGCAATAATTATGTTTCCCTTTGTCTTGTATAATTATGATTGCTTTTACTTTCGCTTTTGTCAAAGTCATGCTTTAATTATTAAAGCATCTTTGTCCCTTTGTAATAATTAAAGGTGTGTCATGATGTAATTTTACTTTTGCTTTTACCTAAGAGATATATCTCCTATATAAGGAGTGCTCTCCTCCCTTGTAAAATAGAGAAGTTTTTCAAGAAATAAACTCTCGTGTGCTTCCAAACCATGAACTTCTAAACCTCCCTCTCTCTCTCTGCAAATGAAGGTCTAAGAAAAGGAAAGAAATAACGATTTTAAATTTGTTCATTTTGAAACTTAAGCAAGTATGCTCTGCACTTGCCTTTTGCAAGGATCCTGTGCATCAGAAAGCATTTGATCGTTTTCTTATCTGGTTTGGTACCCTGTTTTAGACTAAGAAAGTCTGTTTTGGGTTGTATAACCCGAGAAGGAAAATATGTTTTAAAAGTTTTTCTGAGTATACCTATATTGCTCTCTCAAAGGGTGAGGACTGCCCATCACTTATGTAAACGATAAGCACCTCATCCCACATCGGTTGGGATCCTGGTTGTGTGCTAGCTTATAAGTGTTGGGCAGTCCTCACCCTTTGAGAGCTCTTTTGGGGCTGAGTTAGGCTTCGGCCCAAACTCACATGCTCTCACCAAGATGAAAGAAATATGCCCTCAGCTTAGAAATAATACGATCTCAAGTCAAACAAAAATGCTAGTCAACCTACTTTATTTATCTTTTTTTTCTTTTTTTTATTATTATACATCACTACATCTTTTTAGCCCATATAACTAGCTTCTACTTCAAACTATTGTTGAGTGTTAGAAAATGCATATTTATAAAGGAGAAAATCGTCATTTTACACTTCAAGTTTTACTAACACCCTTACTTTTATGTGTTTAACCTTCTTGTGATTTAATTACGTGTGTTTTATTTTAATTAAATATTTTATGTATTTTAGGAGCATTATAGTCATTTCACAATAAACGAGAGATCAGACGGCAAAACGGACATCACTTTTGAACTCAGGACGGTCGAAAACTTAGGAGGAGCATAAAAGGAAAATGACATTATTCACATGTACGGTACTATTCATGCGTACAGTACTGTCTATGTTACTATTCATGATACTGTTCACATAGATGGATCGATGACGTGGCATGCATCACACTGATGACGTGGCACAATCCTGAGCGTCCAAACTATTTTTAATCTGATGGCCATGATTTACTCCATGTATCTATAAAAAGGGGGCCTGCCCCTCTAATTTGATAGCTCTGAATCCATTTTTGGGATCTATTTTCTGTAATTCCTTCTCCATCTTATATTTTCTTTGTATTGCCCCTAGTTCAATTATGAGTAGCTAATTTTCTTTCATGCTTGGGTTGAAGGTGAAGTCTTAACATGTGTTATGGGCTTTATTTGGTAAATTTATTTTCTCTTCCCCTCTAGTTTTTGTGGATGTTTTGACTTCTCGTCGACAAATAATACTAATCTTGTCTAGTACCGCCTTAGTTTCACCGATCCCCTAGTACAAGGTTATTATTATTTGGCACGATAAGCCCTTAGCACCATATTGATTAGAGTGTGGTTCATGAGGTGTGGATTCCCCCCTCATGATGTAATTGGTATTAATAAGGAATATTTAGCCCATGATGCATGTTGATACGGATCCATATACCCAAGTACGTTATTTCAATATAATTCTCTTCAATTTATTCTCACCATTTCAATTCCAATTTCAGAATTTATTCCCGCCATTTTAATTTAAGTTTTAGCATATTCCAAATCATTTCCACCACAAATCTAATCACCCACTTACAAAATTAATTCTACACACAATTAAAATCCACCTCCTCGTGGGATCGACACTCGTCACCATTGATTTATAGTACAATAGATTCGTGCGCTTGCGAGTACATTAAAATTTGCACAACAACTATAGTTCCCTAAAATCAAGAAGGACTCTTATTAGAAAGTAACGTAGGTTAGGGACATGGCTAACAAATATGGGAAATAAGGAAAACTAAGTGTATGTTTGAGAAAAATGCAGAGAATTTTTTTTTTTTTTGGAAATAAGGAAAACAAATAAGGGAAATTTTTTTGGAATTTTTTTTGAAACAACTTTTGTTTTGTTTTTTTTTTTTGGCATAACTTCACTGACAAAATAATTATTTACATTTTCTCAAACATAAATAGGTGATGGAACTTATAAGACATCAGGTAATACTCCAAATTGGAGTGAGTCAAGATGATAATTTGACAAAGAAAAAGGTTTTTTTTTAAAAGGCTCAAAAGGGTTAACTATGAATATTTAATAAAAGGGATGGCTAGAAAGGCTCAAACAGATCAAAGATAGCCTTTTCATCGTCTTTTAGGGTTCTAAATAATCATCCATATCTACTAGTTAGATGGGCCTCCTAACGTAGCAACACACATTTTTTTTCTTTTTCTTTTTTTTATTTTACAATTTTTTAAGGGTTAACTCAAAAGAAATCTAGAAATCGTATATAAAATAATAAACTACCAAGTTGTATAAAGAATGGGCAAAAGGGTTACTCTCCAAGAAAAATGATAGGCTCAAAAACTCACTTGGCACTTATTTATGACATGTTCATTCCTTTAAGCAACTCGTATTTGTCTTCGACATCAACATGTAAAGTAGTAAACATGGCGTAACATCACTTAAGACCAAAGATAATACAAATACTAAAATTTGAAATTCATCATGCCATCCAATGTTAAAACAAATCACACAAATTTTTTTTTTTAAACAACATTCTACCCCCCAACCTATTCTAAGCATGAAAGGAAAATATGCATGCATAAATTTGAAAATGATGCAGAAAAACTAATTAGAAAAAGTACACTTAAAATGATAGAAAAAGAAAATGTTTTTTTTTTACTTAGAAGATACGTTTCTAGAGGCACTACACTCCATATTCAATCATCTTCGACTCAAAAGTTGGAAAATATATATTTATAGAGGAGAAATTAAAAAAAAGAAGAAAAATGAAATAAAAACTTAATAAAAAAAAGTCTGAATTTTTTTTGTTATTTATTTATTTTTTTTTTCAAACGATGAAGATGCATTTCTAGAGTCACTACACTCCATATTCAGCCATCTTCAACACAAAACGTTAACAACAGTTAGTTTCTATAACAAAAAATCAGTAAAAACTTAACCAAGATTCCACAATTGTCGACTATTCCCTCCCCCCAACCAGAACGAAACATTGTCCTCAATGTTTTAAAGGAAAGAAGTAGAGTTTAGAAGACATCACCTGGGTGGTGCAACACAGAAGAAAATATTTACAGGCGGAGAGTTAAATCTAATTTGTACTTCTTACTGCAGCTACTGTTACCATCATTATTTGGACGCTCCAACACAAAGGTCCAGGGGTCTGGCTCTGGTCTATAAGCTTGTAACATATCAAGTAGCTCATTAGCAGTGTGAGCACAAATAAATAGTTTTTTCGCATTAGAGGGAATGAAATAGTTTTTTATTGCATGGTTAAGAAATGTGATAAAGCCATCATAAAATTTATTGACATTTAACAAACTGATGGGTTTCTGGTGGATGTGCAGATGGGCCCAAGATGCTAGTGTGATAAGTGCCTCTAGTGTTGCAAGATCTCCTGGAAGGAAAATAAAAGCATCAGCATGATTAAGCATTTCAGTTATTCTTTCTTGCATACCTGAGAAGACTAACTCGTCTCCAGTTGATGAGTCAGACGAACTGCCCAATAGTTTTAGGACTCTTAGGATGATGCCTAACACTTGACTTCCTCTAATAAAAGTTGCGTCTGAGACTATTTTTGATAACCCTCGGTTACCTCCTCCATACACCAAGTGTAATTTTCTCGCTGCTATGCTTTAACCAAGATCGATGGCTACCTCCACGATCTCTTTATGTTTGCCATAGTTAAATTCAGAAAGCACACAAATGTTCTTGAATTGTCTATTAGGAGTAGCTGCCATTGTGATACTTCTCAAAAATAATTTGTGAGTGCTTGACAAAAAAGAAATCATATTTAAGAATCTTGGTGACAGTGGATCACAGTTGTGTATGAGGTAACATGTCAGTGTCAAATAACGCGTAAAGCACGTGGCTCACGAGTCAAAAAAGAAACAGTAAAAAGGAAAATGCAAACAGTAATAAGGAAATAGCAAATAGTAATAAAATTATTAAAGACAATAATGCACACAATAAAATAATAGTGAAATAAAATAACAGTAAAGTAAAAAGATATTTACAAGTAGTTGCGACTGTGGCTTATATCTTCCTCTGGTTTTACATCCAGAAACGGCTTGAACGCCCTCTATGGGTCGAGGATAGACTTGCTATCCAGTTTTCTTATAAACTGGCAAACAGGGTCGTTTATAGTCAGATTCCCGAGACTATATCGTGCATGCTCTTTCTGGAATAATGGCCATTACTGGAGAATCGCTCCTTGCACATATCCACTAGGATGCGTTTCAAGAGACAAAATGATATCATCTAATGACTCCTTATTCAAGCCATCCCTAATAAATTGAATCTTATCTTCCCCGTTATCAGACACCATTCCTAAATAATATGGAGATCTCAACGTGGCCACTGGTTTACGGATGATATGGGATCTCATTCTGGCACATCTATGACAAGCAACAGAAATTCTTCGAGCTCGTCGTTTTCTTGCATAATTTCCTTTACCACAACCAGGCATGTATGCAATAAATTTTGGAGGTAACTCACCTGCCAATCGTACTTTAGCCTCGATTAACCAACGGATGTCAGTAGGTATGTTATTCCTCATGAGTAATCGCATACGTTCGGACCAAGCTTTATAGATCGTAAGGAGGGCATTATGAGGAAGTGAAGGGAATCGCTTGTGAAGCTTCGCTAGAATCACGTTTCTGTCCATACTTTCGACTCAGAATATCAGTTATTATGAAAAACTGAAGTAACCGACTTGATTGTCATGGAGTACCGTTATCCGCCACTTCATCGGGAGTAACAAACTAAAACACACAAACAGAAAAACAAATTAAAACACACAAAGAAAATTAAAAATCGTCCTCTTATTGAATTTACCTCAAGCTCCAACTGGATGTCGTAAACACTTCTTTCAATATCTCTGAGTTGGCTTTCTAGATTCTCAACATAGGCTACTAACTCTGGTGGTTGTAGAGCCCAAATGCGTTGTGTTTTACAAAATTGAATCTGCTTTTTGAGATGAGTTTTGACACGTTGAAGTGGTTTAAGAATGTTCAAGAGGAACAATCTAAGTAAGGTACTCATGATTAAAAATGATTAGAGAAAACTTAATAGTTAAACAAACACACTGATGCAAAAATAATTTCAATTAGCAAAAGAATAATATAAAAAAAGAAAAAAATCAAATCACCGAAAAGAAAAAAAATCAATTCAAATCTGGTGGGTCACTCAAATGTATTTCGGTGTCTTCTCCATGTGGTTGGTAATCTAGATATGGTTTTAATCTTTGACCATTAACTTTAAATGTGACACCGTTCTTTGGGTCCTTAATTCCAATTGCCCCATGTGGAAAAACAGTATGTACAATAAATGGGCCAGACCAATGAGAGCGTAACTTACCTGGGAATAGGTGCAAGCGAGAATTGAATAAAATCACTTTCTGACCTGGAGTGAACGATTTTCTCATAATTTGCTTGTCGTGGAAGACTTTCATTCGTTGCTTGTAAATTTGGCATTTTCATATGCGTCATTGCGAATTTCTTCAAGTTCTGCCAGTTGTAATCTTCTTTCTGAGCTGGCTTGCTGCATGTCAAAGTTGAATTTTTTGATGGCCCAATACGCACGATGCTCGAGTTCCACAGGTAGGTGGCAAGCTTTTCCATACACTAGCCTGTAGGGTGACATCCCAATCGGGGTCTTGAAAGCCGTTCTATATGCCCATAATGCATCATCAAGTCTTAATGACCAATCTTTTTTGTTTGGCCTCACCGTCTTTTCTAATATGTGCTTGATTTCTCGATTGGAGATCTCTACTTGGCCACTGGTTTGCGGATGATATGGGATCGCCACTTTGTGTGTGATTGAATACTTTGTCAAAAGAGTTTTGAATGCTTTGTTACAAAAGTGGGCACCACCATCACTGATTATTGCTCGAGGGAATCCAAAGCGTGAAACAATGTTGCTTTTCAAAAATGCTATCACCACCTTGTGATCATTAGTTTTGCATGGAATTGCTTCTACCCATTTTGATACGTAGTCAACAGCAATCAATATGTATTGATGGCCAAAAGAAGGGAGAAAGGGTCCCATGAAGTTGATACCCAATACGTCAAAAATCTCAACCACTAAAATTGGATTTAATGGCATCATGAAGAACAGAAAGTGTAAGCGTCTCGAAATATAGTTGGCCAATAGAAACCACATTGTAAAACTTTAGTTGCTGTTTTCTTAGTACTAAAATGGCCTCCACAAGCTTGTTCATGGCAGAATGAAAGGATATTCTGAATTTCATTTTCTGGGACACATCCTCTAATAATTTGATCTACACAATACTTGAACAAATACAGGTCATCCCAAAAGAAATTCTTTATCTCTGCAAAGAATTTAGCCTTGTCTTGCTTGGTCCAATGCTCTGGAAGTTTACCTGTAACAAGATAATTAACTATATCAGCATACCAAGGTAATACTTCCACACTCATTAATTGTTCATCTGGAAATGACTCATTCAATATTAATGGCTTTGTAATTGTGTCAAAATGGAGACGAAAGAGATGGTCCGCCGCAATATTTTCTGTGCCTTTCTTATCTTTGAATTCCAAGTTGAATTCCTGCAAGAATAACACCCAACGAATTAGTCTAGCTTTTGCATCTTTTATCGTGAGAAGATATTTAAGAGCAGCATGATTTGTGAATATAATTATTTTACAACCAATGAGATAAGATCGAAATTTCTCTAATGCAAACACTACTGCTAGCATTTCTTTTTCAGTAGTTGAATAGTTCAACTATGCATCATTCAATGTCAAACTAGCATAGTAAATAACATAGGGAATTCGATCAACTCTTTGTCCTAATACTGCTCCTACTGCATAATCAGATGCATCACACATGAGCTCAAATGGTAAGATCCAGTTTGGGGGTTGAATGATGGGTGATGATGTCAACAACTGCTTTAATTTTCCAAATGCCACAAGACATGAATCATCAAAGACAAAAGGTACATCCTTAGCAAGTAGATTGCATAAGGGTCTAGAAACTTTGCTAAAATCTTTAATGAAACGTCTATAGAAACCAGCATGCCCAAGGAAAGATCTTACTTCTCTGACTGTTTTAGGTGGAGGAAGATTAGAAATGAGATCCACCTTGGCTTTGTCAACCTCAATACCTTTGCTTGAAATGATGTGACCGAGAACAATACCTTGTTTTACCATAAAATGACATTTCTCCCAATTTAAGACCAAGTTCTTCTCTATACATCTCTGCAAAACTAGTATTAGATGATGTAAACATTGATCAAACGAATCACCAAAGACAGAAAAGTCATCCATAAAGACTTCGAGGAATCGTTCAACCATATCAAAAAAAATGCTCAACATGCATCGTTGAAATGTAGCAGGTGCATTACATAATCCAAATGGCATTCTCCTATATGCAAATGTGCCAAAAGGGCAAGTGAAAGTAGTTTTCTCCTGATCTTTTGGTGCTATGGGGATCTGATTGTATCTAAGTAACCATCTAGAAAGTAATAAAATTCATGGCCTGCTAATCTATCAAGTATTTGATCAATAAATGGTAAAGGAAAATGGTCTTTACGTGTGACAGAATTCAACTTTCTATAATCAATGCAAACACGTCATCCTGTAGTTACTCTAGTTGGTATTAATTCATTATCAGCATTGGTAACTACTGTGACTCCTGACTTTTTAGGGACAACTTGTACAGGACTGACCCATGAGCTATCAGAAATTGGGTAAATGATACCTGCATCTAATAGCTTAAGAACTTCAGTTCTAACAACTTCTTTCATGTTAGGATTTAACCGACGTTGCATTTTTCTAGTAGGTTTAGCATTTTCATCAAGGTGAATGTAATGCATGCAATCTACAGGGTTTATACCTTTTATATCTGCTATGGTCCATCCTAATACTCCTTTATGCTCTTTTAAAACATCCAACAACTTACTTTTTTGTTCGTCATTGAGGGATAATGAGATGATTACCAGTAGAGTACTTTCTTCTCCCAAAAATGCATATTCCAAAGTGTCAGGTAATGGTTTGAGCTCGAGTTTCGGTGGTGATTCTGATGATGGGATGAGTTTCTTTTCTGATGGTGCTAGTTGTTCAACTCTTGACTTCCATTTATTAGTGTCCATGGATGGTGCTGAGTCAAGTAGGGTGTTGACCTCATCGACCGATCTGTCAATATCAAAATCCAAACCAAAGTGAGTTAAACATGTTTGTAAAGGATCATCACTAAGGTTTGAAAGAAAAGTATTATCAATTATTATTTCTATTAAATCCACATCAACAATTCCATCATCTGCACTGTGAGGTTGTTTGGCAATGTTGAAGATGTTCAGCTCCATAGTCATGTTGCCGAAGGACAACTGCATATTTCCAGTCCTGCATTGAATGTGAGCATCTGTAGTCACCAAGAAAGGTTGGCCTAGGATAATGAGGATGTGCTTCCTTGAATCTTGTATAGGTTGAGTGTCAATTACAATGAAATCAACAGGAAAATAAAACTTGTCTACCTGGATAAGCACGTCCTCCACAATACCACGAGGTATTTTCGTGGACCGATCTGCAAACTGTAACACCACTGGAGTTGGGTGTAATTCTCCCAGTCCAAGTTTCACAAATACTGAATAAGGTAACAGATTTACACTAGCTCCTAAATCCAACAAAGCATTCTCAATTATGTGGTTCCCTATACTACATGAGATAGTGGGCGATCCTGGGTCTTTGTATTTTAAAGGAATTTTGTGTTGGAGTATAGAACTAACGTTTTCTGTTAAAAATGTCTTCTTTTGAACATGCATATTTCTCTTTTTAGTACAAAGGTCTTTAAGAAACTTGACATAAGATGGAACTTTTTTAATAGTATCAAGTAAAGGGATGTTAACACTTACCTATTTGAAGATTTCAAGAATCTCACCTGTGGATTTTCCCTTCTTTCCTTTAGCTAACCTCTGGGGGAATGGAGCTTTAGAAACGTATTCTCGTGGGTTGGTTTCTTCTTTCTCCTCCTGTGATGAATCCTCAACATTCATAGGTACAATTTGATTTTCTTTTGTCACCGGCATCTCCACTTTGTTGTCGACTTCTTTTCCTTTTCGCAAGGTCATGACTGCTTTGACCTCTCCATGCTGTTGTGATGAACTGGTACTTGCTTCATGTACTCCTTTAGGGTTAGGCACTGGTTGACTTGGAAACTTGCCTTTCTCAACAATCATTGCCAAGGTTTGAACTGAAGAAGCAAGTTGTCCCACCATCTTCTCGAGGCTTGAAACTGATTGGGCTTGTGAGTTAAAGCCTGCTCTCAATTCATTTCGTAGTCCATTAATGGTGCGGTTCTGTTGCTCAATCGTAGAATGAGTAACATTCTTGAGATTCTGGAATGAATCCTCCCATGGTCTGGGTTGAGAGTAGTTCTGGTTTTGATTGTATGGTCTGAATGGGGGCTGAGAGGCTTGAGGAACTTGAGGAATCGGTTGCATTGGTGGAGCTGGAGCTGCTGGTCCATTATGTTAGAATCCTTGAGACCATGAAAAATTGGGGTGATATCTCTATCCAGGGTTATATGTGTTGGAGTATGGATTGTAATTTTATGGTTTTCTCATTACACCTATGGCATTGGCTTCATCTGGATATGAGTCATGGTCATGTTGTTTTGTTGATTTAGCAGTCGATAACGATGTTATTTGTCGAGCAAGACCTTCAAGCATCTCCTTGACTTCTTTGATTCCCGAAGTTGATTCGCCAATTTGAACCTCATTTACTCCCTTAATTCTTCTAGTATTCCTGAGTGATCGATTTCGTTGTTGGGAATTATCCGCTTGTCGCTGGAAGAATTTCCAAATCTCTTATGCACTTTTTGACATTAGCTCTCCTCCACTTGTTGCCATTAGCCATTCTTGCACATTCGGCAATAATCCCTCCAAAAAGTATTGGCATTGGTGCCATTTCTCGTACCCATGATGTGGACATTTCAAGAGTAGCCCATTAAATCGCTCCCATGTTTCAAAAAATTGTTCGTTCTCTCTCTGAGTAAATTCTGAGATTTCCCTGCGAATAGCATTAGTTTTATGCACTGGGAAATATTTATTCAAAAATTTAGTTACCATTTGTTCCCATGATGAAATGCTATTGGCAGGCAATGTATTAAGCCATGAATGAGCTCTATCTTTTAAAGAAAATGGGAATAATATGAGTTTAACATCATTGTCTGAAAAATTTTCGTATTTAAAAGTTTGACAAATAGCATGAAAATCATTCAGATGATTATATGGGTCCTCATTTTCTAGGCCATAAAATGTGAGGAAACAATTTAGCACACTAGGTTTTAGTTCAAAACTCCTAGCAGCTACATTTGGGTATCTTATGCATGATGTGCTCAATTTAGCTAAAAGACTAAAATAGTCCTTAAATGGCCTCTCCTATGGTGCTTGTAAATCCATTCCAAATTTATTTTTAACGTGCCTGTATGTGCGAAGTGTTTTTTCTAATTCAAGGTCTATAGGTTCAAGATTAGGTGATAATGACTTACGACCATGCATGCAATGAACACAAAATAAATGGGAACAAAACAAATAAATAAAAATAAAGAGGAAGGAGAAATTACGATACTAACCTTATCGCGCTATTACAACCTTACTATAAAAATACACAAAAAAAACGTGAAATAAATTAACTAGAAAAAATTAGTAAGATAAACAAAAATTACAAAGAATGAAAAAAATAACTTGAAAATTAAATTACAGAATTTTAAAGAAGAGAAAAAGAAAAGAAATACTAACCTCTAAATGCAGATTAATTTTTTTTTCTTTTTTTAATTAAAAGAAATACAAGAAAACAATTAAAAGAAATTATTCACAAAAATCAATTCTATGAAACACACTTACTTACCTCCCCGGCAACGGCGCCAAAAACTTGTTGTGCAAATTTTAATGTATTCGCAAGCGCACGAATCTATTGTAGTATAGACTAATGGTGACGAGTGTCGATCCCACGAGGAGGTGGATTTTAATTATGTGTAGAATTAATTTTGTAAATGGGTGGTTGGATTTATGGTGAAAATAATTTGGAATATGCTAAAATTTAAATTAAAATGGCGAGAATAAATTCTAAAATTGGAATTGAAATGGCAAGAATAAATTGAAGAGAATTCTATTAAAATGACGTACTGAGTATTTGGATCCGTATCCGTATCAACATGCATCAGTCAACAATACGCGGTTTGACCCGAGTTAAACAGTAACGCGATTTGGTTGAAAATAATCATGTGTGATGCATGTACCGTACGTGAGATTTTTCGTCCATTGATATATTGCCACGTCACCATCAACAGTACGTAAGAATTTTAGTCCAACAGGATCGTGACACCTCATCAGTCAATGCCACATCATCGGTCAATGCCACGTCATAGATCCGTCTATGTGAACAGTGTCATGAACAGTAACATAGACAGTACCGTACACGTGAATAGTACCGTACATGTGAATAGTGCCATTTTTCCTTTTATACTTCTCCTAAGGTTTTTGACCGTCCTGAGTTCAAAAGTGATGTCTGTTTTGCCGTTTGATCTCTCGTTTATTGTGAAATGACTATAATACTCATAAAATACATAAAATATTTAATTAAAATAAAACACACGTAATTAAATAACAAGAAGGTTAAATACATAAAATTAAGGGTGTTAGTAAAACTTGAAGTGTAAAATGACGATTTTCTCCTTTATAAATATGCATTTTCTAACACTCAACAACAGTCACATTTCGCAAAAGTTCTTAAAGTATTTTCCAAAAAATCATTCACAGTTCCACCATCCTTCACCACTTTAGAAGAATGAACAATTCTTCATCCACCTCCCTTTCAAACTCAATGAAGACATAAATCCCATAAAAGCATCTCACCCAGGTATGTCTCCTTCAGATCTCTTGCATGCTAAGCAAGATTGTTCTCAGTTACTCCAACAAGGTCTAATTGAACCTACTTATTCAAATTGGGCTTGCCAAGCCTTCTATGTTGAAAAACGATCTGAATTAGTTCGTGGAAAAAAGAGATTAGTTATTGATTACCAGCCACTTAATTCTTTTCTTAAAGATGATAAGTTTTCCCTTTCAAAAATCTAGACCCTGTTTGTTCATCTTTAAGGGGCTCGTATCTTCTCTAAGTTTGATTTAAAAGCTGGTTTTTGGCAACTTGGTATTTCACTAGTTGACCGTCACAAAACTGCCTTTTGTATTCCGGATGCCCATTATCAATGGACTGTTATGCCCTTTGGTCTTAAAGTCGTACCTTCATTATTTCAAAAGCCCATGACAAAAATCTTTAGTCCTATCGTCCATCATGCTCTGGTCTACATTGACGATATATTGTTATTTTCCTCTGACCATGAGAGCCACCAGGAGCTCCTTTTAGATTTCTTTCACATTGTGCAGGCACATTGAATCATGCTTTCTGAAAAGAAAAGCAGCATAGGAAAGGAATCAATTGACTTTCTTGGCATGGTGATTAAAGATGGCAACTATCAACCTGGTCCACACATTGTAATTGAACTATTAAAGTTCCCGAACACAAATCTCACCAAAAAGTAGATCCAATAATTCTCGAGATTGTTAATTATGTCCGTGATTTTATCCCAAAAGTTGCAATCCACACAAGCCAACTATCTCGCATGCTAAAAAAATAGTGCCCTCCATGGGGCCCAACACAGACAGAAGTTGTCAAGCAGCTAAAGGTGATAGCTCAATCACCTCCTCCACTTAGAATTCCCACAACTGGACAACGCATCCTCCAAACTGATGCCAGTGATGATTACTGGAGTGCTATTCTTCTCGAAAAAATCAATGGCGTGCGTCATTTCTGTGCACATGCAAGCGGACAATTCAAAGACTCTGAAACGAACTACCATGTGATCTACAAAGAGATTTTGGTAGTCAAGTATAGCATTAAAAAATTTGAATTTCATCTAATCAGCCACAAATTTCTTATCAACATGGATAACTCTTCTTTTCCTCGAATCTTTGACTTAAAAAATAAGTTGCTCCCTGACAAGCAACTGCTCAGTCTCAAAAACTAGTTTGCTAAGTATGATTTCACTGTTCAACACATAACAGGCAACCATAACCTCATTCCAGACTTCCTCACACGTCCAGCTATAAATAAACCCTCACTCATTTCCTCAATCCAAACCATTCCAGTTATAGCCATAAATCACCAACTTCCTTTCAAAGCTCTCAACCAGAGAAACTTTCCCACGAACATCTCTTTCCAATCGACTTACCAGCTTCAAGATTTTGCAAAGAAGTTCCTCTACAGGTATTTCTTTAATGTTCAAACCAAAAAACCTGACCGTTTTTCTAACCTGTTTTTCACAAGCCTCACTCTCTCCTCTCTGTCCATTTGTGAGGATGAGCTTTGGTACATGTGGTGTCTCACCACCTTGTATGCTACAAAGCTAGTTTTCCTTGTCAAACCAGTCCTGACTCACCTTACCAATCATGAGTTCTCACCAGACCTTCTATGCACTCTCCTCGAATGGTATTCCCCACTTAGATGGTGGCGTAAACAACTCCAGAATCTGTGTACTTTTCACGGATTAGACAGAATGCAGAACAGGAAGCTAACATATAGACTACAGTTTTCATCGTGCACAGGCCCTACTTCCAGCACCCATAAACAAGAGACTACTGGACACAAGACATGGCATATGAATGGAAAACTTACCCTCGTCCATATACTCTCATCAATGATACATCAGTAACCTCCGTTCTCAAAGCGTATCTCATGGAACTTAACAATGTTCCTCCACCTGTCACAAACATTCACCACACCTCTATTGGACCATCACACACCCTTGAAATAATTTCAAAAACACAAGGCTGTACTCCAGGTTCAAGTTCAAGTCCCCAAGGAATTCTTGTCATGGAACAACGTCCTAATTACACCAATGTCTTATTCCAAGACGCTCAGGACCCATGGGAAGATTTTCAGTCCCTTTTCCATACTGAAAATCCCCATTATATTGTCACCAATCCAGACTCTCCTGCTGCATCTACATCACAACACATGTCTACAGCTGATGAAGACAAATATCAACAAGCTGAGGCGTATCTCGACCAGAGATAGATACATCGGCACAAGAGCCAATATGAGAAAGAAACAGGAGACGTGTCACCATCGTGCTATTCATCCACTCCATAATGAAAATTTTTCCAACAGCTCATGTGACTCCAGCTGCCCATGTGACTCCCGTTTGCTTTGCATGTTTTATGTAAAAGTCTTAGTCGGTGTGCTTTACTTTCTAAAAGCATGTGCCTATTTGTCGATTATAATCATTCAAGGAGTCATGTCCTTGATGATTTTCTATATAAGGCACCTTATGCTTCAGTTGTACGCAGGAGTAAATCAGAAAAATAAAATTTCAGTTTTCTCCATATCATGTTTCTCTAAACTTCTTCTCTCTTCTAGGAATCAAAGAAATTATTTGGGTTTATAATGATACGCTCGCCTCTAATTCTCCATACTGAGTATGCTCTGCACTTGCCTTAAGCTTAAGGATCTTGTGCATCAGAAAGGTCCTGTTTTATCCTCCAAAACTGATTTTTATAAAATGAAAGTGTTTTCTCACAACGTTCACCCTCTTTGAAGGCCATGAGTGCCGTGTTTTCTGGTGGAATCGTGAAAAACTGTTTTCAAATATGATTTTCGAATTTAGTATTTGATGGATAAGGGTATATCGGCTGGAAATCAGAACCTTTAAGGCACCTTTATAACCACTCTTTCTATCTCATATTTTCTTCATCAATTTTTCTTTTGCTGTTCTAAACTGTTATACTTGGAGTGCAACCTTAGAACAGTGTTGTTATTGAATCCTTGAGGGCAATCCGCTATTTGTGTACTCTTTTCACTGGAAATCTTCCTTGAGGAGCGGAAATTAGCCTTAATGACAATGCTTCGTGCACGCCTTGACAAATTTATGATTGTTGTCGAGTGAACAATAACCAGGGGTGAAGCTACTTGTGGAAAATTTTGAAAAATTTACAAAAATACCATTGTGCAAAGTTTAAAAAATTGTCATTACTCTATTCTTTTATTTACAACTTCATATTCTATTAATTTACAACTTTGTCGTTCATATAAATAAATATAAAAAAGTGAGAGTTTACTTTATTCTTCATTCTTCATTTATTCATCCTCTATTAGTAAGAATATATAATAAATTTATTTTTATTTAATCATTTACAATATATTTATTAATTGTAAGGTAGTAAAGATTTTAGTTAGTTCTTGTTCTAATTTGATTGCGTAAGATTAAATTATTGTTAGGTCAAATCATTGAACTCTAGAAATCAAATTTTTAATTTGATTATTGATAGATCATAGATTAAAGATAGTTATTCCCATGAAAGAAAAGAAGAATTCCAGGAGGTGAATGAAATGGCTTGGTTTAGTGGGTTATCAAGACACCAGTTAATATAAGATGGAGAAGGAGTTTATATAAAATTATATGGTTATCTACAATAAATGAGAATTTTTTTATATTATCTATTCAAATTCGATAATAGACAACCTAAGTAGTTTTTAGTTGTAATTGAATTACTTTTGGGATTCGATTTATTTTCTTATATATTAATGAACTTTTCATTAAATTTTATACTCTTAGTTGCGATAATATTTGGACTTGGAAAAAATTTAGCTGCCTCAAAATTTTTTTTCTGACTTCACGCAACTAAAACTTAAAAACTACAACATGTCAATAGCTCACTCCCAAACACACCCTCTATCACTGAACACGGACTCCCCATGTTTAGCCATGGGTTAAGCATCTATATGCATTTAGTATAGGTGCGATCGTTATTGCCTCGTTGAAATGCCTTTAAACAAGTGCTGTGATGACACCTTACTTGCTTAGTGATATTTCTGAGAATGCATCTGGGTGACGTTGAGATCACACAAATCTTGTGTATGCCGAGCAAGCACATAGTAGTGTGTCAAAAAATAAGACAAATGCTCGGGTGCCTTTATTGGTGTGGTGCTAGTGCCGAGCGTGAACGTGATTTCAATATCTTGCATAATTTATTATTTTTAATATTTCATGGAGATGAGGCATCTTATATGGGCAAAGAGCTTGGGCTAACATTGCTCGACTTGTATGTGATTCTGAAGAGACATGCTAAGAAAGCCTTCTACTTTATTTCATGAGAAAAATTCAATATTATTGATTAACAAATCCAAGTCACCTCTTAAACCACAAATTCTTCTCATTCCGACTTGATGTGTTATCTTAATAATTTCTTGATCCAAAAAAAAAATTACTCGAACAGAAAAAAATAAAGAAAGGAAGACAAATCCCAAAAGTGCAAGAATAACCTTACGCGCCCCTCTCGTTTTCATTTCAAGTATAATAACATTACAATTGTACCAAGCCATCTTTTAGGTGCTTTTCACGTAGAGGAACAAAATCACGTTTCATGAGGTGGAGAATCCAAAAATCCATAACACTAACACCAACAAAGTTTTTGAAAACAAAAATCAGCAATTAATTAATTTATTATGATTGAAAGGTTTCTAACTTTTATGCATAATATGCAGGCCAAACTTTTTTTTTCATGAGTATTTTATGTCCAATTATTTTTATAAGGGTGGGACAATTTTTACTCTAAAAATAATTTTAAACACTCATATTTTATAAAATTTTATATTAGTATAATATCCTTAAGTTAATTTACTGTCAAGGATAATACTATGATTACTAAATAAAACTTTTACTCACCCATTCACCATGCTCATTGAACTACTTGCCTCGTAAATCATTTTATTTATTTATTTGGGCGCAATCTCAACAATACTCCCTAAACTCTTAAAAAACGAAAAAAAAAAAATTGACTTCGCAATTTATTATAAGGAGAAATTATATACTATAAAGTTTGGTATAAAAGTTGTGGATTAATCATCCTTAAGACTGATTTTTATCTTATATTTTCAATTTGTCACAACATTGGTTTTTTTTTTTTTTTGAGAAGAATTCAACATTGATTTTGGTTCTTCCATTTTGGTCAAATTGATCATGCTGTTGTATTTATTGTTCGAGTAGAAAAAATAGCCAATATGTTGAATTCTTTGAAAAAAAATCTATGCAAGAGTAGTTGATTATTAAATCTTGACAAAATTAATGAAACATTAATGTAAAGTAGATACATCTCATAATGTTTAATTATGAGATATATCTACTTTACAATAACAGGAGAAATAGAATAAAATTTTCATCTCATGATGTTTAATTATATATGATCTATCTATGATATATAGCAGGTGGTGTTTTGATGAATATTTTGTTCAAGATGGTATTGGCAAAGTGAAAATTATAATCAAAAGATGGAGACAGAGGGGTAGATTGTGATGAGACAGTACAGAGAGAACCCAACAAAAAGAGTAATATTATTTTCAGTAAATGAATAAGAACATTTAGTGACGAGGATACAATTTAGCGCTATTTCGAAATTTACAGGAGTGTTTCGAGTAATTTTCTAATTTCAAAATTTTTTTATATGAATCTTAGGTAATAAAGTTTTCAAAGTACATTTTAGAGTATAAATGATTTCACCCTTTTCATAAGAGAGTATTTAATATTATATCTATATAATTTAAATATTTTAGTAACAATATTGTGATAACCTAGATAGCCATTTTAAAATCAATAAATTCGTAATCAGATTTTTCAAGATCACTTACATTAAAAATTTACTAAAACAAGCAAAAAATTTACTGTAGGCTCACTCGCCAGTTGCCACTATCAATTCAACATGCAGCCATGCATGAAGCACGTGTGTCGAAACTACGTAATTGCTTACTTTTGTAGAAAAAAACTGTCTATATAAATGTATCAAATTGAACAATCACAGCAAAACAAATTAACCATCTCTCTCTTATTCGCATTCTCATTTTCTCCTCAAAATTAATGTTATTAATGCTTTGTTGTTGAGCTATTCGATGGAGATGATGGTGAAGTGGGGACAGCTATGTAATTTGATACATGGGTTGAAGCCAGTGTTGATGATGGTGGTAGCTTCTGCAGCATTTGCGGGGGTTAATATCTTCTATAAATTAGCAGCTAATGATGGAATGAGCTTAAGAGTCATCATTGCCTATAGATTAATTTTTGCCTCTGCTTTTACTGTTCCTGTTGCACTTCTACTTGAAAGGTCAATCTGGTACATTCGATTATTAATTTATAGTAGAAATTGACAGATGTGATGAGATGGACTCTATTGATTGTGAATTATTTAATTGTTTTGCAGGAATTGCATACCAAAACTGAATTTTAAGATGCTTTTTCTAGCTTTTCTTTCTGGGTTGTGTGGGTAAGTGATTTAAAATTAAGTAGGCATATTTCTACCCTACAGTTTGTGTAAATCAACCCATTTTTAAAATTACTAGAAAATTCACATTATTTTTTAAAATTCAAAATGATTTTTTTTAACAATTAGTTATTTAGATCCTTGTTCTTCACACAAGTTCTTGGCCATTATTAATTAGTAATGTTGCATAACATAATTTTAATTTTACTATTTTATCCTTTTGTAACCATACGTTTAAACAGTTAATAAGGATTTAATTGACAAATTATTCAATTTTCTTTATTTAAAATTAATAAAAATAAATATTTTATAATTATTTTGTTTTGAGGTAGAATGGGTTTACACAATTTGAGAGGTTGAAATGCTAATACCCCAAAGTTTAGTGAAATAGTCAAAGATTACTCTCATGTTTTCAATAATAGTCACACAAACATAAATCTTGGGAGTTTTATTCGAGTTTGTGATTACTTTTGAACGTAAAAATGAATTCATGTGTACAAAAAATGATTTGCATGACTATTTGTAAACACAAAAGGGATCTCTATAGTTGCGGATCCAGACACTTCAAAATTAAAAGGTCTTAGCTTAAAGAATTCTAATTTAAATTGAGATAATTATTTTACTGGTCAGTTTCTTTTAAAAAATTTTAAAAATGATAGTAATAAAATGTGTTATTTTTAAATGCTAAAAGTGAATGTGGCCACATTTGCGAAGTATCTTTTTTCTAAGTAATCTGGACAAAATATCTAAAAAAAATGAAATTATACAACTATTGAGATTTAAACCAAGTCTTTTTTTTCCCTAAAAAATTTGAACCAAATCTTTAAAACCACTGAATTGCAATCTTACTACTAAAGTACAAGTATTTTATTATATATAAAATGTGCTCAAATTATTTTTATTTAGAAGGGGCTTAGAACATTTAAAAGAAAAAATAATGACTTAGAAGGGGTTGTTACACCAGATCTACAACAAAACGAAGTCTGTCCTTAGGACCAGTAGCCCGCAAGTTCTGATTTTAAGCTTTTTATGTTGAAAAACTACATTTAAAAGCAAAGGAGTTTTGGTAATCATTTCTTCAAATTAAGGGGATTTAGTATTCTTTTTCCTAAATATTATATACATATGTTGCAGGGGATCGTTGTGTCAAAATTTGTTCGTAGAGAGCTTGGTCTTAACCTCGGCAACATTTACTAGTGCCATGTTTAATCTTGTTCCAGCTGTGACCTTCGTTTTGGCTACCTCTATTGGGTACTTATTATAAATTACAAATAATTAATAATAACCACTTGATGATTTTGATGATCAATTAACAGTAAAATAACCGTCGATTTATCACAGATCAGAGAAACTTGGTATAAGGACAAGGGCTGGTAAGGCAAAAGTGTTGGGTACATTAATTGGAATAATTGGGGCAATGCTGCTCACTCTTTACAAAGGTGTTGAGATAAAGATCTGGTCAACACATGTTGACCTTCTTCACCATGCTGGCGTCCGCCACATGGCGTCTTCTAATGCTGGTAAACGCCTCATTGGCTCGTTATTGACTCTGGGTAGTTGCTTGTCTTATGCTTTGTGGTTGATCGTTCAGGTAAATACAGGTAATGAATTTATATGTATATGTATAATTAATTAATTTGGTTAATAATTTTTTTTTTATAATTTTTGTATAGGCTAAAATTAGTAAAGAATATCCATGTCAACACTCGAATGCAGCTTTGATGTGTGTGATGGGAGCAATTCAAGCCGTTGTTTTTGCCCTCTGCATGGAAAAGGATTCGGATCAATGGAAATTGGGCTGGAACATTAGACTTCTTACTGTAGCATATTCGGTACATGATCAAACAATATTTCTTATCCATTTTAATTTAATTTCATCGAAATTGACTCTTTAATGCCATTATAAATAAGTTTCTATAATGAAATTATACGTGCCAAAATGCCATATTGTTACAGGGAATCGTGGGTTCAGGTTTGATGGTGACAATGACATCATGGTGTGTACACATAAGAGGCCCTCTTTTTGTATCTGTTTTTACGCCTTTGTCCGTTGTCGCTGTAGCCGTGGCCGCATCTTTAATTCTCGATGAGAAGCTACACTTGGGCAGGTATTTATTAGTTCATAATATATGCATAAATTTTGTGTGTATTTATATAGAAATATTCTAGTCCAAAATCTTAAATTTTGTTAAAGTTTAGAAAAGTTTTTTAAGTCATGTGATTTAATGGTATCATGACAGTAAAAGTTATTAAAATATATAGGTTAGTAGAATAATGGCATAATACTATACGCTACATGGGTTAAATAATTTTTTCAAACTTTAATAAAGTTCAGGATTATTGATGAGATCAGAACTATGTATCTATATATAACTAATTTAAAAGTTCATCTTAGATACAGACATTTGCATCTTATAAAGTGTTAACACACCTTTTACATTTGTGTAAAAGTGTTGATTCGCTCTTAACATCAATATAAAGAATCTTTTCACAATTGCAAATATCTTCACCAAGTCATCTAAGCATTTCCAATTAACTTAATGTAAAATTAATTAAAACAATTTATTAAGTTAAAAGTTATTTCAAGTGCCGATGTTTGCACCTTATAAAGTGCCGATGTTTGCACCTTATAAAGTGCCGAGTCACCCTTTACATCAGTATTAAAGTCTTGATTCGCTCTTCACATCAATATAAAGAGTCTTTTGATCGTTGTAAATATTTTTTACGAAGTGTGAATATCGGCAGGCAAGTATTTCTAATTAATTTAATACGAATTTTATTATTTCAGTGTACTAGGAGCAACATTGATCGTGTGCGGACTTTATGCTGTTTTATGGGGTAAAGGAAAGGAGATGAAGAAGCAAAGTCAGCTAGTGCCAGCTGCTAACACCTCTAAAGAATCTGAATCTATTGAAATTTCTATTACTTCTCCAAATGAAGAAATAAAGGAATTAAATGATAACCGGAAAGGAGATCAAGTTTTACGAAATTAAAGAAAATGAAGAAAATGGCCTAATGCGTGCAAAAATTAGAAAATATGAAAATAATAGAGGATGGATAAAAGAGACATGAAGCAATTTCTATGTATTGCTGATATGCTCAATTTAGAAATGAATGTATTGACATAGCTGTCGCAAAAGAACTTCCCCCTTCCCCCCGGCGAAGGGACTGTACTGATGCTGTCTAATCCTTATCCTTGACGTATTTTTAGCCTTTTATGGAGAAAGTGTCTATGCGATTAATAGTTCGATACCTACAAATTGCGAAAGATTAGGTCATTTCCATATGACGCAACGTCATCATAATTATGTTATCATGTGGAAGATAATTTAATTAAGCGATCTGTCAGTGAGTTTTTTTTTCAATTACATGAGATTATTTCTTAAATTACAACTCATATTTTATGAGACTAATACTGATATATATACAATCAAGCAATTACTGCGACTAATTCTGTATTAAATCTTATATAGCACCGAATAGGTTTTAACTCTCTTGAATATTCGAAAAATGTATACTCCACTCACATTTTAAAAGGAGAAAACTGCATTCACTCAATTATTTTCTATAATTGAGGAAGGAATTAAGCATTGTGGGGGTTTGAGCCTCCAAGTAATTTATTACAGAAAATAGTGAAGGGAAGGGAAAGGTGAAGAGAAGAGTGGAAAATTTAACATGCTCAATTTGGCATGGAATTCTTAAATAGAAGGAATTGAATTTTTTTTTTGTTTTTACCTCGACAAAATTTACTCTTTGCGCTAAATTATCACTATTTATTATAAATTTAATTAAAAAAGTAGTGAGTTGATACAATGATGTTTGTTTTCAATGATGTGCTTACTTAATTGGTTACTTAACTGTTATAATATTTGATAATGGTCTTATCAAAAAATGAAAATGCTTTTATTAAAGGTGCTTTAATCAAAAGTGCTTTAATCATAATATATGTTAACATATAACTAGAAAATTATTCCATTCATAGCCTAGAAAAAAAATTACAAAAACACAATAAACAAACATAGTATTATTTAGGATAAAAGCTTGTTTAGCCCCTATATTTCGAGGTTATTATCCATTTAGTTATTGTATTTTTAAAAAGACTTTAAAGCACCCTTGGTGTCACCTCAATTATTGTTAATTCTAGATTCATGAGGGCAGGAAACTATTTTTCTTGTTAAATTAAAAAAAAAAAGCTATTCCGATAGCCTAGATTCAGAAGGGTAAAATCAAATCTAAACACTAACATGATTTAAAATAAAACATCTCTGATAATAAATACATTAAAGCTTTTACCTTAGATATTGATACACTAAAATCCCAAAGAACAAGGAATGAAAAGCAAACTTCTCATCTTATCTTATGCCCTTCCTGTTCCCTTCCTGTTTAACTCTATTTTTGTCACTAAAAAGTTATTTTAAACCCTAGCTTTAAGAACTAAACACTTTCTTTTTTAAAGCTCTTAACAAATTTTCTTGCTATGTATTTTTTTGGGTAATTTTTAGGGATCTCCATAGAAAAAGAAAAATTTTTAATTATACCATTTTGCGTTTTCTAAACTTCCATTTTTCTTGCCCAAAATGGTATAATTTAAGTCTTTTTCTATTTTGATCTCTAGAACTTCAAGAGCAGAGAGACTTTCTTCTTCATGGCTTCCACTTCATCTTCAACTCCTCCCAATCCTGTTACTCTTTCTTCTACTCTTTCTTTGCCCAAATCCTGCACTTCTCATACCACCAACAAGATTGAAAACCTTGTACAATATTCCTACATCCCTGACTCAGCCCGAATTAGTGAGTCATCCTACCCTCTCATCAGCCCATATCAGCTGTATAAACGCCCCAGTTCCTTTACCCGTAGTATCCGTACTCTCATCTCTACTAGAAGGCCTCAACCTAAAGAATATGTCCAGTCTTCTCGCCTGGACCAATGTGCTCTTCAAGCAACCTCTGCTGAGCAATATGTCACTTTGGAAATCCCTTCAGAGTTAATTTCCATTTGGAAAAGGGAAGGTTACACTCATCTCCATCTTGGGGGCATCCGATTAATCCTTACCCTTCATGGGAGAAAAGGATTACCGGTCACAGCTCAACTTGCTATGCTTGATACCCGGTTTAAACAGTATCAAGATGTTGTTATAGGCACTGTCCTCACAACTCTTCATGCAGGAAGTGTTTTACTCACCTTTTATCCAAATTTCAACCTTTCTCTCCAAGACCCCAATTTGCCCACAACCTTGAAAGTTTAAGTTCAAATTCAAGGTGTAGAACAAATTTCTTCCACCAAAATAGCCAGTCTACACCACCAACTAGTTTATAGGCTTCAAAATCATACTTTAGATCTTCCCACTCCAGAACATCACTCTGACAACCTCATAGTGTTAGCAGAATCAGACCAAATTCCCACAATCATCCAGATCCCATGACAACTTCCCCGTTATGAGCTTATCACGCTTATGCCTCTTGAATGGATCTCCAATTATGAGCAGTTCCATAACAATACAGCTCCCATTCAGACATCTGAAAGCATGTTTGAAAGACAAGATGGAACAATACAAATGACTTTTAAACCACCTCCAAGTGCTCCACAAGAGCCCCCTCGGCTCTCCTTTACCTATTCTTCCATGATTACAACTATTCAAACGACTCAGGAAGATCTGCCCATTACAGGGTTTAACTCTGACAGTTACCCTATTTATCCAGCAAAGCACAATGGACATTTTCTATGGGATCTCCCAGGTTCCGGCATGTGTGACCCAAATTGTCCCTACTGGGATGATTGGGAAGAGGATGATGATTATGCCACCAAAAAGAAACCCAAAAAGAAAAAACCTCCACTCTTCTGTCAACCCTATCAACCTAAATTCCCAAAAGATCCTCCACCTCCACCAGCCCCTTTACCCATCTACAAAAAAGAACTCAAATGGATTGCAAAGCATTGCAAACCTGAGATTCCATCCCCCATTCCACACTCACCACCTACTGTCCAACCGATAGCTTGTATGATGTTTTCTTCTACCTCTTCAGACTACTCTTCTTCCTTCCCTCCATTAGAAACTCACACTGATTCCCAACGAAATGTGGTATCCAAACCTTTCATCCCTTCAGCCATTACCTCCACTGGCCACCTAGAACTTCCCAAACCTTTTGAATCATTCCTTAACTGGCAAACCCAAAATGCCAGAGCACAGAATGATACCTTGTTGCATATCAATTCAAAGGTTCAAAAAATCAGTTTACGAACTGAACAGATTGAGTCAAAAGTTGACTCCATTACTGCCCAGATGCAGCAGATCCACCACAATCTTCAATCTAGAATTACTCAACTTGATTCAGAGTTACAAACTATGCTTGCTCAAAGATACTATGGCCCAGAATTTGATAAAAAAGAACAGGAAATTCGAAAGCTGAAAATAGAACTCGAACACATCGAGCAAGAAAGGCAACGACTAACCTTATTTACCTCATCTCCACCTTTACCTACTATTAGCTCGACCTTCCATCCTTTTGCACCTATGCTTTCTCCAATCAAGTCCCAAGACCCATCCAAATTATTTGGTATGACCCATACTTTGTTTAAGAAGCATCCTCTGCCGAAAGCATCTAGATCCACATCTCATCCTCGTCCACGTCCCGATAAACAGCCTTTCCATCCACCTTTGTCTATTACAGAACTGCAATCACCCATCTATACTCAACTTCCTTCTCAACCAACACTCACTCAGGCTAAAGATAAATCACCAATGCAACAATATAGTGCACAGATAATCCCAAACCCATCCGATACAGACCAAACTTCTGATTCAAACCTAGTCGTTTCAGCTGATTCCTCTGAATCTGAAACAGAATCTTCCCTTGAATCTTCCATATCATCTAGTGATTCTGAAAAATCCTATACTGACATCACTAGAATCCTTATGGCCCAACCTGAAGACACTGAGCCTGCTTAATCCTCAAGAACTGACCCCTTCTTTAAAGTACCCTCAGATATTGAGGAAGAACAACCCGAAGCATCCTCAGCTCCAACCCGGCCTGCTCCATCCCAGAATTATCATAAACCTTCAAATGGTCCATGGTTCACTTTTGATGATATCCCTACAGCTAAATAGAGAGATCGATTGTCTAAAATGGCTGCTTGGACAAATCTCCAAATGTTAAGAGCAAATGCTACTACAGCATCAGTCCTTAGAGAACTTGCCAGTCGTTTTACGCGCTCTTTAAGAGATTGGTTTGATACTTTAGGAGAGTACAGACAATTACAATTTGTGCAGCTTCCTAATGTCTCAACTGCTCTTACTGTCATTCATGAACAATTCATCGGAGAATCAGCAGCAGTCTTTGAAGCTGCAAGAAAAGACTACCTCAATATGAAATGCTGCTCACTCAACTCTAAAGATCTTAATTTCCATTATAAACGGATGTCAATCCTATTTTACAAGCTCAATGGGTTCAATGATCCACTCTCAAACATGTATTTCTGGCATCTTTACCTGAAAAATTGCAACAAGATATACAGAGGCAGCTTACGAGTCTCAATCTCACCATTGACAACATTTCCTTGGGAAAGATCTTTTAGATCGCCAAAGGATGTTTGGAAAAATTATGTGAACAGAAATAGTTCTTCAAAGAATTGTTAAAAGACAACGAGCCTTTTCGAAGTGCATGCAAAAAGCCTTACTTGTAGATCAAATGCAAGAAAAAGAAGGATTGTGATTGCAGCTCCAAAAAGAAGAAGCATTTCAGCAAGTTTAAAAATCCAGACTTGTTTCCTAGATCAAAATCCCGGAGAAAATCATACAGGTTTTTCCAGAAAAGATCTAGTTCTTTCAGAGAACAGAAAACGAAAAAGTCAAGTCGATGCTTCATTTGCAAGAAAAAAGGCCATTATGCTAAAGATTGCCCCCAATAAAAAAGATAAAGCCATCAGACTTCTTGAGCATTTACAAGCCACCACTGATTATTCTCCTCACACAGATGAAATTGAGTCCTATTTCTCAGAACAGGAGGAGCCCACTGATGAAATAGTGTTCGCACTGCAAAACTCATCTGATGATTTTGAAAACGATGAGTTTCAAACTGTTTTTCACCAACAACTTTTGTCTCTAGACACTACCATCCCTATCCCTTCCATAAAACTCCACATCTTACCCTCCAAATTCCAGAGACCAATTCCCGCCATTGGACTTCTTGATACCGAAGCCCAACGCAGTATGATAAATCCAGACATACTTCCATCCTAGTCTTGGCAACATTATGAAGAAAATTTCAAAGCAGTCAATGAAAAACTCTTCACCACCACATTGATTACCAAAAAACCCATTGGTATTCAAATCTTTCCAAATTGTGTTATCTGGACAAAAGACATCGGTTCTCATCTGCCTAATAAGGATATCTTGTTAGGATTTGATATCATTCACAAGATAAAACACCTCCAAATCATTCCTATTGGAATTCGAGTCAAGTCTAAGTTTAAACCATTCACCAAACCTCCCAGCCTTTCCAAGACATTTCCACGAAGTTTTTAATGTTTTGTCCCTAGTCACATGCTGATTTTCACCACCCAAATCCTCTGTGGAAAAATCCACAATTCTTTGTTCAATTACCTTTCAAGTTGAATGAAGATGTCAATCCAACCAAAGCCACCCATCTAGGAATTAGTCCTTCTGACTTAATCCTAGCCCAACAGGAATGTTCTCAGTTGTTAGCCCAAGGTCTTATTGAACCCACTAGTTCTCAATGGGCTTGTCAAGCTTTTTATGTTGAAAAGCATTCTAAGATTGTTAGAGGAAAAAAATGATTAGTCATAGACTATCAACCTCTAAACATGTTTTTACAAGATGTCAAATTCCCTTTGCCAAAAAGACAGAGCATGTTCACTTATCTAAAAAATGGTCAAATCTTTTCAAAATTTGATCTTAAATCCAAATTTTGGCAACTTGGAATTAAACCTTCAGAACGTTACAAAACAGCTTTTTGCATTCCCAATGCTCATTACCAATGGACAGTTTTACCCTTTGGTCTTAAAACATAGTGCATTGATTTACATTGACGATATTTTGTTATTTTTAGGTACACAAGATGACCATCGCCATTTGTTAAATCAGTTCGTTGATATTATCCAATCTCATGGAATCATGTTATCAGCTAAGAAAAGCAATATTGGCCACTATCAGCCAGGAACACATACACTTTCCCGACCAGAATCTTTCCAAAAGGCAAATCCAGCAGTTCCTCGATATTATTAATTATATCCGGGACTTTATCCCTCATGTTGATTATCACACCCGCCAGCTGTCAGCCTTCCTAAAGAAAAATCCACCTTCGTGGAATAACCACCACACACTTGCTATCACCACTTTAAAGCAAATTGCGCAAAATCCGCCACCATTAAAGCTCATCACTGATGGTAAGCAAATATTGCAGACTGATGCAAGTGACGAGTCATGGGGAGCCATCCTCCTTGAAGAAACAGATGGCAAGGAACACTTTATTGCCTATGCCAGTGGCCACTTTTCTGACACACAACTCCATTACCACAGTGTGTTCAAAGAAATTTTAGTTGTCAAGAATAGTATTCAAAAGTTCGAGTATCATCTTATCTTATCGGCTATCACTTTCTTGTCAGAATGGACAACTCAGCTTTTCCTAACATCATGAATTTCAAAGGAAAAAATGTTCCAGAAAAGATGTTGCTCCGATTAAAAGACTGATTTTCAAAATATGATTTCTCAGTGAAGCATATAAAATGAGACCACAACCTTATTCCTTATATGCTTTCAAGACTCTCTAAATCAAACAAATCCTTGTTTTTCATATCATCAAATTACTATTTTCCTGTTATTTTCATGGCGCCACTTCCCTTCCCTCACAAGCTCTTACCAAAAAACCATTTCCCCTTGGAAAAACTTTCACCACAGTGTTTGCCATCCAAGAGTTTGCCAAACAAGCTGTTTTTAGGTTTTTCATAAAAGCCTATCTGTTGTCAAACTCTTTTCCATTCTCAACCTTCCATCCTGAAAATCTGTTTCTTACAGGTTTAACCCTGGATCCTTCCAGAGAAAATTCAAAAGACAAATTAGGGTAAATTTGGTGCCTAACCGTCCTCTATGCCACCAAACTAATTGTTCCAGTTACAGCCACCCTAGAACATCTACTCAATCCAGACAAAGCAACCTCTCTCATTTGGACACTCCTTGAATGGTTTTCTCTAATTCCATGGTGGAGACAGAAACTCCAACAATTGTCTCAAGTCCATAATTTGGAACGTATGCCATCCTCCGAAGCAAAAATGTGGACGTCTGTATTTATTATTCACAGGCCATACTTCCAACATCCAAACACAAATCTCTTTTGGACTCAAGACCAGGTATATGAATGGTTTACTGCACTTCACCCAGCTGTCATTGACAATGAAATCTAATCCAGCCTGCACAACTACCTTTGTCAATTGAACCACCAAACTCCACCACACCAGGATATCTTTTACACCTCCTTAGGACCACAACATGACCTCATCATGATCCCCACTCCATCTGCCATATCTAACCCAAAGTCCACAGGAATCATCATCAAAGAAGAAAAGTCAGACTACACTAACTTCCTTTTCCAAGACTCCTAGGACCCATGGGAAGAATTCCTTCCTCTAAGTCAACATCTCCAACAGTTTCCACAACCAACCATGTATGAACTAGGATCCTCATCCCAACCCTCCAAAGTTGATAAAGCCACTCAAACATCACCAAGGCCAGGCCACCAAAAAGATTGCCTTTATCCACCTTGCCGTTGTCCCCACTGTAAGCATCCAAAGCTCTCCAAAACCTTTTTCCCAAAATCCAACTGTGACACTGACCCAGATGAAACAGAGAGCTCATCCGAAGATGACTACATGAATCTCCGCTCTCCATAATGTAGTTTGTCTTGTTGCTCCCCATAAAGTAGTTTGTCTTGTTGTAATAATTATGTTCTACTTTATGGTTTTGTCTTGTATAATTATTAAGGCTTGCTTTTACTTTACACTTTTGCTTTTGACAAAGTCATGCTTTAATTATTAAAGCACACTTTGTCCTTTGTAATCATGAAAGCTGTCATGATGTGTCTTTTTCCTTTTGCTTTTGTAAAAGATAGGGGTCCTATCCTATCTTCTCTGGGAATTCTCCTATATAAAGAATCCTCCCATCGCTTGTAAGATAGAAGTTTTGGAAGAAATTAACTCTCGTGTGTTTCCATAAAACCATGAATTTCTAAACTCTCTTCTCTCTCTCTGCAAATGAAGATCTCTAGAGAAAGAAAAGGAATAAAGAATTAAATTTGTTCATTTTGAAACTTAAGGAAGTATGCTCTGCACTTGCCTCTTGCAAGGATCCTGTGCATTAGAAAACTTTTGATGATTTCTTATCTGGTTTGGTACCCTGTTTTAGACTGAAAGAAAGTCTGTTTTGGGTTATATAACCAAAGATAAACATATTTCCTGATTTCCCATTTGAGTATATCGGCTGGAAACCAAGGTGTGCGGGCTACTGGTCCAAAGGAGATTTAAATATCTTGGCACGCCAAGGATCTCATTACTCTGGTAGAACAACACCACGTATTGCAGCTCCATAAAGAAGAAGCATTTCTGCAAGTTTAAAAATCCAGACTTGTTTATGTAATTACAGGGAGCTCCCCTGATGTTAGTGCATCGATGGCCTAGATTTAGGTACTGGTAATCAATTTATTACCCATTCTACAAATTATCTTTAATTTATCTGAGATGAATCAAAACTCTACTTTCTCTCTCATTAAACGAAACCCAACCATTTTAAAGCTTGAAAAGCTCTGAAGAAGCTTTTCTATAGAATCCCTGCTACCTTCAAGTAATTTGTTGCAAGCAAGTATTAGTTAATTAGGGCATGTGCAAATCTATTGCTTAGAAGTATGGTGTTTGGTGGGCAACAAATGTAAAGACTAAGTCAACCTTATTTTTTAATTGTTTTGAGTGTGTGTAGTTCGTAAGAGCGAGTCCAAAGCTTTCCTAATTATTCTGGATATTGTTTCCTTATTTCTTGGATTTAGTTAGTAAATCCTTGTATTTAAATTTCAATTGATTATTGAATAAAGATCAGGAAAAGAATTTAGAATAATGCTTAAGTCTTTGGGAGGAGATTGACCCCTCGAAGTGTCATTACTCTTAAGATTGAAGCATGCTGGGAGGAAGAGGACAACGATGTGGAAATGGAGATTGAAAATGGTAGTGAGGATATGGCTCCATAAATATCATTTCATGCCATGATTGGGACAAGAGCACCTAAAACTATGCGTATTTGAGGAACCTTAATGGATCAACAAGTGTTGTTTTTAGTTGATTCAGGAAGTACTCACAATTTTGTGAGCTCTAAGGCAACAAATTGGGTCCATTTACAACCTAATTCAAGTGGAAAGTTGGAGGTATTGATTGCTTCAGGAGAAAAACTTGTTAACCCCAGTCGATGTGCCCAAGTTCAGGTGAGGCTTCAAAAGGTCCCTTTTGAAATTGATTTCTTTATTTTACCATTGGAAAGTTTTGATGTGTTGCTAGGAACATAATGGGTAAGGACGTTAGGGCCAATTCAATGGGATTTTGACAAGTTGCTTATGAAGTTTTCCAAAGGAAATAAAGAAGTTGTATGATTCAAAGCATAGAGAAATGAGAGTTTCTAGTTGGTGATTTTATGTATCTCAAGCTTCAGCTTTATTGACCAGAGTCTTTAACTTTACGAAAGAATTTCAAGCTGTCAGCTCATTATTATGGACTAGTTGAGGTGATTGAGAAGATCATAAATGTGGCATATCGATTGAAGTTGCCTCCAAATTCTAAGCTTCATCTAGTTTTTCATGTCTTGCAGCTGAAAACAAAAATTGGTGAGGGTCAACTGGTGTTGCCATCTGTACCCAACATTAATGAAGATGACTCGGTGGTACCAACTCCTCAAGCAATATTGGATTAGTGTACTTGCAGGAAGAAAATAGAGGTGTTAGTTCATTGGAAGAGTTTATCTCCATCCGAGGCAACATGGGAACTTAATGAAGAATTTCGTGCTCGCTATCCTGACTTTAATTTCGTGGATGTGGTTGTTGTTTAAGGAGGATGGAGATGTTGCAAGCAAGTATTAGTTGATTGGGGCACGTGCAAAGCTACTACTTCGAAGTATGGAGTTTGGTAGGCAATAAACGTACAGACTAAGTCAACCTTATTTTTTTAATTTGTTTTGAGTGTGTGTAGTTGGTAAGTGCAAGTCCAAAGTTTTCCTGATTATTCTGGATATTATTTCGTTGTTTCTTGGATTTAGTTAGCAAATCCTTGTATTTAAATTTCAATTGATTATTAAATAAAGATCAGGAAAAGAATTCAGAATAATGCTTGAGTCTTAGGGAGGAGATTGACCCCTTGAAGAGTCATTACTTTTAATTTTCTTTTTCTTTGTAAAGTTAATTCCACACAAAACCAAAGTGATTGTAACATAATTTTAAGTTGTGTATGAACATGACAAGCTGCAATGGTGGGCTACTGTCTAAGACCACTAGAATTGGAATCTAAAAAAGGTTAGTTTCCAAAAAAAAAAAAGAACTTGCATATTGTTGTGATGATGAGGAATGATAAAAATCTATTGAAGAAAATGCTGAATGAGTTATATTGAACGAAAAAGAGATATATTTTTTTTGTTTTAGTTGAGTTCAAACTTAAATGAATTCAAATCTTTGATTTATTTACTTGTTATTTTAGATTCAAAAAGTCAGTTCGGTTGTGTTGTGGTATGGGGATGATAATTGATTTTTGTTTGTCATGAAATTGACATGGCAGGTACCATTACCCATTGATCCAAGCTTTTACTATGGCAGTAGCATTCATTCTTACGCTCTAGTCTACCTTCTTCATGTGTCTTGTGGCCAGAAACAAGAAGACTCTTTTCTTTTCTTCCTTGGCTTCAATTGAAATGGCTGAGGAATATTTTTCTAATTCCAACGTCTGAATATTATAAATTCCTAGCTTTACAATTAATTTCATAATGAATGAACCATTGTTCATTTACTGTCATTGAATTTGAAGCTACCATTGCCAAAAAGTAAAGCAAGCGTCATGATTCATAAATTACTCATTATGTTTCTATTATATTTAAAAACAATAGTATCTGATAATATTCTAATAGCTATGGGGGGGAAGTATCTTGGCCATGTCAGTTCAATTTCCAGTTTGTTCTTATATTTCATTAGCAGGTGTGTGTATGAGATTCTATTGTGCGAGTTGTGTATTTTGAATGCATTAAAGAGTGAATCATGGTTTGTTTATTGTCTTATTAAAGTAGTTTACTAATGGTGATATTTTAATTTGACTATGGCTATATTTATAGCCATTGCTACTGTAAATATTCAATACGTTGACAATTTTGTTGATTTTGTTAATTTATATTTTACTTTTTTTTATATTATGTAAATGTCAATGATTTGTTTTCCCATGCTTATTGTAAACTTTTTAGTGCTCCAATGTGGTGTTTACTATTTAGCTCCCATTGTTACACTCATTTTTATAGCCAAGGGTATTTTTGACTTTTTGTTAATCCACTAACAGTCAAGGTGACTGTGTACTAACGCCATGGGAGGTCCTTGTAATTATGTGAATACTTTCTATGAGATTGTCAATACACCAAATCTCAAGGGAGGTCTTAAAACTTACCATATTTTTTTATACTAATGAAAAATGTTGTCTTATGAGAGATGTCAAAAGCAATAGGGAAGCAATTTCGGTCACTTTGGTACGTTTCATGTTGGGTCTTCTTTATTTATTTATTTATTTTCTACGTGTATTACAGTGGAAAAGAAATCATTATTTTTTTTCACTTGAATGAGTATTTCTTCACAATACTAAATTTGTTTATGGCATACCGAAGTTAAAAGGTTTTTGTTTTCAATTTTGTTTTTTTGGCTTTCATGGTTGTTTCGTAGCTTATTAGTATTGGAATGGATTTGTAATTGAAAAGAAATAATTTTAATTCACTTGATTGAGTATTACTTTAGAAAATATGTATCATAATGATACAAAGTTCTATAATGTCAATTATATATTGTATGAATTCATATGTAATAGTTTAAAGTTTTTGATTTTTTTTTTCAATTTTGTGTTCATAGATTCAAATGAATCAAGTCAACATTTTAGTTCGATTTTTAGGAAAAGATGTCATTTGGGTGGTTTAGTAAGCTACTTTCCTTTTTATTTTAATAATAATATAATCGTTTCCAATTGGAAATAAACTCTGGGGGAATTTCTAGAGTGACATATTGTTCAACTGTGTTAGCCTGAAGATGAATTATGGTACATTTGGTGCCTTACCGTCCTCTATGCCACCAAATTGATTGTTCCAGTCACAGCCACCTTAGATCATCTGCTCGATCCCGGTCAGCCTAGGTTAATTCCTTCGGCACAAAGTGGGAATGACATGCACTTCATGAGAAACCAGAATTTATTAAGTTTATTGTTCCTGTAAACCCATAACTGAGTTGACCATAAGAGGATTAACATTGGAAAAAAATTCGACGCCTCTCACCTTCCACTATGATTGTAGGAGTTTGAAGGTTCCACTAGTGGTCACAAGACATCTTTCATGATTTCTAAGTTGCTTCCTCAATAAATAAATTTAATGCTGACGCAAAGATCTAGTATTTAGCAGCTATCTGACTCGACTAGATTTTGGTGTCAACAGATGTGGAGGATGCTTAAAATTAAAATATGAATTAAAAAAGAGAGAAACTTAATAGTGAGAGCTACAGTGCCTTAAAATATGAATATCTTAACATTAAAATGAAGTTACATTAAAATATGAAATAAAAATAATCCATAAGTTTGATGATGATTTAAATTTCATAAACTAGACATTAATAAACTATAGAATGAGTCTAATTCTTTAAACTATAGAATGTTGTATATCTGATAAAAGTTTACTTCTAATTCTTTTCCACATAGCACCTTCAAAGACAGAGAGAATTTCCTACTCATGGCATCAACTTCCTCTAACTTAGCTTCTACTTCTTCTGTCATCACTCTAGTTTCCCTTTCTTCCACCCTTTCTCTACCCAAATCTTGCTCGAAGCACACTGCTAGTAAGATCGAAAACTTAGTTGAATATTCCTATATCCCTGAATCTGCTCAGATCAATGAATCCTCTTTTCCACTTCTTAGGCCTTATCAACTTTATAAACGCCCACACTCCTTTACTCGCAGTATCCGCACTCTTGTTTCCACCAAAAGACCACATCCAAAAGAATATATCCAGTCCTCCAGATTGGATCAATGTTCACTTCAGGCTACCACAGTTGAACAATATGTCACTCTGGAAATTCCCCCAAAGTTGATTTCCAATTGCCAAAGAGAAGGTTATATTCATCTCCATATCGGAGGAGTCAGACTAATCCTAACCTTACATGGAAGGAAAGGATTACCAATCATAGCCAAAATTGCTATGCTGGACACTAGGTTCACACATTACCAAGATGCTGTTATTGGTATTGTCTTAACCACTCTTCATGCTAGAAGTGTTCTACTCACTTTCTATCCAAATTTCAACCTTTCTCTTCAAAACCCTAATCTTTCTACTGCCTTGCAAGTCCAAGTGCAAATTCAAGATGCAGAACAAATTTCCTCTGCCAAAATTGCAACTCTTCACCATCAATTGGTTTATAGGCTTTAGAACCATGCCTTAGATCTTCTTACACCTGAGCACCACTCTAATGCCCTCATGGTGTTAACAGAATCAGATCAGATCCCTACCATCATCCAAATTCCAAGACAAATCCCTCGACATGAACTCATAAAACTCATGCCGTTGGAATGGATTTCCAATTATGAAAAGTTCCACACCAATACTTCTCTTATCCAAAACACATAGAGTATGTTTGAGAGAAGATCTGATGGAACTGTCCAAATGACATTTCGACCTCCACCAACAGCACCAACGGATCCTCCACAACTCTCATTCACTTATTCTGTAATGGTTACTGCTGTTCAGACAGCTCAAGAAAAGTTGCCAATCACAGGATTCAATTCAGAAGGATATCCTGTCTACCCTGCCAAACTTAATGGCCACTTTCTTTGGAATTCACCAGGATAAGGAAATTGTGACCAACAATGGAGAAGAAAACCAAAAAAGAAAAAACCTAAAACTTTGTGTTCCCATCACCAACCTAAACCACCTCATAATCCACCACCACCACCAGCTCCTTTACCCATCTATCAAAAGGAACTTAGATGGATTGCAAAAAATTACAAAACCGAAATCCTATCCACTATTTAACAATCCACACCACCCATACAGCCTATGGCTTGTATGATGTTCTCATCCACCTCACAAGATTATTCCTCCAATTTCCCTGCTCTAGAACCCCACACCGATCTACAATGAAAAGTCATAACCAAACCCTCTATTCATTCAGCCATAACTCCCACAGGCCACCTAGAAGATCCCAAACCTTTTGAAGTTGTTCTCAACTGGCAAACAAAAAATGCCAGAGCTCAAAATGAAACCTTGGTTGATATCCATAAAAAGGTTAATCATATCAGTTTACGAACTAATCATATTGAGTCTAAAATGGATTCAATCACTTTCCATATGCAGCAAATTTACCAGAATCTTCAATCCAGAATCTCTCAACTAGATTCGGAACTAAGAGCCATGCTGAGTCATAGCTACTATGGCCCAGAATTTGATAAAAAAGAAAAGGAAATCCGAAAGCTGAGAACAGAACTCGAATAGATCGAGTTGGAAAGGCAAAGGCCAACCTTATTTACCACCTCTCCACCATTACCTACTCTCAGCCCAGCCTTCCATCCTTTTGCACCTATGCTTTTTCCCATCAAGCTCTAAGACATGTCCAAATTATTTGGTATGACCCATACTTTGTTTAGAAAGCATCCTCTGCTGAAAGCATCTAAATCCACATCTCAGCCTCGTCCACGTCGCAATAAACAACCTAAATCCACCTTTGTCTATCACAGAACAGTAACCATCAATCTATACCCAACTTCCTCCTCAACCAACATCAACTCAGGCCAAAGATAAATCACTAATGCAACAAAAGCCAGTTCTAGCACGCCAACCGGCTCCAATGAACACCCGTCCTCTTCTTGGCGTAAAATATTTTGCCCTTGGCCACCATGTCGACTAGATCATCAACATCCACCAGAACCTCCGCGTCCACCATCGCTCAAAGTCCTCTTTTCCCAAGATAAAGATGCAACTGATAGCTCATCAGATGAAGATTACTTGAATCTCTCATCTCCGTGATTCATGCAATTTGGTGTCTTTTACTTTTTCCACGTTGGCTTGTAATAATTAAAGCATGAGTCATGTTTGTCATGCTTTAGTTAGTTTGTCTTTATTGCTTTTGTTTAAAGCTTGTCGTTTGTAATAATTAAAGCATGAGTCATACTTGGCATGCTTTAATTTGTCTTATGTAAAAGTCCTCGTCGGTATGCTTTATTTTCTCAAAAGGTGTGCTTTACTTTCTAAAAACATGTGCCTATTTGTTGATTATAATCATTCAAGGGGTCTTGTCCTTGATGATTTTCTATATAAGGCATCTCAGCTTCTCTTTGTAGGATATAGAGCAAAATAGAATAAACGAAGCCTTCTATAATCATGAGTTTCTAATTTCTCTTTTTCTCTCTGTCAATGAAGCTCTAAAGTTTTTAAACTAAGAAGAAAACTTACATTTGTTCATTTTGAAACTTAAGGAAGTATGCTCAGCACTTGCCTCTTGTAAGGATCCTGTGCATCAGAAAACTTTTGATAATTTCTTATATGGTTTGGTACCCTGGTTTTGTATAACCTGAGATGAAAATGTTTTAAAGTTTTTTGCTCCCCATTTGGGTATATCGGCTGGAAACCAGAACTTGTGGGCTACTGGCCCTAAGGACAGACTTCCTTCTGTTGTAGATCTGGTGTAAACTATAAAAAATAGAGTACATCAGTATCAGCATGAGACGACCCACTTTAAACCCCCTAGGGCAAATCAATTTGGATATGGCTGACTATACTGATATTAAATTTATTAATGAGAATTCTACCAAAAACCTAGCAGATTCTCCCTTATAAACATAATATTTCCAACTTGCAAATTTATAAAATGAACACTCCCAAAAGGGTTCAATATTCAAGGAACATCCACAATCAACTTCCTCAATCAAAATACCAAATATCTAATGTCAAATTACAATAGATTGTCCTTAATCACTAAATATAACAAAGTTATACAATCCAAAATATACTAGAAACGTCTACGACTTCTAGCACCATCACGTGGCCATAATTTCAAAATAACTATCGTTGCTGGGTCGACTGTTGTACTTGCAAATCTCCTAAAACATTATAGGCTCAGTGAGTGAATAATAGTTTTTGAAAATAAATTTACTTAAAAATAAATTAAATCTTTTCGCAAAACAATTTCATCAAAATATAATAAGAACTTAAATAAACTTATTTAATTGAAATCATGCATTGATATAACAATAATACATAATACTGCATAAAATCAATGAAATTATAACATTTAGAATATCAAATACTAAATACTGAAACTATCACCAATCAAGTATCCAAGGGAATAATCTTGTCATACGTAAACCTCTACAGACAGTGCAATGACATACTATCTAGGTACTGTCATGTTTGAAGCTATATGGATGGACAAAGAAGTGCCTTCTCATATCTTATCATATCTCATACCTAGATCTCTGCAGATGGTGCAATGATGTACTATTTGGTACCATCGTATCCTAAGCTACACAAGTTATCTTATATCTCATCATATCTGTGAAGTCCTAAAGAAAAGAAAAGGAATAAGGGTTTTAAATTTGTTCATTTTGAAACTTAAGCAAATATGCTCTGCACTTGCCTTTAGCAAGGATCCTGTGCATCAGAAAGCTTTTGATCGTTTTCTTATCTGGTTTGGTACCCTGTTTTGACTAACGAAAGTCTGTTTTGGGTTGTATAACTCGAGAAGAAAATGAAGATTCCCGAGAAGAAAATGAAGCTTTTCCTGATTTTCCAAATTGGTATCAGAGCCATACCCTCTCCATTTTCTCAAAGTGGTATAATTTAAGTCTTTATTCCTGTTTTGATCTTTAGTCTTCAGGCGCAGAGAGAACTCATCCCTATGGCTTCTACCTCATCAACCCCTGTTACTCTTTCTTCTACGCTTTCTTTGCCTAAATCTTGCACTTCCCATACTACTAATAAGATAGAAAACCTTGTTGAATACTCTTATATTCCCGAATCCGCTCAAATCAGTGAATCCACCTACCCTCTTATTAGCCCTTACCATTTGTACAAACGACCCAACTCCTTTACCCGCAGCATCCGTACCCTTATCTCTACTAAACGGCCACACCCTAAAGAATATATCCAGTCTTCTCGTCTGGATCAGTGTGCTCTTAAAGCCACCTCTGCTGAGCAATATGTTACACTAGAAATTCCTTCAGAGCTCATTTCAAATTGGAAACGTGAAGGATACACTCATCTTCATCTAGGCGGCATCCGGCTTATCCTTACCCTACATGGGCGCAAAGGTTTACCTGTTACCGCTCGTGTTGCTCTCTTGGATACTCGGTTCAAACAGTTCCAAGATGCCGTTATTGGTACTGTCCTCACCACCCTACATGCTGGCAGTGTCTTGCTCACCTTTTATCCCAACTTCAATCTTTCTCTTCAAGATCCTAATCTACCTACAACCCTGAAAGTTCAAGTCCAGATCCAAGGTGCTGAACAAATCTCCACTGCTAAAATAGCCACCCTACACCATCAACTGGTCTATCGGCTTCAGAATCATGCCTTAGATCTTCCCACTCCAGAACACCACTCTGACACTCTCATGGTGTTAGCTGAATCTGACCAAATTCCAACCATCATTCAGATCCCCAGGCAAATTCCTCGCCACGAACTCCTTAAGCTTATGCCTCTTGAATGGATCTCAAACTATGAGCAGTTCCATAACAATACAGCCCCAGTTCAGACATCTGAAAGTATGTTTGAAAGGCGATCAGATGGCACGGTCAGAATGACCTTTAAACCGCCTCCCAGTGCTCCTCAAGAGCCTCCTCGGCTCTCTTTCACTTATTCATCCATGATCACAGCTGTACAGACAGCTCAAGAAGATTTGCCTATTACAGGGTTCAATTCCGACGGTTTCCCTGTTTATCCAGCCAAGCAAAATGGACATTTCCTTTGGGATGTCCCTGGTTCCGGCCACTGTGACCCAGATTGTCCCTGCTGGGATGATTGGGAAGAGGATGACGATTATGTAACCAAAAAGAAAAAGAAACCTAAGAAAAAATCTCATGCCTCGTGTCACCATAGTACTCCTAAACCACCACAAGATCCTCCTCCTCCATCAGCTCCTTTACCTCTCTATAAAAAAGAACTCCAATGGCTTGCAAAGCGTTGCACCTCTACAATCTCCTCACCTGTTCCAGATCCAACTCCCCCTCTGAGTTGTATGATGTTTTCATCTGCTTCCTCAGATTATTCTTCCTCTTTTCCTCCGTTAGACACCCACACAGATTCACAATGAAATGTTGTGTCTAAACCTTTTGTTCCCTCACCTATCACTTCATCAGGTCATCTTGAACCACCCAAACCTTTTGAATCAGTCCTCAACTGGCAAACTCAAAATGCCAGAGCTTAGAATGATACTTTGTTGAACATTAATTCCAAAGTTGAAAAGATCAGTTTACGAACTGAACACCTTGAAACGAAGGTTGACTCCATCTCTGCATAACTGCAGCAGATCCACCAGAACCTCCAGTCCAGAATTGTTCAACTTGATTCTGAGTTGCGAACTATGCTTGCCCAACGTTACCATGGTCCAGAATTTGATCAAAAAGAAAGGGAGATCAGACGATTAAAAGCTGAGCTTGCTCAAATTGAATCTGACAAACAAAAACCTTCCCTTTTTACCTCCTCACCTCTTATCCCTTCGATTGGTCCAACTTACCATCCATTTGCTTCTATGCTTTCTCCTATCCGACAGTATGAGCCTTCTAAGCTGTTTGGTATGACTCATACCCTTTTTCGAGACAACCCATTACCACCACCACCTAAACCTAAACCAAAGCCTAAACCTCAACCACGACCCGTCACAATCAATCCTTCCTCCACTATTATCCCTGACCAACAATCACCAGGCTATACACCAGCATCACCATCACCTCCTGAACCATCCAAATCCCAACCTTCTACTAAATCCAAGGATAAAGAACCTATGCACCAATTCAGTGCCCATACCATTGACCACCCATCTTCCACTGATGACCAAACTTCTGATTCAAATCTAGCCGTTTCAGATAGCCATACTGAGACTGAAACAGAATCTTCGGCATCCACCAGTGACTCTGAAAAATCTTATGCTGATATCACCAGAATCCTAATGGCTCAACCAGACCCACAAACCTCTCGGACAGAACCATATGTGGATATTCCTTCTGATGTTGAAGAAGAAATGCCTGAATCTTCTGCCACCAACCAGCCTCCTCCGGCCCCAACTACTTCATCTAGTCAAAAATCATCAAATGGTCCCTGGTTTACCTTTGATGATATCCCATCCTATAAATGGCGTGATCGTCTTAATGAAATGTCTGCCTGGATTGATCTCCAAATGCTCAGATCAGGAGCCACTACTGAATCAGTCCTTAGAGAATTTGCTACTCGTTTTACGGGTGCTCTAAGAGATTGGTTTGACTCTCTTGGTCCATACAGACAATTGCAGTTTGTTCAATTACCAGAAGTCTCTAGTGCTCTTGCCATTCTTCATGATCAGTTTTTAGGAGACCCAGCTGCAGCCTTTGAAGCTGCCCGCCGAGACTATCTCAGCATGAAATGTTGCTCCCTTGATGCCAAGGATCTTGATTTCCATTACAAGCGCATGTCCCTGTTATTCTATAAGCTTAATGGATTCAACGAGCCTACACTAAAGCATGTCTTCCTGGCTTCCCTTCCAGAAGAACTCCAACCAGACATCCAGTGGCAGCTCACCGCCTCCAATCTTGTCATTGACAATATATCTCTTGGCAAAATTTTCCAACTCGCCAAAACTTGTCTTGATAAGCTTTGTGAACAGAAACAATTCTTCAAGGACTTGTTGAAAGACAAAGAACCATTCAGAAGTGCCTGCAAAAAGCCTTATCTACAAATCAAATGCAAACAGAAGAAGGATTGTGATTGCAGTCCCAAAAAGAAAAGGCATTTTCGAAAATTCAAATCTCCAGAATTTTCATCCCGACCCCGCAGGTCCAGAAAACCTTACAGATTCTTCAGAAAGCGGTCTTCTTCTTCCAAAGACTCCAAACGAAGAAAATCCAGCAGATGTTTTATCTGCAGAAAAAAAGGTCATTTTGCCAAAGACTGCCCCAACAAAAGAGCCAAGTCCATTCGTCTTGTAGAACATCTTCAGGGGACTACGGATTACTCTCCACAACAAGATGAACTGGAATTCTACTTCTCTGAACAAGATGAACCCAATGATGAAACAGTGTTCGCACTCCAACAGTCTTCTGATGATTCCGACAGTGATCAGTCCCAAGTCATTTTCCACCAACAGCTCTTGTCCCTTGATACTACAGTTCCTATACCTTCCATCAAACTCCAAATCCTGCCTTCAAAATTCCAAAGGCCCATTCCAGCAATTGGTCTTATCGATACTGGTGCACAGCGCAGTATGATAAACCCTCATATTCTCCCACCAGACTCCTGGATCCAATCTGAAGAACATTTCAAAGCTGTTAATGGCAAACTGTTCACCACCTCTTTGATTACCAAGAAACCCATTGGTATCCAGATTTTCCCTAATTGTGTCATTTGGACCAAAGTCATTGGTTCAACTCTTCCTAATAAAGATATTTTGTTAGGATTTGACCTTCTTCACCAGATCAAACACCTTCAAATCATTCCTCATGGAATTCGAGTCAAGACCATGTTCAAACCATTCACAGATATCTTGAAACTCTACAATCTATCTGAAACCCCTCCATCATATCAGGATGTTTCTACCAAGCTTTTAAGTTTCTGTCCGGAGTCTCATTCTGAGTTCACCCATCCAAACCCTTTGTGGAAAAATCAGTCTTTTTTTGTTAAGTTACCCTTCAAACTTAATGAAGACATTAATCCCACCAAAGCCACTCATCCAGGAATGAGTCCATCTGACTTACTCCTAGCCCAACAAGAATGTTCTCAATTGTTAGCCCAAGGGTTAATTGAGCCCACAACCTCTCAATGGGCTTGCCAAGCCTTTTATGTTGAAAAGCATTCTGAAATTGTTCGAGGAAAGAAACGCTTAGTTATTGACTACCAGCCCTTAAACATGTTTTTGCAAGATGACAAATTTCCCTTACCTCGCAGACAAAGCATGTTTACTTTTCTCAAAAATGCCCAGATCTTTTCAAAATTTGATTTAAAATCAGGTTTTTGGCAATTAGGCATTGAACCCTCTGAGCGATATAAGACAGCCTTTTGCATTCCCAATGCCCATTTCCAATGGACGGTCCTACCCTTTGGTCTCAAAACTGCCCCATCCATTTTCCAAAAATCCATGATCAAAATCTTTCAGCCTCTCCTGTCTAATGCATTAATTTACATTGATGATATTTTACTTTTTTCAGGATCACATGATGACCATCACCACCTGCTCAACAAGTTCTATGATATTGTCCAAAGTCATGGAATCATGCTATCTGCCAAGAAAAGCACCATTGCCACAGATACCATCGAATTTCTTGGTATGATCATAAAAGATGGCCATTACCAGCCAGGAAAGCACATTGCCCAAGAGTTGCTTCACTTTCCAGATCAGCAACTTTCCAAAAAGCAGGTCCAGCAATTTCTTGGAATTATCAATTACATCAGAGACTTTATCCCACATGTGGACCACTACACTCGTCACCTCTCGGCTTTATTAAAGAAAAAGCCTCCTGAGTGGAATGATGACCACACAACTGCTGTCACTACTCTCAAGAAGATTGCGCAAAATCCACCTCCTTTAAAGTTGATTGCCGATGGAAAGCGCATACTACAGACAGACGCAAGTGATGAATCATGGGGTGCCATTCTCCTTGAAGAACTCAATGGACAAGAACACTTTATTGCCTACGCTAGTGGACATTTTTCTGACACACAACAGCACTACCATAGCGTGTTCAAAGAGATCTTAGCGGTAAAGTATGGTATCAAAAAGTTCGAGTACCATCTCATTGGCCACCACTTCCTCATCCGAATGGACAGCTCAGCCTTCCCCAACATTCTCAATTTCAAAGGCAAAACTGTTCCAGAAAAGATGTTACTCCGATTAAAAGATTGGTTTTCCAAATATGATTTTTCAGTAAAGCATATGAAGGGATCCCAGAACCTTATCCCTGATATGCTCTCTCGACTTTCAAAACCAGAGACACCTCCCATTCTGTTTTCCACCACTTACCATTTTCCAATCATTGCCATGGCTACCTCCTTACCTCCTGAAGCTCTTACCAAAAAACCCTTTCCCTTAAATAAAACATTCTCCTCTGTTTTCGCCATCCAAGAGTTTGCAAGAAAAGCTGTTTTCCGTTTTTTCATGAAAGCTTACCTTATGGCTGACTCATTTCCATTTTCTACTTTTCATCCTGAAAATCTGTTTCTTACAGGTTTAACCCTTGACCCATCCAGAGAAATCACTGAAGATGAGTTATGGTACCTCTGGTGCCTAACTACTCTCTATGCAACCAAGCTCATCCTACCCATCGCCCCCACTTTGTCTCATCTTCTTAATCCAGACAAAGCTACCTCTCTCATCTGGACATTACTTGAGTGGTTTTCACCAATTCCATGGTGGAGACACAAGCTCCAACACTTGTCAGAGATCTACAACCTTGATCGTATGCCATTACCTGAAGCTCAAATGTGGACATCCGTGTTCATCATTCATCGACCTTATTTCCAACACCCAGATACACAGTTCTTTTGGACACAGGATCAGGTATACGAATGGTTCACTGCACCACACCCTTCCATCATTGAAAGTGAGATTCAGTCTACCTTACATAACTACCTCCATCAGTTAAACCACCAAACTCCGCCACATAAGGATATCGTTCACACATCCTTAGGCCCACAACATGACCTCATCATGATCCCTACTCCATCAACCAGATCCAAGCCCCCATCCACAGGAATCCTTATCAAAGAAGAAAGGCCAGATTACACTGACTTTCTCTTCCAGGACTCTCAAGACCCTTGGGAAGAATTCCTTCCTCTCAGCCAACACCTTCATCAGTTCCCCCAACCAACAATGGATGAACCTGGACCCTCCGACCCAGGACCATCAACCCGACCTTCCAAAAAATCACCTCAGCCTTCTAAAGTTGACAAAGCCACCCAGACTTCCCCTAGGTATACTTCACAGTGTACTCCACGAGCCGATCATTGCCCTAATCCACCATGCCGTGGTCCCTCCTGCCAACATCCTAAACGTCCAAAGCTTCCAAGCAACTTTTTCCGCAAACCGCACCACTCCGGTGATACAGATCCCGATGCAACGGAAAGTTCTTCCGAAGATGACTACATGAACCTCCACTCTCCATAAAAGTTGTTTGTCTTGTTGTTATCATTATGTCTCGTTTGTAATCATGGTTGCTTTTGCTTTTACTTTTGCTTTTGCTTTAAGCTTTTGTCAAAGTCATGCTTTATTAAAGCATCTTTGTCCCTTTGTAATAATTAAAGGTGTGTAATCATGTAACTTTACTTTTACTTTAAAGATAAGGGTCCTGTCCTATCTTCCAGAGATTCCTTCTATATATACGGAACTCTCCTATGCTTGTAAAAGATAGAAATTTGCCAAAAATAAACTCGTGTGTTTTCTCTCACCATGAACTTCTAAACTTCTCTCTCTCTCTGCAAATGAAGTCCTAAAGAAAAGAAAAGGAATAAGGGTTTTAAATTTGTTCATTTTGAAACTTAAGCAAATATGCTCTGCACTTGCCTTTAGCAAGGATCCTGTGCATCAGAAAGCTTTTGATCGTTTTCTTATCTGGTTTGGTACCCTATTTTGACTAACGAAAGTCTGTTTTGGGTTGTATAACCCGAGAAGAAAATGAAGCTTCGCCTCTTTGTGTACTCAGATGGGACCCAAAAGCTTTATATGCTATATGTATCACTATTATTATCATAGTGCATGCATATGTCTCCAAAAGGTAAAAGCGCACAAACACACGGTCTTTATGTGTGTTCAGACTAGTCCCAAAGGCCTTTCATCTTAAATGTCTCACTGTATTTGGAGAGGAAGGATATTGTCTAATGATTTTAAAACAATCTTTATATTAATATTCATATAGCTTTTCTTTTCTTAACACATTTGAATCCACTTTTCTCATTTTTTAAATACTATCATGCTTTATTCAAAGTCGATACATAAAACCATTAACCATACACTTTTTAATAACAAATCAATACGTGAATAAACTTATTTCACAAACACACTTTACTATTATAACAAACTATGAAAATAAGTTTTGTATATTCCACTTACAGTGACAATGCTCAAGCTCGGGTATCATCAACACTTGCAGATTTGTTCTCATTTGCGTTTCCTCTTAAATTAGGAAAACGACAATTATTTTTCATAAATACAAAATAAAACTAACAAACTCAAAATAAAATTTATCTCAAATAAACCATTCCAGCATCTATAAAATTACCAAAATACCCCTGCATCCATAAATTACTAAATTACCCCTCAATCACAAATTTCTGAATTACCCTCAGAATTGTAATTACTAGCATATCCTTAATTTAAGAAATTACTAAAATATCCATGAAGTCAAAAATTACAAAATTATCCTCAAAGTTTGAAATTATTGAAATGCCCTCACCAATCGATAGTGATCGAAAATCAAGCGACAATGGTCAAGAAGCTTGGATTAGACGATTTTGGCCTATCTGACTCCAATGATGGTAGCGATGAGCTCCGACATGCGACGGCGGCTCCAGATCGAGTTCCTAAAGTTGTGAATCCTACAACGGCCGATCGAAGGCAAATCCACTGCAGGATGGTCATGGATGGTCGGAAGCAGAAGGTGGTGAGGTTATGAGTAATACCCAGCTAGTAGCATCCACAAACCTGGTAAAATTTCTACGAAACAAGGTATATTTGTCACAGGAAATCGTGGCTTCGATCAGTAGCTGTCTAATCATTTTTTGATAGCGGAGAAATGGTGGCCGGCTTTGAAGCTTTCAATCAGTACCTCCCTTGGCGGGTAGGATGGTTGAAAATGGAAGATAGAGGTAGGTCGGGCTGACTCAACTTGGTGGTAGCTCTCTTTCTCTTTCTCTCCTTCAATTTATAGAATTAGTTCCCTCTTTTTATTTAATGCTTAATACAAATAAGCTAATGTCGAACCCAAGAGTTGAAACAAAATATGTCTACACAGCCATTGGATCATGTTCGAGTTGTCTTGATTTCATGTCGTGACAAATTTAAATTATTCTAAACATGATCTATTTATTAAACCAGTCAAATTTTACGACCCATAGTCATTTATTCATATCGACCAAATGAGTTGCTTCAAATTTACCCATAATAATTTGTAATTAATCTAATGACTTTTAAAAAAATAAACCAAAAAGGAAAAAAATAACACACTTAATTTTGAATAATAAGTGCATATGTTACAATCCTCCTCCACTTATAAAAATTTCATCCTCAAAATTGGCACATTTGTTGAGAACAAATAAGGATATTGAGCTCGCATTAAATCCTTACGTTTCCAGGTAGCTTTTTTCTTTGTGTGATTCCTCCACAACACTTTTACAAAAGGAATGGTTTTAGAATGCAAGACTTGGTGTTTCCCCTCCAGTATCTCCATTGGCTCCTCTTCATAAATCAAGTCTTCCTTCAACTAAATTGGTTGCTTCGATAACACATGACTCGAATCATACATGTACTTTCGGAGCATTGAGACATGAAACATATTCTGGATTCTGGATAACTCAGGTGGTAGAGCCAATCGATAAGCTAACAAACCAACACGCTCTACAACTCATATGGCCCACTATAGCATAGGCTTATTTTCTCGTGCTACCCAAAACAAAGTACCCTTTCCCAAGGAATATCTATATAAAAACTCTATCACCAACTTCGAATTCAAGTTCTTGCCTACGTTTGTTTGTATAGCTCTTTTGCCTATTTTGGGCCACTTTTAATCTATCTCGAATAAGTTGTATCTTCTTGTTAATATCTTGAACTAATTTGGGACCAAATAACCATCGGTCATTAACCTCATCCCAACATGCTGGTGTTATGCATTGTCTACCATATAAAGCCTCATATGGTGCCATCTCAATACTAGCTTGATAACCTCATCCCAATTACCTTTAAACTATATAACACAAGCTCACAGCATATCCTTTAGAGTTTGAATAGTACGCTTTGACTGACCATCAGTCTATGGGTGAAAAGCTATACTAAAGTTCAACTAGGCATCTAAAGCATTTTGCAAGCTGATCTAGAACTTAGAAGTGAACTAAGAATCTTTATCTGAGACAATAAACACAGGCACTCCATGAAGACGAACTATCTCAGCCATATAAATACTCCTTAACTTGTCCATCGAATTGGTTTTTTTGAATGGTAGAAAGTGAGCAGATTGTTTAAGTTGATCTACAACCACCCAAACACTGTCATGTCCACTCTAGGCATGTGGAAGTCTCGCTACAAAGTCCATGGTGATACGTTCCTACTTTCACTCAAGAATAGGAAGCAACATAGAATTTCCTGCAAGTCTCTGATGCTTAGCCTTAATCTTCTGACAAACTAGACATTAAGAAGCAAATTATACTATCTTTTCTTTTTCAGCTCCTTGATATCAAGTACAAAAAGTCTACCATTTATGACTAAGTCTCCATCATCTTTCACCCCAAAATTGATTCGTAAACCTTTTTGCACATCCTCTCTCAACTTCATTAATTGTGGGTCATGAGCTTGCATTTGGTGGACTTTGCTAACTCGAAAATTAGCCATCAAAGCTCTACAATTATCAATTTCTAACTAGACTCTCAAAGATCTCAACTCGATCAATAGAGGCATATATGCCACTCGCAAGCGAGCTAAAGAGTTGGAGAATTTTCTGCTTAGTGCATCAGCTACCACATTCGCTTTGCCTGGATTATAATCAACAGTGCATTAATAGTTCTTAATTATCTCTATCCATCTCCTTATCCTCAAATTTAGCTCTTTTTGAGTAAATATATACTTGGTGCTCTTATGGTCAGTGAAAATTTGACATGTTGCCCTATATCTTGAGTGCAAACACCACTGCTGCTAGCTCTAGGTCATGTGTTGGATAGTTTTGCTCATGTTTCTTAAGTTGTCTAGAAGTGTAAATTACTACATTCCCATGTTGTATTAGCACATAACCAAATCCCTGCCTAGAGGCATCACTGTATATTACAAACCCTTCATTACAAGATGGAAGTGTGAGAACTAGTGCTGAGGAAAGATGTGCCATAAGTTCTTGAAAACACTTTTCAAAATCATCATCAAACTGAAACTTAGCATTCTTTCTGGCTAACCATGTTAAAGGAATAGTAATCTTGGAGAATCCCTCTTCAAATCTGCGATAGTAGTCAGCCAACCCAAGAAAACTTATTTATAGGCCGTTCAAATTTTACAATTGCTTCAATCTTTGGAGGATCAATGTAAATGCCTTCAGCTGATGTCATCGTCACTCTATCCATCCACTCTATGATGACAATTCCAACTTTTCTGAACAATCAGAACAAGATGACCAAATTGCATTCATTATTGCAGAATTTCTTTGTAGATCACATGGTAGTTCTTTTCAGAGTCTTTGAATTGTCCGCTTGCATGTGCACAAAAATGACGCGCGCCATTGATTTCTTCGAGAAGAATGGCAGCGACAAATTGTCATCATGGAGTGGATGGATAGCGCGACGGTGACACGTCTCCTGTTACCATCAATATGCTCGTAATGTCAGCATATTCTAATTCAAAGTCAGTGGAGGTATTGATTCACATTTGATGACATTCCCCGTCACAAATGGCCTGCTAGACTTCAAGAATTTACTGCATGGATTGAGCCAAATACTCAATCTCAAGCTGTCCTTCATGAATTCATAGCTCGATCTACGGGTTCTTTGCGAGATTAGTTAGAAAGCTTGGGAGAATATAGACAGCAGTCAATCTCATCCATGAACAATTCATTGGCGAAAAAATAACATCTACCGATGCAGACAGAAAAGAGTACCATCAGATGAAGTGTTGTTCTCTCAAACGACATCTTTTAGAATCTCATTACAAAAGAGTGAGTATTCTATTTTACAAGCTAAATGAGTTTAATGAACCTTCTCTCAAACATGTTTTCATAGCCTCTCTTCCTTCTGAGTTACAACCTGATCTTCAAAGAAAACTCACAGCCACTAATATCAGCATTGCTGACATCTCTTTGGGAAAGATTTTCCGAATGGCAATGTTATGCCTGGATAAAATCTATGAGTAGAAAGAATTCTTCAAAGATCTCATGGAAGACAAAAACCCCTTCTCTGAAGCTTGTAAAAAACCTCATCTCAAGATAGAGTGCAAAGATAAAAAGAAGTGTGTTTGTCCGACCAAGAAGAAAAAACATTTTCAAAAACACTTCCACAAAAAATCATTTTCCAAAAAACCATTCCAGTACCTTTGCCCGAGAGGGGGCAACAATGGCCCAACGATGTGTAGAGCGTAAGTGCACAAATCACCCAATGGTGGTGCCAGTCCCACATCGCCTGCAAGCGAGGTCCTGACATTGCTTATAAGCTCTAGGCAGTATAATGGGGATTTTTAGTATGGAGAAGGGACTGAAAATCTTCTCATGGGTCCTGAGCGTCTTGGAATAAGACATTGGTGTAATCAGGACGTTATTCCATGACAAGGATTCCTTGGGGACTTGAACTTGAACCCGAAGTACAGAAAGAAGAAGTATAACCGTTGTTTCATCTGTAAGAAATGCGGGCACTTTGCTCGAAACTGTCCTCATAAGTCTGCCAAAGCTGTTCGTCTTATCCAACACCTTCAACATTCTTCCCTATTATCTGAGAACTAAGATGTTGAATCAAACTTTTTTGAACAGTCAGAACAAGATGACCAAACTGCTTTCATTATCGCAGAATCATCAGATTCTGAGGATATTTCAGTCATCTCTACAGTTCAAAATGTCAACCATGTTTCCACTATTCCCAGACCTTCACTCAAAATGTCAATCCTTCCTTCCAAGTTTCATAAACCTGTTCCTGTCATCGGATTTATCGACACTGGTGCAGATACTAGCATGATTGATCCTTTTGTTCTTCCCTTAGACTATTGGTAACCTCATTCAAAGCTTTTTAGAGTAGTTAATGGCGAAACTTTTGAGACCACTTTGATTACCAAAAAACCAGTGGTATTCAATTCTTTCCAAATTGTATAATTTGGAAAAGGATTGTAGCTTCCAAACTCCCAGATAAAGATTTACTCATAGGTTTCGACATTCTCCATTTGGTTAAAAACCTCTTCCTAACCAGTTCTGGAGTTAGCTACAAACAAATATTCTTACTTTATATAGATACACTCCGTCTGTATGCACTCTTTGAAACACCATCTCCATACAGTCACATTTCGTAAAAGTTCTTAGAGTTTTGTCCAGAAAATCATTCACAGTTCCACCATCCTTCACCTCTTTGGAAGAATGAACAATTCTTCATCCACCTCCCTTTCAAACTCAATAAAGACATAAATCCCACAAAAGCTTCTCACCCAGGTATGAATGTTCTCAGTTACTCCAACACGGTCTAATTGAATTTACTGATTCATATTGGACTTGCCAAGCCTTCTATGTTGACAAACGATCTGAATTAGTTCGTGGAAAAAGAGATTAGTTATTGATTACCAACCACTTAATTCTTTTCTTAAAGATGATAAGTTTCCCCTTCCAAAAATCCAGACCCTGTTTGTTCATCTTCAAGGGGCTCGTATCTTCTCTAAGTTTGATTTAAAAGCTGGTTTTTAACAACTTGGTATTTCACCAGTTGACTGTCACAAAACTGCCTTTTGCATTCCGGATGCCCATTATCAATAGACTGTTATGCCCTTTGGTCTTAAAGTCGCACCTTCATTATTTCAAAAGCCCATGACAAAAATCTTTAGTCCTATCCTCCATCATGCTCTAGTCTACATTGATGATATTTTGTTATTTTTGTCTGACCATGAGAGCCACCAGAAGCTCCTTTTAGATTTCTTTCACATTGTGCAGGCACATGGCATCATGCTTTCTGAAAAGAAAAGCAGCATAGGAAAGGAATCAATTGACTTTCTTGGCATGGTGATTAAAGATGGCCACTATCAACCTGGTCCACACATTGCAACTGAACTATTAAAGTTTCCGGATACAAATCTCACCAAAAAGTAGATCCAACAATTCCTCGGGATTGTTAATTATGTCCATAATTTTATCCCAAAAGTTGCAATCCACACAAGCCAACTATTGCACATGCTAAAAAAAAGTGCCCTCCATGGGGCCCAGTACAGACAAAAGCTGTCAAGCAGCTAAAGGTGATAGCCCAATCACCTCCTCCACTTAGAATTCCCACAACTGGACAACGCATCCTCCAGACTAATGGCAGCGATGATTACTGGAGTGCCATTCTTCTCGAAGAAATCAATGGCGCGCGTCATTTTTGTGCACATGCAAAGACTATGAAAAGAACTACCATGTGATCTACAAAGAGATTTTGGCAGTCAAGTATGGCATTAAAAAATTCGAATTTCATCTAATCAGCCACAAATTTCTTATCAACATGGATAACTCTTCTTTACCCCGAATCTTTGACTTCAAAAACAAGTTGCTCCCTGACAAGCAACTACTCAGTCTCAAAAACTGGTTTGCTAAATATGACTTCATTGTTCACCATATAAAAGGAAACCACAACCTCATTCCAGACTTCCTCACCCGTCCAACTATAAATAAACCTTCACTCATTTCCTCAATCCAAACCATTCTAGTTATAGCCATGAATCGCCAACTTCCTTTTAAAGCTCTCAACTAAAGAACCTTCCCCATGAACATCTCTTTCCAATCGGCTTACCAGCTTTAAGATTTTACAAAGAAGTTCCTTTACAGGCATTTTTTTAATGTTCAGACTAAAAGACCTGACCGTTTTCCTAACCTTTGCATGGAGCACTTGTTTATCACAGGCCTCACCCTCTTCTCTCTGTCCATCTATGAGGATGAGCTTTGGTACATGTGGTGTCTCACCACCTTGTATGCTACAAAGCTAGTTTTCGCCGTCAAACTAGTCCTGACTCACCTTACTAATCTCTCCTCGAATGGTATTCCCCACTCACATGGTGGCGTAAACAACTTCAGAATCCATGTACCTTTCATGGATTAGACAAAATGCCAGAACAGGAAGCTAAAATGTGGACTACAATTTTCATCGTTCACAGACCCTACTTCCAGCACCCAGAAACAAGAGACTACTAGAAGTGTTTTACTCACCTTCTATCCAAATTTCAACCTTTCTTTTCAAGACCCTAATCTTTCCACTGCCTTGCAAGTCCAAGTGCAAATTCAAGGTGCACCACAAATCTCTTCTGCCAAAATTGCAACTCTTCACCATCAATTGGCCTATAGGCTTCAGAACCATGTCTTAGATCTTCCCACACTTGAACACCACTCTGACGCCCTTATGGTGTTAGCAGAATTCGATCAGATACCTACCATCATCCAAATTTTAAGACAAATCCCTCGACATGAACTCATAAAACTCATGCCCTTGGAATGGATTTCCAATTATGAAAAGTTCCACACCAATACTTCTCATATCCAAACCACAGAGAGTATGTTTGAGAGAAGAACTGATGGAATTGTCGGAATGACATTTAGACCTCCACCAACAGCACCAGAGGAGCCTCCACGGCCCTCATTTACTTATTCCGCAATGGTTCCTACTGTTCAGACAGCTCAAGAAAAGTTGCCAATCACAGGATTCAATTCAGAAGGATATCCTGTCTACCCTGCCAAACTTAATGGCCACTTTCTTTGGGATTCACTAGGATTAGGAAATTGTGACCCAGATTGTCCCTGTTGGGATGATTGGGAGGAAGATGATATTGACCAACAACGGAGAAGAAAACCAAAAAAGAAAAAACCTACAACTCCGTGTTCACATCACCAACCTAAACCACCTCATAATCCACCACCACCACCAGCTCCTTTACCTGTCTATCAAAAGGAACTTAGATGGATTGCAAAAAATTACAAAACTGAAATCCTATCCAATATTCAGCCATCCACACCACCCATACAACCTATGGCTTGTATGATGTTCTCATCCACCTCACAAGATTATTCCTCTAATTTCCCTGCTCTAGAAACCCACACTGATCCACAACGAAAAGTCATAACCAAACCCTTTATTCCTTCAACCATAACTCCCACAGGCCACTTAGTAGACCCCAAACCTTTTGAAGCTGTTCTCAACTGGAAAACACAAAATGCCAGAGCTTAAAATGAAACCTTAGTTGATATCCATAAAAAGGTTAATATGATCAGTTTAAGAACTGATCATATTGAGTCTCAAATGGATTCGATCACTTTCTAGATGCAGCAAATTTACCAGAATCTTCAATCCAACTAGATTCAGAATTAAGAACCATGCTGAGTCATAGCTACTATGGCCCAGAATTTGACCCAAAAGAAAATGAAATCCGAAAGCTGAGAACAGAACTCGAACAGATCGAGTTGGAAAGGCAAAGGCCAACCTTATTTACCACCTCTCCACCGTTACCTACTATCAGCCCAGCCTTCCATCCTTTTGCACCTATGCTTTCTCCAATCAAGCCCCAAGACCCGTCCAAATTATTTGGTATGACCCATACATTTTTAAAAAGCATCCTCTGCCGAAAGCATCTAGATCCACATCTCATCCTCGTCCACGTCCCGATAAACAGCCTTTCCATCCACCTTTGTCTATCACAGAACCACCAACTCAGACCAAAGATAAATCACCAATGCAACAAATATAGTGCACAGATGATCCCAGACCCATCCAACACAGACCAAACTTTTGATTCAAATCTAGTCGTTTTAGTCGATTCATTTGAAACAGACTCTTCCCTCGAATCTTCTATCTCCTCTAGTGATTCTGAAATATGTTTTGCTGATATCACTAGAATCCTTATGGCCCAACTTGAAGACACTAAGCCTACTCAATCCTCAAGAACTTACCCATTCTTTGAAATACCCTCAGATATTGAGGAAGATCAACCAGAAGCATCCTCAGCTCCAAACCGGTCTGCTCAATCCCAAAATAATCATAAACCTTTAAATGGTCATTGGTTCACTTTTGATGATATCCCTGCAGCTAAATGGAGAGATCGATTATCCGAAATGGCTACTTAGACAGATCTCCTAATGTTGAGAGCAAATGCTACTACAACATCCGTCCTTAAAGAACTTGCTACCCGTTTTATGGGATCTTTAAGAGATTGTTTTGATACTTTAGGAGAGTACAGACAATTAAAGTTTGTGCAATTACCTAATGTCTCAACTGCTCTTACTGTCATTCACGAACAATTCATTGGAGAATCAGCAGCAGTCTTTGAAGCTGCAAGAAGAGACTACCTCAATATGAAAAGCTTCTCCCTCAACTCTACAGATCTTGATTTCCATTATAAACGGATGTCAATTCTATTTTATAAGCTCGATGGGTTCAATGATCCGACTCTCAAACATGTATTTCTGGCATCTTTACCTGAAGAATTGCAACCAGATATATAAAGACAGCTCACGAGTCTCAATCTCACCATTGACAATATGTCCTTAAGAAAGATCTTTCAGATCGCCAAAGGATGTTTGGAAAAACTATGTGAACAGAAACAGTTTTTCAAAGAATTGCTAAAAGATAAAGAGCCTTTCCGGAGTGCATGCAAAAAGCCTTACTTACAGATCAAATGCAAAAGAAAGAAAGATTGTGATTGTAGCACCAAAAAGAAGAAGCATTTCCGAAAATTCAAAAATCCAGACGTTTTTCCTAGATCCAAATCCAGGCGAAAATCATACAGGTTTTTCAGGAAAAGATCTAGTTCTTTCAGAGAATAGAAAAGGAAAAAGTCAAGCCGATGCTTTATTTGCCAGAAGAAAGGCCATTATGCTAAAGATTGCCCCAACAAAAAAGATAAAGCCATTAGAGTTCTTGAGCATTTACAAGCCACCACTGATTATTCTCCTCACAAAGATAAAATTGAGTTCTACTTCTCAGAACAGGAGGAGCCCACTAATGAAACAGTGTTCGCACTACAAAACTCATCCGATGATTCTGAAAATGATGAGTTTCAGATTGTTTTTCACCAACAACTTTTGTTTCTAGACACTACCATCCCTATCCCTTCCATAAAACTCCAAATCTTACCCTTTAAATTCCAGAGACCAATTCCCGCTATTGGACTTCTTGATACTGGAGCCCAAAGAAGTATGATAAACCCACTAGTTATCAATTGGCTGTCAAGCTTTTTATGTTTCTGAGATTGTTAGAGGGAAAAAGCGATTAGTCATAGACTATCAGCCTCTAAACATGTTTTTATAAGATGACAAATTCCCTTTGCCAAAAGGACAGAGCATGTTCACTTATCTAAAAAATGCTCAAATCTTTTCAAAATTTGATCTTAAATCCAGATTTTGGCAACTTGGAATTAAACCTTTTGCATTCCCAATGCTCATTATCAATGGACTGTTTTACCCTTGTGACTTAAAATAGCCTCATATATTTTCCAAAAATCCATGGTCCAAATCTTCCAACCCATCTTGCATAGTGCCTTGATTTACATTAACGATATTTTGTTGTTTTCAGGTACACAAGATGATCATCGCCATTTGTTAAATCAGTTCTTTGATATTATTCAATCTCATGGAATCATGTTATCAGCTAAGAAAAGCATCATTGCCACCAATAACATTGAATTCCTTGGAATGACTATCAGTCAGGAAAGCACATTGCCCAAGAACTCATCCACTTTCCAAGTCAGAATCTTTCCAAAAGGCAAAAGAAACACATGGCAAGGAACACTTTATTGCCTATGCTAGTGGACATTTCTCTGACACACAAATCCATTACCATAGTGTGTTCAAAAAAATTTTAGCTGTCAAGCATGGTATTCAAAAGTTTGAGTATCACCTTATTGGCTATCACTTTCTTGTCAGAATGGACAACTCAGCCTTTCCCAACATCATGAATTTCAAAGGAAAAAATGTTCCAGAAAAGATGTTGCTTAGATTAAAAGACTGGTTTTCAAAATATGATTTCTCAGTGAAGCATATAAAAGGAGACCACAACCTTATTCCTGATATGCTCTCAAGACTTGCTAAACCAAACAAATCCTTGTTTTTCATATCCTTAGATTACCATTTTCCTGTCATTTTCATGGCCACTTCACTTCCCTCACAAGCCCTTACCAAAAAAACCTTTCCCCTTGGAAAAACTTTCACCACAGTCTTTGCCATCCAAGAGTTTGCCAAAACAGCTATTTTTAGGTTTTTTTTATGAAAGCCTATCTCTTATTCGACTCATTTCCGTTTTCAACCTTCCATCTGGAAAACTTGTTTCTTACAGGTTTAACCCTGGATCCTTCCAGAGAAATCTCAGAAGACGAATTATGGTACATTTGGTGCTTTACCGTCTTCTATGCCACCAAATTGATTGTTCTAGTCATAGCCACCTTAGATTATCTGCGCTATCCCAACAAATCAACCTCCATCATCTGGACACTCCTTGAATGGTTTTCTCTAATTCCATGGTGGAGACAGAAACTCCAACAATTGTCTCAAGTTCATAATTTGGAATGTATGCCATCAACAGAAGCAAAAATGTGGACGTCTGTGTTCATTATTCATAGACCATACTGCCAACACCCCGACACAAACTACTTCTGGACTCAAGACCAAGTCTTTGAATGGTTCACTACACCTCACCCATCCAGCCTTGAACAAGACGAGAGAGTCCAAAAGGAACTCTATAACTTCCTTTGTGAACTAAACCACCAACCTGCTCCACACAGAGACATTTCTCACACCTCCCTAGGTCCACAACATGATATCATCATGATTCCCACTCCTTCAGCAATTTCCAAACCTAAATCTACAGGCATCATCATTAAGGAAGAAAAACCAGACTTCACTGATTTTCTCTACCAAGATGCACAAGACCCATGGGAAGCATTCTTGCCATTAAGCCAACACCTTCAAAACCTCCAACCAACTCCACCAGCACATGCCCCAGATGATCCAACAAATAAAGCCATTTCTAGCACGCCAACCGACTCCAATGAACACCCGTCCTCTTCTTGGTGCAAAATATTTTGCCCTTGGCCACCATGTCGACCACATCATCAAGATTACATGAATCTCTCATCTCCGTGATTCATGCAATTTGGTGTCTTTTACTTTTTCCACGTTGGCTTGTAATAATTAAAGCATGAGTCATGCTTCTCATACTTTAGTTAGTTTGTCTTTATTGCTTTTGTTTAAAGCTTTTCGTTTGTAATAATTAAAGCATGAGTCATACTTGGCTTGCTTTAATTTGTCTTATGTAAAAGTCCTCGTCGGTGTGCTTTATTTTCTCAAAAGGTGTGCTTTACTTTCTAAAAACATGTACATGTCGCAGCTTCTCTTTGTAGGATATAGAGCAAAATAGAATAAACAAAGCCTTCTATAATCATGAGTTTCTAATTTCTCTTTTTCTCTCTGTCAATGAAGCTCTAAAGTTTTTAAACTAAGAAGAAAACTTACATCTGTTCATTTTGAAACTTAAGGAAGTATGCTCTGCACTTGCCTCTTATAAGGATCTTGTGCATCAGAAAACTTTTGATAATTTCTTATCTAGTTTGGTACCCTGTTTTAGACTAAAGGAAAGTCTGTTTTGGGTTATAAAGCCAGTTCTAGCACGCCAATCGACTCCAATGAACACCCGTCCTCTTCTTGGCGCAAAATATTTTGCCCTTGGCTACCATGTCGACTAGATCATCAACATCCACCAGAACCTCCGTGTCCACCATTGCTCAAAGTCCTCTTTTCCCAAGATAAAGATGCAACTGACAGTTCATCAGACCAAGATTACATGAATCTCTCATCTCCGTGATTCATACAATTTGGTGTCTTTTACTTTTTCCACGTTGGCTTGTAATAATTAAAGCATGAGTCATGCTTGTCATACTTTAGTTAGTTTGTCTTTATTGCTTTTATTTAAAGTTTGTCGTTTGTAATAATTAAAGCATGAGTCATACTTGGCATGCTTTAATTTGTCTTATGTAAAAGTCCTCGTCGGTGTGCTTTACTTTCTAAAAACATGTGCCTGTTTGTCGATTATAATCATTCAAGGGGTCCTGTCCTTGATGATTTTCTTCTATATAAGGCACCTCAGCTTCTCTTTGTAGGATATAGAGCAAAATAGAATAAACGAAGCCTTCTATAATCATGAGTTTCTAATTTCTCTTTTTCTCTCTGTCAATGAAGCTCTAAAGTTTTTAAACTAAGAAGAAAACTTACATCTGTTCATTTTAAAACTTAAGGAAGTATGCTCTGCACTTGCTTCTTATAAGGATCTTATGCATCAGAAAACTTTTGATAATTTCTTATCTGGTTTGGTACCCTGTTTTACACTAAAGGAAAGTCTGTTTAAGGTTATATAGCCTGAAATAAAAATGTTTTAAAAGTTTTCTATTCCCCATTTGGGTATATCGGCTGGAAACTAGAACTTGCAGGCTAAACGCCCTAAGGACAGACTACGTTCTATTGTAGATTTGGTGTAAACAACGGCACCCTCATCCACGATACATCACTAACCTCCGTTCTCAAAGCCTATCTCATGGAACTTAACAATGTTCCTCCACCTGCCAAAAACATTCACCACACCTCTATTGGACCATCACACACCCTTGAAATAATTCCAAAAACACAAGGCTGTACTCTGGGTTCAAGTTCAAGTCCCCAAGGAATCGTTGTCATGGAACAACGTCCTGATTACACCAACGTCTTATTCCAAGACGCTTAGGACCCATGGAAAGATTTTCAGTCCCTTCTCCATACTGAAAATCCCTATTATACTGTACCAATCCAGACTCTCCTGCCAGTGCAGACCAGACTAGTGCCTATTCAGGATCACCTCTGGAATTTACGTCGTCGGTTTCCCGTCGATATACTCAAATGGAGAACCAGAAAAACTTTTTAAAACATTTTTATCTTAGGTTATACAACCCAAAATAGACTTTCCGTTAGTCTAGAACAGGGTACCAAACCAGATAAGAGCATACTTCCTGGAAATCATCAAAAGTTTTCTGATACACAGGATCCTTGCTAGAGGCAAGTGCAGAGCATACTTCCTTAAATTTTAAAAAGAACAAATTTAAAATCCTTATTTCTTTTCTTTTCCTTAGACCTTCATTTGCAGAGAGAGAGAGGAGAGTTTAGAAATTCATGGTTTAGAAACACACGAGAGTTTATTGCTTTCAAACTTCTATATCTTACAAGAGAGGAGAGAACTCCTTATGATGAGAACCATCAAGGGACCATTAAAACTTCAGGTGATCCTTTGCACATTCATGGAGGCCCAATTACAAGAGCAAGAGCCAAAAAGATGCAAGCTGCTTTAAATGGATTAATTGAGAAAATATGGATTGAAAATGCAATTCAAGATGCAAGACATCATGAATTGGGCTTGAAGAGAAGACCAGGCATTGTGGGCATTATTCAAGTTATTGGGCAACCAAATACACAAGTTGTATCAAAAGCAGAAAGGTCAAATTCGGAATAAAAATTGTATTGATTGAGCCAGAATTAACGTGCAAGCTATATACCGTTGGAAAGATAATTAAGTTAGCTTTCCAATAAATTTTACAGAGCTGAATTTGGAGTTCTCTAGAAGGAGTTATGACCAATTCTTTACAGCTTGTTCAGACTTGGGATTTTCAACGACTCCTTTGTTTTTCAACTTATTTGTTTGTTTTGTTTCAAGCTTGTCAATGTGTAAGGTAAGTCTACCATCAATGATGGTGGGCTAACATTAAGTTTGTCAATGATAGCATTAATTATAGTAGGCTAGCATTAAGTTTGTCAAAGATAGCATTGATTATGGTGGGTTGGTGAAGACTTTTGAAACATCTTTTGACAAACCTACTTGGAGGGTTGTTTCAATGTTTCCATTTGTATTTTTAGGATCTTGGGTTTATTTTAGCCTATTTAAATTCAGCAACCTTGGTATGTAAGGATATTAGAGATTAATGTTATTTGAATTTGAAAGATTATTCTTTCTTTGGTTCTTTTGAGAACTAGTGAACTTATCAAGAATTTGCATTCTTGTGGCATTCTAAATTTAGACTTATCACTCACCTTCTCATATTTTTCTTGAGTGTGGCGTCAATAACATTCTCCATACCTTTGGTTCATGTTTTCTTAAGCATTGGGTCAAGGTTTTTGTTTGTCTTAAATCTGTTTAGAACTTTCTTGGGAAGTTGAAACTACAAATTAAGTGTGGGATTGAAAGTTTCATTATGGGATTCGCATCACCTTATATAGGAGAAATCTCAGGAAGATAGGATAGGACCTTATCTTTTTCAAAAACAAAAGTAAAAAGACACGTATCCTTGAGAACATGACCTCTCAAGTGATAATATTAGCACACCTTTTTAGAAAATCGAGCCCACCGATCAGGACTTTTACAAAAGATAAAGCATACTTACAAGGACTTTTACAACTTTAATAATTAAAGCATGACTGTGGCAAAAGCCAAAGCATAAAGTAAAAGTAAGCCTTAATAATTATACAAGACAAAACCATAAAAGAAAAAACCATAAAGTAAAACATTATTACAACAAGACAAACTACTTTATAGAGAGCGGAGATTCATGTAATCGTCTTCGGAGGAGCTTTCCATTTCATCTGGGTCCGTATCACCAGAGTGATGACACTTTTGGACAAAAAATTTGGAGAGCTTTGGATGCTTACAGTGGGGACCACTGTAAGGTGGGTATGGACAATTTCTGTCTCTTCGGGTTCTTGGCTGAGGTGATGTTTGTGTGGCTTTGTCAGCTTTGGATTGGGCTGGAGTTTTGGGAGGTCGAGTTGATGGTCCTGGTTGGGAGGGTCCTGGTTCATCCGTTGTTGGTTGGGGAAACTAATGAAGGTGTTGGCGAAAAGGAAGAAATTCTTCCCAAGGGTCTTGAGAATCTTGGAAGAGGAAATCAGTGTAGTCTGACTTTTCTTCTTTGATGAGGATGCCTGTGGATTTTGGTTTGGATCTGGTGGATGGAGTAGGGATCATGATGAGGTCATTTTGTGGGCCTAGGGAGGTGTGAAAGATATCCTTATATGGCGGGGTTTGGTGGTTTAACTGGTGAAGATAATTATGCAGGGTAGATTGGATTTCATTGTCAATGATGGCTGGGTGTGGTGCAGTGAACCATTCGTATACCTGATCCTGTGTCCAAAAGAGATGTGTATCTGGATGTTGGAAATAAGGCCTGTGAATAATAAACACAGACGTCCACATTTGTGCTTCAGAGGATGGCATACGTTCAAGGTTGTAGATTTCTGACAGCTGTTGGAGTTTTCTTCTCCACCAGAGAATTGGTGAAAACCACTCAAGTAATGTCCATATAAGAGAGATTGTTTTGTCTGGAATGAGGTTCTGGGATCCCTTTATATGCTTAACTGAAAAGTCATATTTGGAAAACCAATCTTTCAACCAGAGTAACATCTTTTCGGGAACAGTTTTTCCTTTGAAATTGAGAATATTGGGGAAGGCTGAGCTGTCCATTCGGATGAGGAAGTGGTGGCCAATGAGATGGTACTCGAACTTTTTGATGCCATTCTTTACCGCTAAGATTTCTTTGAACATGCTATGGTAGTGGTTTTGTGTGTCAGAAAAATGTCCACTAGCGTAAGCGATAAAGTATTCTTTTCCATTGAGTTCTTCAAGGAGGATGGCACCCCATGATTCATCACTTGCGTCTGTCTGTAGTATGCGCTTTCCATCTGCAATCAACTTTAAAGGAGGCGGATTTTGCATGATTTGCTTGAGGGTAGTGACAGCAGTTGTATGGTCAGCATTCCATTATGGGGGCTTCTTTTTCAATAAAGCCGAAAGGTGGCGAGTGTAGTGGTCCACATGTGGAATGAAATCACGGATATAATTGATAATGCCGAGAAACTATTGAACTTGTCGTTTGGAAAGTTGCTGATCTGGAAAGTGAAGCAATTCTTGGGCAATGTGCTTTCCTGGCTGGTAATGGCCATCTTTGATGATCATACCAAGAAATTCAATGTTATCAGTCGCAAGGGTGCTTTTCTTGGCAGATAGCATGATTCCATGACTTTGAACAATATCATAGAATTGAGTTAACAGGTGACGATGTTCATCATGTGATCCTAAAAAAAGTAAGATATCGTCAATATAAATCAATGCATGATGTAGGATGGGTTGGAAGATTTTGACCATTGATTTTTGAAAAATGGATGGGGCAGTTTTGAGGCCGAAAGGTAGAACTGTCCATTGGAAATGAGCATTGAGAATGCAAAAGGCAGTTTTATATCGCTCGGAGGGTTCAATGCCTAATTGCCAAAAACCTGATTTTACATCAAATTTTGAAAAGATTTGGGCATTTTTGAGAAAAGTAAACATGCTTTGTCTACGGGGTAAAGGAAACTTGTCATCCTGTAAAAACATGTTTAATGGCTGATAGTCAATGACTAAGCGTTTCTTCCCTCGAACAATTTCAGAATGCTTTTTAACATAAAAGGCTTGGCAAGCCCATTGAGAAGTTGTGGGTTCAATGAGACCTTGGGCTAGCAGTTGAGAACATTTTTGTTGAGCTAGGAGTAAGTTAAAAGGACTCATTCCTGGATGACTAGCTTTGGTTGGGTTAATGTCTTCATTGAGTTTGAAAGGTAACTTAATGAAGAAAGACTTATTTTTCCACAATGGGTTTGGATGAGTGAACTCAGAGTGGAATTCTGGACAAAAACTCAAAAGTTTGGTTGAAATATCCTGGTAAGACGGAGGGGTTTCAGACAGATGATAAAGTTTCAAGATGTCAGTAAAAGGTTTGAACATGGACTGGATTCGTATTCCACGGGGAAGGATTTGAAGGTGTTTGATTTGATGAAGGATGTCAAAACCTAACAAAAGATCTTTATTAGGAAGGTTTGAGCCAATGACCTTGGTCCAAATGACATAATTGGGGAAAATTTGAATACCAATGGGTTTTTTGGTAATCAAAGAGGTGGTGAATAGTTTGCCATTAACAACTTTGAAATGTTTCTCAGATTGTATCCAGTAATCTGGTGGAAGAATATGGGGGTTTAACATACTGTGCTGGGCTCCAGTGTCGATAAGACCAATTGCTGGAATAGGCCTTTGAAATTTGAAAGGTAAGATGTGGAGTTTAATGGAAGGTATAGGAACTGTAGTGTCAAGGGATAATAGCTGTTGATGGAAAATGACTTGGGACTGGTCACTGTCAGAATCATCATAAGACTGTTGTAGTGCGAACACGGTTTCATCATTGGGTTCATCTTGTTCAGAGAAATAGAATTCCAACTCATCCTTTTCTGGGGAATAATCTGTGGTGGCTTGAAGATGCTGGACTAACCGAATATACAACCCAAAACAGACTTTCGTTAGTCAAAACAGGGTACCAAACCAGATAAGAAAACTGCGAAAGCTTTCTGATGCACAGGATCCTTGCTAAAGGCAAGTGCAGAGCATATTTGCTTAAGTTTCAAAATGAACAAATTTAAAACCCTTATTCCTTTTCTTATCTTTAGGACTTCATTTGCAGAGAGAGAGAAGCTTAGAAGTTCATGGTGAGAGAAAAACACACGAGTTTATTTCTGGCAAACTTCTATATGTTACAAGCAGATGGGAATTCCTTATATAGAGGAGGAATCTCAGAAAGATAGGACAGGGCCCCTATCTTTAAAGTCAAAGTAAAGTTACATGATTACACACCTTTAATTATTACAAAGGGACAAAGATGCTTTAATAAAGCATGACTTTGACAAAACCTTAAAGCAAAAGCAAAAAAAAAAAAAGCAACCATGATTACAACAAGACAAAACGAGACATAATGATGACAAGAAGACAAATCACAACAAGACAAATAACTTTTATGGAGAGTGGAGGTTCATGTAGTCATCTTCGGAGGAACTTTCCGTTGCATCGGGATCTGTATCACCGGAATGCTGCGGTTTGCGGAAAAAGTTGCTTGGAAGCTTTGGACGTTTAGGATGTTGACAGGAGGGACCACGGCATGGTGGATTAGGGCAATGTTCGGCTCGTGGAGTACACTGTGAAGTATACCTAGGGGAAGTCTGGGTGGCTTTGTCAACTTTAGAAGGCCGAGGTGATTTTTTGGAAGGTCGGGTTGATGGTCCTGGGTCGGAGGGTTCAGGTTCATCCATTGTTGGTTGGGGGAACTGATGAAGGTGTTGGCTGAGAGGAAGAAATTCTTCCCAAGGGTCCTGAGAGTCCTGGAAGAGAAAGTCAGTGTAGTCTGGCCTTTCTTCTTTGATAAGGATTCCTGTGGATGGTGGCTTGGATCTGGTTGATGGAGTAGGGATCATGATGAGGTCATGTTGTGGGCCTAAGGATGTGTGAACGATATCCTTATGTGGCGGAGTTTGGTGGTTTAGCTGGTGGAGGTAGTTATGTAAGGTAGGCTGGATCTCATTTTCAATGATAGAAGGGTGTGGTGCAGTAAACCATTCGTATACCTGATCCTGTGTCCAAAAGAACTGTGTATCTGGGTGTTGGAAATAAGGCCTATGAATTATGAACACGGATGTCCACATTTGAGCTTCAGGTAATGGCATACGATCAAGGTTGTAGATCTCTGACAAGTGTTGGAACTTGTGTCTCCACCATGGAATTGGTGAAAACCACTCAAGTAATGTCCAGATGAGAGAGGTAGCTTTTTCTGGATTAAGAAGATGAGACAAAGTGGGGGCGATGGGTAGGATGAGCTTGGTTGCATAGAGTGTAGTTAGGCACCAGAGGTACCATAACTCGTCTTCAGTGATTTCTCTGGATGGGTCAAGGGTTAAACCTGTAAGAAACAGATTTTCAGGGTGGAAAGTAGAAAATGGAAATGAGTCAGCCATAAGGTAAGCTTTCATGAAGAAACGGAAAACAGCTTTTCTTGCAAACTCTTGGATGGCAAAAACAGAGGAGAATGTTTTATTCAAAGGAAAGGGTTTTTTGGTAAGAGCTTCAGGAGGTAAGGATGTAGCCATGGCAATGATAGGAAAATGGTAAGTGGTGGAAAACAGAATGGGAGGTGTCTCTGATTTTGAAAGTCGAGAGAGCATATTAGGGATAAGGTTCTGGGATCCCTTTATATGCTTTACTGAAAAATCATATTTGGAAAACCAATCTTTTAATCGGAGTAACATCTTTTCTGGAACAGTTTTGCCTTTGAAATTGAGAATATTGGGGAAGGCTGAGCTGTCCATTCGGATGAGGAAGTGGTGGCCAATGAGATGGTACTCGAACTTTTTGATGCCATACTTTACCGCTAAGATCTCTTTGAACACGCTATGGTAGTGCTGCTGTGTGTCAGAAAAATGTCCACTAGCGTAGGCGATAAAGTGTTCTTTTCCATTGAGTTCTTCAAGGAGAATGGCACCCCATGATTCATCACTTGCGTCTGTCTGTAGTATGCGCTTTCCATCTGCAATCAACTTTAAAGGAGGCGGATTTTGCGCAATCTTTTTGAGAGTAGTGACAGCATTTGTGTGGTCATCATTCCACTCAGGAGGCTTTTTCTTCAATAAAGCCGAGAGGTGACGAGTGTAGTGGTCCACATGTGGGATAAAGTCTCTGATGTAATTGATAATTCCAAGAAATTGCTGGACCTGCTTTTTGGAAAGTTGCTGATCTGGAAAGTGAAGCAACTCTTAGGCAATGTGCTTTCCTGGCTGGTAATGGCCATCTTTTATGATCATACCAAGAAATTCGATGGTGTCTGTGGCAATGGTGCTTTTCTTGGCAGATAGCATGATTCCATGACTGTGGACAATATCATAGAACTGATTGAGCAGTCGGTGATGGTCATCATGTGATCCTGAAAAAAGTAAAATATCATCAATGTAAATCAAGGCATTAGACAGGAGAGGCTGAAAGATTTTGATCATGGATTTTTGGAAAATGGATGGGGCAGTTTTGAGACCAAAGGGTAGGACCGTCCATTGGAAATGAGCATTGGGAATACAAAAGGCTGTCTTATATCGTTCAGAGGGTTCAATGCCTAATTGCCAAAAACCTGATTTTAAATCAAATTTTGAAAAGATCTGGGCATTTTTGAGAAAAGTAAACATGCTTTGTCGGCGAGGTAAAGGAAATTTGTCATCTTGCAAAAACATGTTTAAGGGCTGGTAGTCAATGACTAAGCGTTTCTTTCCTCGAACAATTTCAGAATGCTTTTCAACATAAAAGGCTTGGCAAGCCCATTGAGAGGTTGTGGGCTCAATTAACCCTTGGGCTAACAGTTGAGAACATTCTTGTTGGGCTAGGAGTAAGTCAGATGGACTCATTCCTGGATGAGTAGCTTTGGTGGGATTGATGTCTTCATTAAGTTTGAAGGGTAACTTAACAAAGAAAGACTGATTTTTCCACAGAGGGTTCGGATGGGTGAACTCAGAATGAGACTCTGGACAGAAGCTCAAAAGCTTGGTAGAAACATCCTGATATGATGGAGGGGTTTCAGACAGATTGTAAAGTTTCAAGATCTCTGTGAATGGTTTGAACATGGACTTGACTCGAATTCCATGAGGAAGGATTTGAAGGTGTTTGATCTGGTGAAGGATGTCAAATCCTAACAAAATATCTTTATTAGGAAGAGTTGAACCAATGACTTTGGTCCAAATGACACAATTAGGAAAAATCTGGATACCAATGGGTTTCTTGGTAATCAAAGAAGTGGTGAGCAGGTTGCCATTAACAGCTTTGAAATATTCTTCGGATTAGGTCCAAGAGTCTGGTGAGAGAATATGAGGGTTGATCATACTGCGCTGTGCACCAGTATCGATGAGACCAATTGCTGGAATGGGCCTTTGGAATTTTGAAGGCAGGATTTGGACTTTGATGGAGGGTATAGGAACCGTAGTGTCAAGGGACAAGAGCTGTTGATGGAAAATGACTTGGGACTGATCACTGTCGGAATCATCAGAAGACTGTTGTAGTGCGAACACTGTTTCATCATTGGGTTCATCTTGTTCAGAGAAGTAGAATTCCAGTTCATCTTGTTGAGGAGAGTAATCCGTAGTAGCCTGAAGATGTTCTACAAGACGAATGGACTTGGCTCTTTTGTTGGGACAGTCTTTGGCAAAATGACCTTTTTTCCTGCAGATAAAACATCTGCTGGATTTTCTTCGTTTGGAGTCTTTGGAAGAAGAAGACCGCTTTCTGAAGAATCTGTAAGGTTTTCTGGACCTGCGGGGTCTGGATGAAAATTCTGGAGATTTGAACTTTCGAAAATGCCTTTTCTTTTTGGGACTGCAATCACAATCCTTCTTCTGTTTGCATTTGATTTGCAGATAAGGCTTTTTGCAGGCACTTCTGAATGGTTCTTTGTCTTTCAACAAATCCTTGAAGAATTGTTTCTGTTCACAAAGCTTATCAAGACAAGTTTTGGCGAGCTGGAAAATTTTGCCAAGAGAGATGTTGTCAATGACAAGATTGGAGGCGGTGAGCTGCCTCTGGATGTCTGGTTGAAGTTCTTCTGGTAGGGAAGCCAGGAAGACATGCTTTAGTGTAGGCTCGTTGAATCCATTAAGCTTATAGAATAACAGGGACATGCGCTTGTAATGGAAATCAAGATCCTTGGCATCAAGAGAGCAACATTTCATGCTGAGATAGTCTCGTCGTGCAACTTCAAAGGCTGCAGCTGGATCTCCTAAAAACTGATCATGAAGAATGGCAAGAGCACTAGAGACTTCTGGTAATTGAACAAACTGCAATTGTCTGTATTGACCAAGAGAATCAAACCAATCTCTTAGAGCACCCGTAAAACGAGTAGCAAATTCTCTAAGGACTGATTCAGTAGTGGCTCCTGATCTGAGCATTTGGAGATCAATCCAGGCAGACATTTCATTAAGACGATCACGCCATTTATAGGATGGAATATCATCAAAGGTAAACCAGGGACCATTTGATGATCTTTGACTAGATGAAGTAGTTTGGGCCGGAGGAGGCTGGTTGGTGGCAGAAGATTCAGGCATCTCTTCTTCAACATCAGAAGGAATATCAACATATGGTTCAGTCCGAGAGGTTTGTGGGTCAGGTTGAGCCATCAGGATTCTGGTGATATCAGCATAAGATTTTTCAGAGTCACTGGTGGATACCGAAGATTCTGTTTCAGTCTCAGTATGGCTATCTGAAACGGCTAGATTTGAATCAGAAGTTTGGTCATCAGTGGAAGATGGGTGGTTAGTGGCATGGGCACTGAATTGGTGCATAGGTTCTTTATCTTTGGATGTAATAGGAGGTTGGGATCTGGATGGTTCAGGAGGTGATGGTGATGCTGGTGTATAGCCTGGTGATTGTTGGTCAGGGATAATAGTGGAGGAAGGATTGATTGTGACGGGTCGTGGTTGAGGTTTAGACTTTGGTTTAGGTTTGGGTGGTGGTGGTAATGGGTTGTCTCGAAAAAGGGTATGGGTCATACCAAACAGCTTAGAAGGCTCATACTGTCGGATAGGAGAAAGCATCGAAGCAAATGGATGGTAAGTTGGACCAATCGAAGGGATCGGAGGTGAGGAGGTAAAAAGGGAAGGTTTTTGTTTGTCAGATTCAATTTGAGCAAGCTCAGCTTTTAAATGTCTGATCTCCTTTTCCTTTTGATCAAATTCTGGGCCATGGTAACGTTGGGCAAGCATAGTTCGCAACTCAGAATCAAGTTGAACAATTCTGGACTGGAGGTTCTGGTGGATCTGCTGCAGTTGTGCAGAGATGGAATCAACCTTCGTTTCAAGGTGTTCAGTTCGTAAACTGATTTTTTCAACTTTGGAATTGATGTTCAACAAAGTATCATTTTGGGCTCTGGCATTTTGGGTTTGCCAGTTGAGGACTGATTCAAAAGGTTTGGGTGGTTCAAGATGACCTGATGAAGTTATGGGTGATGGAATAAAAGGCTTGGACACAACATTTCGTTGTGAATCAGTGTGGGTGTCTAAAGGAGGAAAAGAGGAAGAATAATCTGAAGAAGCAGATGAAAACATCATACAACTCAGAGGTGGAGATGGATTTGGAACAGGTGAGGAGACTGTAGGGGTGCAACGCTTTGCAAGCCATTGGAGTTCCTTTTTATAGAGAGGTAAAGGAGCTGATGGAGGAGGAGGATCTTGTGGTGGTTTTGGAGTACTGTGGGGACACGAGGCATGAGATTTTTTCTTAGGTTTCTTTTTCCTTTTGGTTACATAATCATCATCCTCTTCCCAATCATCCCAGCAGGGACAATCTGGGTCACAGTGGCCGGAACCAGGGACATCCCAAAGGAAATGTCCATTTTGTTTGGCTGGATAAACAGGGAAACCGTCGGAATTGAACCCTGTAATAGGCAAATCTTCTTGAGCTATCTGAACAGCTGTGATCATGGATGAATAAGTGAAAGAGAGCCGAGGAGGCTCTTGAGGAGCACTGGGAGGCGGTTTAAAAGTCATTCTGACCGTGCCATCTGGTCGCCTTTCAAACATACTTTCAGATGTCTGAACTGGGGCTCTATTGTTGTGGAACTGCTCATAGTTTGAGATCCATTCAAGAGGCATAAGCTTAAGGAGGTCGTGGCGAGGAATTTGCCTGGGGATCTGAATGATAGTAGGAATTTGGTCAGATTCAGCTAACACCATGAGAGTGTCAGAGTGGTGTTCCGGAGTGGGGAGGTCTAAGGCATGATTCTGGAGCCGATAGACCAATTGATGGTGTAAGGTGGCGATTTTAGCAGTGGAGATTTGTTCAGCACCTTGGATCTGGACTTGAACTTTCAGGGTTGTAGGTAGATTAGGATCTTGAAGAGAAAGGTTGAAGTTTGGATAAAAGGTGAGTAAAACACTGCCAGCATGTAGGGTGGTGAGGACAGTACCGATAACGGCATCTTGGAACTGTTTGAACCGAGTATCCAAGAGAGCAACACGAGCGGTAACAGGTAAACCTTTGCGCCCATGTAGGGTAAGGATGAGGCGGATGCCGCCTAAATGAAGATGAGTGTATCCTTCACGTTTCCAATTTGAAATGAGCTCTGAAGGAATTTCTAGTGTAACATATTGCTCAGCAGAGGTGGCTTTAAGAGCACACTGATCCAGACGAGAAGACTGGATATATTCTTTAGGGTGAGGCCGTTTGGTAGAGATAAGGGTATGGATGCTGCGGGTAAAGGAGTTGGGTCGTTTGTACAGGTGATAAGGACTTATAAGAGGATAGGTTGATTCACTGATTTGAGCGGATTCGGGAATATAGGAGTATTCAACAAGGTTTTCTATTTTGGTATCAGAGCCATACCCTTTCCATTTTCTCAAAGTGGTATAATTTAAGTCTTTATTCCTGTTTTGATCTTTAGTCTTCAAGCGCAGAGAGAACTCATCCCTCATGGCTTCTACTTCCTCAACTCCTGTTACTCTTTCTTCTACGCTTTCTTTGCCTAAAACTTCTAGGTCGGCGATATCGAGATAAAAATTCCAGAGATTTGAATTTCTAAAAATGCCTTTTCTTTTTGGGACTGCAATAACAAGTTTTCTTCTGTGTACATTTGATCTGCAGATAAGCTTTCTTGCAAGCACTTTTGAATGGTTCTTTGTCTTTCAACAGTTCTTTGAAAAACAGTTTCTGCTCACAAAGCTTATCAAGGCAAGTTTTGGCAAGTTGAAAGATTTTGCCAAGAGAGATGTTGTCAATGACAAGATTGGAGGCGGTGAGCTGTTGCTGGATGTCTGGTTGGAGTTCTTCTGGAAGGGAGGCCAAAATGACATGCTTTAAGGTTGGCTCATTGAATCCATTAAGCTTATAGAAGAGCAGGGACATACGCTTGTAATGGAAATCAAGATCCTTAGCATTGAGTGAACATCATTTCATGCTAAGATAGTCTCGTCGTGCAGCTTTAAAGACTGCAGCTGGGTCTCCTAGAAATTGATCATGGAGAATTGCAAGGGCACTGGAGACTTCTGGTAATTGAACAAACTGGAGTTGTCTGTAGTGGCCTAATGAATCAAACCAATCTCTTAGAGCACCCGTAAAACGAGTAGCAAATTCTCTAAGAACTGATTCAGTTGTGGCTCCTGGTCGTAGCATTTGCAAGTCAATCCAGGCAGACATTTCATTAAGTCGGTCACGCCATTTAGATGATGGGATATCATCAAAGGTGAACTATGGACCATTTGATGATTTTTGACTATGGGAATGAGCCGAAGTCAGAGAAGGTTGATTAGTTGCAGAAGATTCAGGTATCTCTTCCTCAACTTCAGAGGGAATATCAGCATATGGTTCAGTCCGAGAGGTTTGGCCTTGGGTATGTTGGTCAGGTTGAGCCATCAAGATTCTGGCGATATCAGCATATGATTTTTTAGAGTTAATGGTGGACAGTGAAGATTCTGAAGATTCTGTTTCAGTTTCAGAATGACTATCTGAAACAGCTAGATTTAAATCAGAAGTTTGGGCATCTGTAGAGTATGTATGGTCGATGGTGTGGGCACTGAACTGGTGCATGGGTTCTTTATCCTTGGATTGGATAGGAGGTTAGGATTGAGGTGGTGGAGGGGTAGGAGTATAACCTGATGAGTGCTGATCAGGGAGAGTAGTGAAGGATGGATGGATAGGAGGTTGGGATTGAGGTTATCAGCAAGCTGAGGCGTATCTCGACCAGAGACGGATACGTCGGCACAAGCGCCAATATGAACAAGAAATAGGAGGCGTCTCACCGTCGCGCTATCCATACACTCCATGATGACAATTTGTTGCTCTTACACAACTTTTGATGCAACAGCCCATGTGACTCCCGTTTGCTTTGCATGTTTTATGTAAAAGTCTTAGTCGATGTGCTTTACTTTCTAAAAAGGTGTGCTTTACTTTTTTTTTACTTTGTCTTATGTAAAAGTCTTAGTCGGTGTGCCTTACTTTCTAAAAAGGTGTGCTTTACTTTCTAAAAGCATGTGCCTTTTTGTCGATTATAATCATTCAAGGGGTCCTGTCCTTGATGATTTTCTATATAAGGCACCCTATGCTTCAGTTGTAGGTAGGAGTAAATCAGAGAAACAAAATTTTAGTTTTCTTCATATCATGTTTCTCTAAATTTCTTCTCTCTTCTAGGAATCAAAGAAATTATTTGGGTTAATAATGATACACTCGCCTCTAAATTTTTATACTGAGTATGCTCTGCACTTGCCTTAAGCCTAACGATCTTGTGTTTATCCTCCAAACTAATTTTTATAAAATGAAAGTGTTTTCTTACAACGTTCAACCTCTTTAAAGGCCATGAGTACCGTGTTTTCGGGTGGTATCGTGAAAAACTATTTTCAAATATGATTTTTGGATTTGGTATTTGATGGAAACCAGAAACAAGAATTGCTCGAACTCATGCCTCTTGAATGGCTAACCAATTATGAGCATTTCCACCAAAATTCCGAACCAGTCCAGACTACAGAAGCCACGTTTGAAAGAAGATAAAATGGTCAAGTCAAACTGTCTTTTCAAACACCTGAAACTAATCCGGTTCTAGAAACTCCAAGGCTTTCTTACACTGCTATGATTACAGCAGTCCAAACTGGTTAAGAAAAGAAACTTCCAATTCATGGTTTCTCATCAGTAGGATATCCTGTATATCCTGACAAAATTAGTGGTCATTTTGAAAGAAGCCACGTTTGAAAGAAGACAAAATGGTCAAATATTCTTATATTCCCGAATCTGCCCAAATCAATGAATCTCAATTCCCCATCATGAGTCCCTACAACCTCGACCAAAAAAAAAAACATATAGCCTCCAAAATTGAAAACCTTGTCGAATATTCTTATATTCTTGAATCTACCCAAATCAATGGATGGTGGAACTGTGAATGATTTTCTGGACAAAACTCTAAGAACTTTTGCAAGATGTGACTGCATGGAGATGGCTTTTGCATTCTGGATGCCCATTATCAATGGACTGTTATGCCATTTGATCTTAAAGTCGCACCTTCAGACTAAAGGGCATAATAGTCCATTGATAATGGGCATCCGGAATGCAAAAGGCAGTTTTGTGACGGTCAACTGGTGAAATACCAAGTTGGCAATCTGGATTACACATATGGGCTTTAGGAACATCCCATAGAAAATGACCATTGATTTTACCAGGATATATAGGATACCTCCTCCACTCAGAATTCCCACAACTGGACAACGCATCCTCCAGACTGATGCTAGCGATGATTACTGGTAAGCCGAATTGAAAGAGATGTTCATGGGAAAGTTTCTCTGGTTGAGAGCTTTGAAACACGTTGGGCCTGGGCCTAACTCAGCCCCAAAAGAGCTCTCAATGGGTGAGGGCTGCGCAGAGCTTATAAGCAATGCCAGGACCTCGCTTGCAGGCAATGTGGGACTGGCACCACCATTGGGTGATTTGTGCACTTACGCTCCACACATCCTTGGGCCATTGTTGCCCCCTCTTGGGCAAAGGCTCTGATACCACGTTGGGCCTGGGCCTAACTCAGCCCCAAAAGAGCTTTCAAAGGGTAAGGGCTACCTAGAGCTTATAAGTAATGCCAGCACCTCGCTTGTAGGCGATGTAGGACTGGCACCACCATTGGGTGATTTGTGCACGCTCCACACATCCTTGGGCCATTGGAATTTTTTAATGCCATACTTGACTGCCAAAATCTCTTTGTAGATCACATGGTAGTTCTTATCAGAGTCTTTAACGGTCAACTGGTGAAATACCAAGTTGCCAAAACCAGCTTTTAAATCAAACTTAGGGAAGATACGAGCCCCTTGATGTGTAATCCTGATTGTCCTTGCTTGGATGATACGGATGTTGATGATGAACTGGAATTCATGAGGAGAAAGAAAATGCCACACTTGACTGCCAAAATCTCTTTGTAGATCACATGGTAGTTCTTTTAAGAGTCTTTGAATTGTCCGCTTGCATGTGTATAGAAATGACGCACAACTCCAATTCATGCAATCACCAACCAAAACTCACACTTGCTGAATTTGGTGTAAAGTTGCTTTTGCCTTCAAATTTGCAAACACAGTTCGTAAATGCTTAGCATTCTCCTCCTCAGTCTAAGAATATACCAAAATATCATCAATGAACACAATTAGGGACCAATCTAGACAAGGGCGAAATACCCTATTCATGAAATCTATAAAAGCTGTTGGAGCATTTGTCAACCCAAATAGCATTATTAAAAACTCGTAGCATCCATAATGGGTTCTAAATGTTGTTTTAGGAACATTAGACTCTTTAATTCTAAGTGGATGATATCCCAAGCGCAAATCAATCTTAGAGAGTACTTTCACGCCTTGAAGTTGGTTAAAATGTCATCAATACACAGAAGTGGATACTTATTGCGTACTGTCACTTTGTTCATGTGATGACCCAACTCAAACCTGGCAAGAAATTGTCTGCTCTGGGCCTTAACAAGGCCCGCACGGTTTTGTTTCTAGGGCACCCATACACCTCAAAACGCGTCTTGCCAATTAAGCTGTGGATCACCCTTTATAAACCTAGCATCTCTCTTGTGCTTTGCCGATGTGGGATTTGCCTAGGGTGTTACATACACCCCCCTTAGGGAATTAGCATCCTCGCTAAGGTTTTCCCCACCATCGCTCAAGAGGACACATGGAGCCTATTTGTAATTAAAAAACTGAGCCTTGTCCTTCCCCCTAGACTTGTGCATATGGATGGTCTACAGAATCACTTTAAACCTTGGGCTCTGATACCAATTTGTAACACTCCACTAAAATATTTATTTAAAAATGTTTTAAAACATGGTTACTTTTAATATAAATATGAATTCTAAAAGTAGTTTTGCAAAACAACCAAAACTTTCTTTCATAAAGTAAAAGTTATATAGAGATTCCATAGTTTATTTCAAAACTTGATTATTACATAAAGCTAAGATATTTATTTTTAATTAAAACAAAGCTGAGCCCATCATAAAAAATCTTAAGGAGTTAAGAATTAAAGAATAGAAACTTATATTTTCATGGTTTCATCATCATCCTCAGCTACTCTTTCTTCTTCATTTCTAAACCTTGGTATCATAGCCTAACTCTATAGATGTTGGCATAGTATATAGAGTTTGAAATCTTCAGGAGTTAAGAATTAAAGAATAGAAACTCATATTTTCATGTCCCAGCCTCTGGCAAATGTACTGTCGACTGTCCTTGTTGGGATGACATTGAAGAAGATGATGAACCTCAAAGACGCAAGCGTAAGTCCAAAAAGATCATATATCCAGCTTGCAAATACCATGTTGCTCATCCAGAAGATCCACCTGAGCCTGATTCTCAAGCACCTTTACCCATTTATCACAAAGGTCTTGCATGGATCTACATGAGCCAACTTTCTCAAATTGCAGGACACAATCATCTTGTAAAACTCTAACTGCATCTCCTCCTCTCATCTAGTCCTGTATGATGTTTTCTCCCTCAATATCTACAGAATTCCAAGCCCAATTTCCACCCTTAGAAAAACAGACTGACCAACAAAAGAATTTCATTTCTAAGCCTTTTATTCCCTCCGCAGTTACCCCTGCTGGCCACCTAGAAGAACTTCATTCTTTTGAAGTAGTATTAAACTAGCAAAACCAAGCAATCACTACAAGGTAGACCACATCACCCACAAATCAAACCAAGTTGAAAAAAAGGTTGCCACCATCTCAGATAGATTAAATCAGATCTATCAGAATCTCCACAACAAAGTTACTCAACTTGACTCCAAACTTCGAGCTATGCTTGCTCAAAGAATCTACAGTCCTGATTTTGATAAAAGAGAAGCTGAAATCAGAGCCCTAACAGTTGAAATTGCCAGAATCAATTCAGAAAAGGTTCAACCTACTCTTTTCACCAGTTCTGCTCCACTTCCTGTCATTAACGCCACTTATCACCCTTTCCTTCCACCGACTTCTTCTAGAACATATGATCCTTCTAAACATTTTGGAATGACTCATACCCTTTTCCCGTCAAAACCCCCATCAAAACCAAAGAAAACACCTAATCCACTTCCGAAATCTATGCCTCAAACTAACCCTCAAACATCTAGGCGCGCTATCCATCCACTCCATGATGATATGAAAATTTGAATTGTTCGCTTGCATGTGCACAGAAAAATAATTTTTCACGATACCACCTGAAAACACGGCACTCATGGCCTTCAAAGAGGGTTAGCCCCAAAAGAGCTCTCAAAGGGTGAGGGCTGCCCAGAGCTTATAAGTAATGCCAGGACCTCGCTTGAAGGTGATGTGGGACTGGCACCACCATCACAACCTTCTTTACCAGTCACTACCTCACCACCACTTCAAACTATAGTTTCCTTGGAAAAGCAACCCGTGCACTAGTATTCTGCTCATCAAGTCTCTCACCCTTCACCCCTGTCATCATCTACTGAAGATTCTTCTTCTGACTCAAATCCTCAACAACTCAGTCAGCTGACCTAAGTGAGTCAAACACTTCTGATTCAAATCTAGCAGACATTTCCAAGCTTCTCATGGCTGAACCCACTGAGACTGCTGATCTTACAACTGAAGTTGTTGATAGTGGTGAGTCTTCTCACTCTGTTCCTCCACAACCAAAAGTCCCCAAACCTTCAAATGGTCCTTGGTTTACTTTTGATGATATCCCTATAACAAAGTGCAGAGAGAGATTACAAGAGTTGTCTGCCTAGATTGATGTCCAAATGCTAGCCTCTGGTGCTACAACCCAAACTGTTCTGCGAGAATTTAGTATGCGGTTTACCAGTTCTCTTCGAGATTGGTTTGACAGTTTAGGCTAATATAGGCAGCTCCAATTCATTCTGATCCCAGAAGTTTCTCAAGCCTTTGCACTCCTTCATGATCAATTTATTGGAGAGCCCAGCGCGACTTTTGAAGCAGCCAGAAAGGATCATCTTAATATGAAGTGTTGTTCCCTCAACACAAAAGATCTTCATTATCATCATAAGCGAATGTCTTTGCTTTATTATAAGCTGAATGGATTCAATGATGCTACAGAAGAGCTACAACCTGAAATTCACCGACAGTTAGCTTCACAAGCTTAACATTGATGCATTATCATTGGGAAAAATATTTCAGATCACTATGGGATGTCTTGATAAGTTATGTGAACAAAAGAAATTCTTCCAAGAACTCATCAAGGACAAGGAACCTTTCCGATCTGCTTGCAAAAAGCCTTATTTGGCTATCAAATGCAAAGATCTAAAGAAGTGTGACTGTTTACCCAAAAAGAAGTCTCATTTCAGGAAATCCAAGTTTTCATCCTCATCAAAGAACAGGCGTTCTAAACAATTCTGATTCTTCAGAAGAAAACAGTCCCATTCCAAGCATGTTCCTAGCCATAAGAAAAGCATATGCTTCATCTGTAAAAAGAAAGGCCACTTTACAAAAGACTGCCCTATGAAACCTCAAAAGGCGATTAAGCTTATCCAACACTTGGAATCCACAATAGAATTTTCTCCATCCATAGACCAGGTTGAACACTTGTTTTCAGAATAAGAAAAACCCAATGATCACACAGTCTTCGCCTTACCAATCAATTCCAGTGATTCAGACAATTAAGATTTTGAGCCTATCTATACAGTCCAACCTCCATCCACTTTGATCCATGATCCTTCTATTCCAATCCCTTCTGTCAAGATTCAAATCATTCCTTCTAAATACCATAAACCTATCACAGCCATTGGTTTTCTTGATACTGGTTCTCAATGAAGCATGATTAATCCTGCCATCCTTCCTTCTGAATGTTGGAAAACGTAGGAAGAACATTTCAAAGCAACTGATGGAAAGATCTTTACAACTACATTGGCTACTAAACATCCAATAGGAATCCAGTTATTTCCTAATTGTGTTGTTTGGTTAAAGCTAATTGGTTCCTCATTACCAAACAAAGATCTTCTTGTAGGTTTTAACATCCTACATCAAGCAAAAAATGTCCATATCACCCCCCTAGTCTTCGTTACAAATCCATGATCAAGCCATTCACCAGCATTCTAAAATTTTTTATCTAATCCACCACCCACATACCAGGCTATTACCGACCAAATCCTCAAATTTTGTCCAGAAAATCATAGCCTTTTTACCTATCAAAAACCTTTGGGGAAAAACCTGAATTTCTTCATATCCTTACCTTTTAATCTAAATGAAGACAACAACCCAACCAAAGCCACACACAAAGGAATGACTCCCCAAGACCTTATCTTGGCCCAACAAGAATGTGCCTAGTTGCTCAAACAAGGCCTCATTGAGCCCACAAATTCTCAATGGGCTTGCCAAGCCTTTTATATTGAAAAAAGGTCAGAAATCCTTCGTGGGAAAAAATGACTAGTCATTGATTATCAACCACTCAACAACTTTCTCAAAGACCAAAAGTTCCTTTTACCCAACAGACACACCCTCTTCATTCACCTCAAGAATGCTCACATCTTTTCAAAATTCGATTTAAAATTTGAATTTTGGCAACTTGGCATTAATCCCTCTGAAAGATACAAAACTGTTTTTTGTATCCCAAATGCCCATTATCAATGGACCGTCCTTCCTTTTGGCCTCAAAACTGCCTCTTCTATTTTCCAAAAGGCCATGACCACCATCTTTCAACCCATTCTCCACCATACCCTTGTTTACATTGATGATTTGCTCCTTTTTTTAGGAACTCATGATGAACATCATAAGCTACTCCAACAGATTTTTTAGATCATTCAAGAACATGGAATCATGATCTCTGACAAGAAAAGCACGATTGTAACAAGACGGACATTACCAGCTTGGACCCCATATTGCGCAAGAGTTACTCCACTTTCCCAAAAGTAACTTTACCAAAAAGCAAGTCCAATAATTCCTTAGAATTGTCAATTACATCTGTGATTTCCTACCACATGTCACCTACCATACAAGCAAGTTGTCTACACTTCTAAAAAAGAATCCACCATCTTGGTCAGACACCCACATAGATGCTGTAAAGCAACTAAAGCAGATTGCCCATAATCCGCCACCTTTAAAGCTTATCATATACGATAAAAGAATTTTACAAATAGATGCAAGTGATAAATCATGGGGTACCAAACCAGATAAGAAAACTACGAAAGCTTTCTGATGCACAGGATCCTTGCTTAAAGGCAAGTGCAGAGCATATTTGCTTAAGTTTCAATTCTCTGATGTACAAAAGCATTATCACATAGTCTACAAAGAAATCTTAGTTGTGATAAATGGTATCAAGAAATTTGAATTCCATTTGATTGGCCATAGATTCCTCATCCGACTGGATAATTCAGCTTTTCCAATATCTTGAACTTTAAGCAAAAGGCTGTTGTAGAAAAAACCTTACTTCGGCTTAAAGAATGGTTCTCAAGATATGATTACCATGTCCAACATATAAAAGGAGATCTCATCCCAGACTTAATATCCAGACCTCCAAAACCAAAAGCTCCTCAGTTCTTCTGCATCACTTCTCAAATTTCCTTCTCGATTATTGCCTTCACCCAGAAGTCCTTCCCACTCAACATGACTTTTCAATCACCTCACCGGATCCAAGACTTCGCGAGAAAATTCCTTTTTAGGTTTTTTATGAATATCTACATGATGAGTAAAGAACCTATGTTTTTTCCTAGTTTTCATCCTGATCACATTTTCCTTACAAGATTAGTAATCACACCTCACAGAGATATTACCGAAGATGAACTTTGGTATACATGATGCCTTACTATTCTGTATGCCACAAAAATGGTTTTCCCAGTCTTACCTCTTCTCACCAAGCTCAATGATTCATAGTTTTCTACTTCTCTCACCTGGACTCTTTTTGAATGGTTTTCGCCATTACCATGGTGGCGCAAAAAGCTACAACAGATTGTTGACACATTGTCTTCTAGAACTTCCAAACCAAGAAGGAAAACAGTTCACTACTATTTTTATTATCCATCGTCCATACTTCCAGTATCCTCATACTAAAGATTTTTGGACACAAAATTAGAGTTATGAATGGATCACTGTTCCTCACATTGCCTGTCTTGAACAAGATTTCTAGATCGAAACTTCCTTGAAGAACTTCCTCATGGAACTCAACCACATTCCTCCAGACCAACTAGATATCCTCCATACATCTCTTGGACCAAAACATGAAATGTTCATGATCCCCACACCATCCTTACATTCTCAACCTCCTAACTGAGGAATCATCATAAAAGAAAAAAAGACAGATTACACTGACTTCTTATTCCAAGATTCCCAAGATCCTTATTAAGATTTTACCCCGGTACCTTCACCATCACCATATGAATTCCCAGGATCATCTTCTTCTCCTTATCCACCATTCTCCTCTCAACCTGAGTATTTTCCTCAGCCAGCCCCTCCATCTGATGAGAACCATCAAGGGAATACCATTAAAACTTCAAGTGATCCTATGCACATTCATGGAGGCCCAATTACAAGAGCAAGAGCCAAAAAGATGCAAGCTGCTTTAAATGGATTAATTGAGAAAATATGGATTGAAAATGTAATTCAAGATGCAAGACATTATGAATTGGGCTTGAAGAGAAGACAAGGCATTGTGGGCATTATTCAAGTTATTGGGTAGCCAAATACACAATTTGTATCAAATGCAGAAAGGTCAAATTCGGAATAAAAACTGTATTGATTGAGCAAGAAGTAACGTGCAAGCTATATACCGTTGGAAAGATAATTAAGTTAGCTTTCCAATAAATTTTACAGAGCTGGATTTGGAGTTCTCTAGAAGGAGTTATGACCAATTCATTACAGCTTGTGCAGACTTGGGATTTTCAACGACTCTGTTTTCCAACTTCATTTGTTTGTTTTGTTTCGAGTTTGTCAATATGTTAGGTAAGTCTACCATCAATGATGGTGGGCTAACATTAAGTTTTTCAATGATAGCATTAATTATAGTAGGCTAGCATTAAGTTTGTAAAAGATAGCATTAATTATGGTTGGTTGGTGAAGACTTTTGAAACATCCTTTGACAAACCTACTTGGAGGGTTGTTCCAATGTTTCCATTTGTATTTTTAGGATCTTGGGTTTCTTTTAACCTATTTAAATTCAGCAACCTTGCTATGTAATGATATTGGAGATTAATGTTATTTGAATTTGAAAGATTATTCTTTCTTTAGTTCTTTTGAGAACTAGTGAACTTATCAAGAATTTGCATTCTTGTGGCGTTCCGAATTTAGACTTATCACTCACCTTCTCATCTATTTCTTGAGTGTGGCGTCAATACCATTCTCTATACCTTTGGTTCATGTTTTCTTAAGCATTGGGTCAAGGTTTTGTTTGTCTTAAATCTGTTTAGAACTTTCTTGAAAAGTTCAAACTACAAATTAAGTGTGGGATTGAAAGTTTCATTGTGAGATTCGCATCACCATCACCAAAAGGTCAATATTGCCCTTGGCCATGTGTTCCAGGATGTTCTCATCTAGAAAGAATCTTCAAAAAAGACGAAGACCCTGATTGTGATCTTGACGAGATAGAATCATCATCTGAAGGTGCCTCAATCTATCTTTAAGATATTTGTCATCTTGTAATAATGAGTGTCTTTAATGAGTGTTTTAGCATTTGCTTTAACTTTTTAAAGTTGTTTGTCATTTTGTAATAAGTGTGTATTAAAGCTATGATAGCTGGATCTACACTTTTCCAGCCCTTGTATCTATTACTCCTTATGTCTATATAAAGAGATCGTTTGAATAAATAAGAAAAGAGATTTTTTAAGAAAAACTTTCCAATCTGTTCTAATCTATGGATAACTAAAACTCCATTTTCTATTCTTAATTCAAAATTCCTTTAGATCTAGAACTCTTACCCTTGTTCAATATCTGTTTTTTGTAAGTATGCTCTGCACTTTCCTTAATAAGGATCTTGTGCAACAAAACGCAAATAACCCTGCTCTTTCTTTAATCTGAGAAAAGAGACAGAATCTTTCTTTATGTCTAGCAGGATTGTCTAGGTTCTTAGAAAAAAGAGAGAGATACGGAGTGTCTGGTTTACCTGACCACATCACTCTCAGTAGTTTCCCCAGTTATCAGCCCATACCATATGTATAAAAAACCCTCTTTTTTTACTAAGACCATCAAAACTCTGATTTCTACCAAACGCCCCTCTCCTAAAGAATATATACAGTCATCCAAACTAGACCAGTGTGCTTTAAAGACTACTGCAGTTGAACAATATGTGACACTTGAGATACCCTCAGAATTGATCTCTACATGGAAAAGAGAAGGCTACACACATCTTCATCTTGGAGGTGTTCGCCTTATCCTTACTCTTCATGGGAGAAAAGGCTTACCTGTCACAGCCAGGATTGCTCTACTTGACACCAGGTTTAAGCAATATCAGCATGCCACCCTGCACCACTAGCTTGTTTACAAGTTGCAGAATCATGCTTTAAATTTGCCAACTCCATAGACTGCAAATTCTGAAGCCCTTATGATTATTGCAGAATCAGACGAGATTCCAATCATTATTCAAATCCCAAGGCAGATTCCTCACCAAGAGTTAATCAAATTGATGCCTTTAGAATGATTGTCCAACTATGAACAATTTCATCAAAATTTTGAGCTTATTCACACTTCTGAAAGTCAAATTCAGAAAAATCTTGATGGAACTGTTCGTCTCACTTTTAAACCTCCACCTAGCTCTTCTTTAGAGCCACCAAGATTATCATTCACCTATTCTTCAATGATTACTTTTGTCCACACAGAACAAGAGAATCTACCCATTTCCGCATTTATTGCTCAAGGTTCTCCCATATACCCAGTAAAACTTCATGGACATTTCCTTTGGGATGTCCCAGCCTTTGGCAAATGTGATGTCAGCTGTGCTTGTTGGGATGACATTGAAGAAGATGATAAACCTTAAAGACGCAAGCTCAAGTCCAAAAAGATCATATATCCAGCATGCAAATACCATGTTGCTCATCCAGAAGATCCACCTGAGCCTGATTCTCAAGCACCTTTGCCCATTTATCACAAAGGTCTTGCTTGGATTTGAAAACATGAGCCAACTTTCTCAAATTGCAGGACACAATCATCCTGTAAAACTCCAACTGCATCTCCACCTCTCATCCAGTTATGTATGATGTTTTCTCCCTCAACATCTACAGAATACCAAGCCCAGTTTCCACCCTTAGAAAAACAGACTGACCAACAAAAGAATTTCGTTTCTAAACCTTTTATTCCCTCCTCAGTGACCATTGCTGGCCACCTAGAAGAACCTCCTTCTTTTGAAGTAGTATTAAACTAGCAAACCCAAAATACTGTTGCACAAAACCAAGCAATACTACCTTACACCACAAGGTAGACCACATCACCCACAAATCAAACCAAGTTGAAAAAAAGGTTGACACCATCTTAGACAGATTAAATCAGATCTATCAGAATCTCAACAATAGAGTTACTCAACTTGACTCTGAACTTCGAGCTATGCTTGCTTAAAGAATCTACAGTCTTGATTTTGATAAAAGATAAGCTGAAATCATAACCCTGAAAGTTGAAATTCCCAAAATCGATTCAGAAAAGGTTCAACCTACTCTTTTCACTAGTTCTGCTCCACTTCCTGTCATTAACCCCACTTATAACCTTTTTTTTCCTTCTAAACTTTTTAGAATGACTCATGCCCTTTTCCCTTCAAAACCCCCATCAAAACCAAAGAAAACACCTAATCCACTTCCGAAATCTATGCCTCAAACTAACCCTCAAACATCCAGATTTGAACCATCCCCATCTCCATCACCACCCTCCTTACCAGTCACTACCTCACCACCACTACAAACTATAGTTTCCTTGGAAAAGCAACCCATGCACCAGTATTCTGCTCATCAAGTCTCTCATCCTTAACCCCTTTAATCTTCTACTGAAGATTCTTCTTCCGACTCAGAATCCTCAACAATTCAGTCAGCTAACCTAAGTGAGTTAAAAACTTCTGATTCAAATCCAGCAGACATTTCCATGCTTCTCATGGCTGAACCCACTAAGACTACTGATCCTCGGGTTACACAACCCAAAACAGACTTTTGTTAGTCAAAATAGGGTACCAAACCAGATAAGAAAATGATCAAAAGCTTTCTGATGCACATGATCCTTGCGAGAGGCAAGTGCAGAGCATATTTGCTTAAGTTTTAAAATGAACAAATTTAAAATCTTTATTTCTTTTCTTTTCGTTAGAACTTCATTAGCAGAGAGAGAGAGGAGGGTTTAGAATTTCATGGTTTTAAAAGCACACGAGTTTATTTCTTAAAAACTTCTATCTCTTACAAGAGAGGAGAAGCTCCTTATATAGGAGAAACCTCAGGAAGATAGGACAGGACCCCTATCTTTTACAAAAGTAAAAGTTACATCATGACACACCTTTAATTATTACAAAGGGACAAAGATGCTTTAATAATTAAAGCATGACTTTGACAAAAGCTTAAAGCAAAAGCAAAAGCAACCATAATTATACAAGACAAAGCAAAAGCAAAACATAATCATTACAACAAGACAAATCATAAGAAGACAAACTACATTATGGAGAGTAGAGGTTCATGTAGTCGTCTTCGGAGGAACTTTCCGTTGCATCTGGGTCCGTATCACCAGAGTGATGACGCTTTTGAAAAAAGTTTTTTGAGAGCTTTGGATGCTTACAGGAGGGACCACGGCAAGGTGGGTAAGGACAATTATAGTCTCGTGGAGTATACCTGGGAGTAGGCTTAGGAGAAGTTTGGGTAGCTTTGTCAACTTTGGTGGTTCGGGTTGGTTTTTTGGAAGGTTGGGTTGATGGTCCTGGTGCGGAGAGTCCAGGTTCATCCATTGTTGGTTGGGGAAACTGATGAAAGTGTTGGCTGAGAGGAAGAAATTCTTCCCAAGGGTCTTGAGAATCTTGGAAGAGGAAGTCAGTGTAGTCTGGCTTTTCTTCTTTGATAAGGATGCCTGTGGATGGGGGTTTGGATCTGGCTGATGAAGTAGGGATCATGATGAGATCATGTTGTGGGCCTAGGGAGGTTGAAAGATATCCTTATGGGGCAGAGTTTTGTGGTTTAACTGATGGAAGTAATTATGCAGGGTGGACTGTATTTCATTGTCAATGATGGCGGGGTGTGGTGCAGTGAACCATTCGTATACCTGATCCTGGGTCCAAAAGAACTGTGTATCTGGGTGTTGGAAATAAGGCCTGTGAATAATGAACACGGATGTCCACATTTGAGCTTCAGAAGATGGCATACGATCAAGGTTGTAGATTTCTGACAGTTATTGGAGCTTTTGTCGCCACCATGGAATTGGTGAAAACCACTCAAGTAATGTCCAGATGAGAGAAGTGGCCTTGTCAGGGTTAAGGAGATGGGTTAAGGTAGGAGCGATTGGTAAGATTAGCTTGGTAGCATACAAAACAGTTAGGCACCAGAGGTACCATAACTCATCTTCAGTAAGAAACAGATTTTCTGGATGGAAAGTAGTAAATGGAAATGAGTCGGCCATGAGGTAAGCTTTCATGAAAAAGCAAAAAACAACTTTTCTTGCAAATTCTTGGATGGCAAAAACAGAGGAGAATGTTTTGTTCAAGGGAAAGGATTTCTTGGTAAGAGCTTCGGGAGGTAGAGATGTAGCCAAGAAGATGATTGGAAAATGAGATGTGGAGGAAAACAGAGTGGGAGGTGTTTCTGGTTTTGAAAGTCTGGATAACATATCAGGGATAAGGTTTTGGGATCCCTTTATTTGCTTCACTGAAAAGTCATATTTGGAAAACCAATCTTTCAATCGGAGTAACATCTTTTCTGGAACAGTTTTGCCCTTGAAATTGAGAATATTGGGGAAGGCTGAGCTGTCCATTCGGATGAGGAAGTGGTGACCAATGAGATGATACTCGAACTTTTTGATTCCATTCTTTACCTCTAAGATTTCTTTGAAGACGCTATGGTAGTGCTTCTGTGTGTCAGAAAAATGTCCACTAGCGTGAGCGATAAAGTGTTCTTTTCCATTGAGTTCTTCAAAGAGGATGGCACCCCATGATTCATCACTTGCGTCTGTCTGTAATATGCGCTTTCCATCTGCAATCAACTTTAAAGGAGGCGGATTTTGCGCGATCTGTTTGAGAGTAGTGACAGCACGTGTGTGGTCAGCATTCCACTCTGGAGGCTTCTTTTTCAATAAAGCCGAGAGATGATGAGTGTAGTGGTCCACATGTGGGAGGAAATCACGGATGTAATTGATAATGCCAAGAAACTGTTGAACTTGCTTTTTGGAAAGTTGCTGGTCTGAAAAGTAAAGCAATTCTTGGGCAATGTGCTTTTCTGGCTGGTAATGGCCATCTTTAATGATCATACCAAGAAATTCAATGTTGTCAGTTGAATTCCCTATTTTGGTATCAGAGCCTAAACCCTTTTCAAATTCCTCAAAGTGGTATAATTTAAGCCTTATTCCTGTTTTGATCTTTACTCTTCAGGCGCAGAGAGAATTATCCCTCATGGCTTCTACTTCATCTACTCCTGTTACTCTTTCTTCTACACTATCCTTGCCTAAATCTTGCACTTCTCATACTGCTAATAAAATAGAAAACCTTGTTGAATACTCTTATATTCCCGAATCCGCTCAAATCAGTGAATCCACCTACCCTCTTATAAGCCCTGTATAAACGACCCAACTCCTTTACCCGAAGCATCCGTACCCTTATCTCTACCAAACGGCCTCACCCTAAAGAATATATCCAGTCTTCTCGTCTGGATCAGTGTGCTCTCAAAGCCACCTCTGCTGAGCAATATGTCACACTAGAAATTCCTTCAGAGCTCATTTCAAATTGGAAACGTGAAGGCTACACCCATCTTCATCTCGGCGGCATCCGCCTCATCCTTACCCTACATGGGCGCAAAGGTTTACCTGTTACCGCTCGTGTTGCTCTCTTGGATACTCGGTTCAAACAGTTCCAAGATGCCGTTATCGGTACTGTCCTCACTACCCTACATGCTGGCAGTGTCTTACTCACCTTTTATCCCAACTTCAATCTTTCTCTTCAAGATCCTAATCTACCTACAACCCTGAAAGTTCAAGTCCAGATCCAAGGTACCGAACAAATCTCCACTGCTAAAATAGCCACCCTACACCATCAACTGGTCTATCGGCTTCAAAATCATGCCTTAGACCTACCCACTCCAGAACACCACTCTGACACTCTCATGGTGTTAGCTGAATCTGACCAAATTCCAACCATCATTCAGATCCCCAGGCAAATTCCTCGCCAAGAACTTCTCAAGCTGATGCAAGGATAAAGAACCTATGCACCAATTCAGTGCCCAAACCATTGACCACCCATCTTCCACTGATGACCAAACTTCTGATTCAAATCTAGCCGTTTCAGATAGCCATACTGAGACTGACACAGAATCTTCGGCATCCACCAGTGACTCTGAAAAATCTTATGCTGATATCACCAGAATCCAATGGCTCAACCAGACCCACAAACCTCTCGGACAGAACCATATGTTGATATTCCTTCTGATGTTGAAGAAGAAATGCCTGAATCTTCTGCCACCAACCAGCCTCCTCCGATCCAAACAACTTCATCTAGTCAAAAATCATCGAATGGTCCCTGGTTTACCTTTGATGATATCCCATCCTATAAATGGCGTGATCGTCTCAATGAAATGTCTGCCTGGATTGATCTCCAAATGCTCAGATCAGGAGCCACTACTGAATCAGTCCTTAGAGAATTTGCTACTCGTTTTACGGGTGCTCTAAGAGATTGGTTTGACTCTCTTAGTCCATACAGACAATTGTAGTTTGTTCAATTACCAGAAGTCTCTAGTGCTCTTGCCATTCTTCATGATCAGTTTTTAGGAGACCCAGCTGCAGCCTTTGAAGCTGCACGCCGAGACTATCTCAGCATGAAATGTTGCTCCCTTGATGCCAAGGATCTTGATTTCCATTACAAGCGCATGTCCCTGTTATTCTATAAGCTTAATGGATTCAACGAGCCTACACTAAAGCATGTCTTCCTGGCTTCCCTTCCAGAAGAACTCCAACCAGACATCCAGCGGCAGCTCACCGCCTCCAATCTTGTCATTGACAACATCTCTCTTGGCAAAATTTTCCAACTCGCCAAAACTTGTCTTGATAAGCTTTGTGAACAGAAACAATTCTTCAAAGACTTGTTAAAAGACAAAGAACCATTCAGAAGTGCCTGCAAAAAGCCTTATCTGCAAATCAAATGCAAACAGAAGAAGGATTGTGATTGCAGTCCCAAAAAGAAAAGGCATTTTCGACAGTTCAAATCTCCAGAATTTTCATCCAGACCCCGCAGGTCCAGAAAACCTTACAGATTCTTCCGAAAGCGGTCTTCTTCTTCCAAAGACTCCAAACGAAGAAAATCCAGCAGATGTTTTATCTGCAGGAAAAAAGGTCATTTTGCTAAAGACTGTCCCAACAAAAGAGCCAAGTCCATTCGTCTTGTAGAACATCTTCAGGCTACTACAGACTACTCCCCACAACAAGATGAACTGGAATTCTATTTCTCTGAACAAGATGAACCCAATGATGAAACAGTGTTCGCACTCCAACAATCTTCTGATGATTCCGACAGTCATCAGTCCCAAGTCATTTTCCATCAACAGCTCTTGTCCCTTGACACTACGGTTCCTATACCCTCCATCAAAGTCCAAATCCTACCTTCAAAATTCCAAAGGCCCATTCCAGCAATTGGTCTCATCGATACTGGTGCACAGCGCAGTATGATCAACCCTCATATTCTCCCACCAGACTCTTGGACCCAATCCGAAGAATATTTCAAAGCTGTTAATGGCAACCTGTTCACCACTTCTTTGGTTACCAAAAAGCCCATTGGTATCCAGATTTTCCCTAATTGTGTCATTTGGACCAAAGTCATTGGTTCAACTCTTCCTAATAAAGATATTTTGTTAGGATTTGACATTCTTCACCAGATCAAACACCTTCAAATCATTCCTCATGGAATTCGAGTCAAGTCCATGTTCAAACCATTCACAGATATCTTGAAACTTTACAATCTGTCTGAAACCCCTCCATCGTATCAGGATGTTTCTACCAAGCTTTTGAGCTTCTGTCCAGAGTCTCATTCTGAGTTCACCCATCCAAACCCTTTGTGGAAAAATCAGTCTTTCTTTGTTAAGTTACCCTTCAAACTTAATGAAGACATTAATCCCACCAAAGCCACTCATCCAGGAATGAGTCCATCTGACTTACTCCTAGCCCAACAAGAATGTTCTCAACTGTTAGCCCAAGGGTTAATTGAGCCCACAACTTCTCAATGGGCTTGCCAAGCCTTTTATGTTGAAAAACATTCTGAAATTGTTCGAGGAAAGAAACGCTTAGTCATTGACTACCAGCCCTTAAACATGTTTTTGCAAGATGACAAATTTCCCTTACCTCGCCGACAAAGCATGTTTACTTTTCTCAAAAATGCCCAGATCTTTTCAAAATTTGATTTAAAATCAGGTTTTTGGCAATTAGGCATTGAACCCTCTGAGCGATATAAGACAGCCTTTTGCATTCCCAATGCTCATTTCCAATGGACGGTCCTACCCTTTGGTCTCAAAACTGCCCCATCCATTTTCCAAAAATCCATGATCAAAATCTTTCAGCCTCTCCTGTCTAATGCCTTGATTTACATTGATGATATTTTACTTTTTTCAGGATCACATGATGACCATCACCGACTCCTCAACCAATTCTATGATCTTGTCCAAAGTCATGGAATCATGCTGTCTGCCAAGAAAAGCACTATTGCCACAGATACCATCGAATTTCTTGGTATGATCATAAAAGATGGCCATTACCAGCCAGGAAAGCACATTGCCCAAGAGTTGCTTCACTTTCCAGATCAGCAACTTTCCAAAAAGCAGGTCCAACAATTTCTTGGAATTATCAATTACATCAGAGACTTTATCCCACATGTGGACCACTACACTCGTCACCTCTCAGCTTTATTAAAGAAAAAGCCTCCTGAGTGGAATGATGACCACACACATGCTGTCACTACTCTCAAGCAGATTGCGCAAAATCCGCCTCCTTTAAAGTTGATTGCAGATGGAAAGCGCATACTACAGACAGACGCCAGTGATGAATCATGGGGTGCCATTCTCCTTGAAGAACTCAATGGAAAAGAACACTTTATCGCCTACGCTAGTGGACATTTTTCTGACACACAGCAGCACTACCATAGCGTATTCAAAGAGATCTTAGCGGTAAAGCATGGCATCAAAAAGTTCGAGTACCATCTCATTGGCCACCACTTCCTCATCCGAATGGACAGTTCAGCCTTCCCCAACATTCTCAATTTCAAAGGCAAAACTGTTCCAGAAAAGATGTTACTTCGATTAAAAGATTGGTTTTCCAAATATGATTTTTCAGTAAAGCATATAAAGGGATCCCAGAACCTTATCCCTGATATGCTCTCTCGACTTTCAAAACCAGAGACACCTCCCATTCTGTTTTCCACCACTTACCATTCTCCTATCATTGCCATGGCTACATCCTTACCTCCTGAAGCTCTTACCAAAAAACCCTTTCCCTTGAATAAAACATTCTCCTCTGTTTTCGCCATCCAAGAGTTTGCAAGAAAAGCTGTTTTCCGTTTTTTCATGAAAGCTTACCTTATGGCTGATACCTTTCCATTTTCTACTTTTCATCCTGAAAATCTGTTTCTTACAGGTTTCACCCTTGACCCATCCAGAGAAATCACTGAAGACGAGTTATGGTACCTCTGGTGCCTAACTACTCTCTATGCCACTAAGCTCATCCTACCCATCGCCCCCACTTTGTCTCATCTTCTTAATCCAGACAAAGCTACCTCTCTTATCTGGACATTACTTGAATGGTTTTCACCAATTCCATGGTGGAGACACAAGCTCCAACACTTGTCAGAAATCTACAACCTTGATCGTATGCCATTACCTGAAGCTCAAATGTGGACATCCGTGTTCATCATTCACAGGCCTTATTTCCAACACCCAGATACACAGTTCTTTTGGACACAGGATCAGGTATACGAATGGTTCACTGCACCACACCCTTCCATCATTGAAAATGAGATCCAACCTACCTTACATAACTACCTTCACCAGTTAAACCACCAAACTCCGCCACATAAGGATATCGTTCACACATCTTTAGGCCCACAACATGACCTCATCATGATCCCTACTCCATCAACCAGATCCAAGCCACCATCCACAGGAATCCTTATCAAAGAAGAAAGGCCAGACTATACTGACTTTCTCTTCCAGGACTCTCAGGACCCTTGGGAAGAATTTCTTCCTCTTAGCCAACACCTTCATCAGTTCCCCCAACCAACAATGGATGAACCTGGACCCTCCGACCCAGGACCATCAACCCGACCTTCCAAAAAATCACCTCGGCCTTCTAAAGTTGACAAAGCCACCCAGACTTCCCCTAAGTATACTTCACAGTGTACTCCACGCGCAGAACATTGCCCTAATCCACCATGCCGTGGTCCCTCCTGTCAACATCCTAAACGCCCGAAGCTTCCAAGCAACTTTTTCCGCAAACCGCACCACTCCGGTGATACAGATCCCGATGCAACGGAAAGCTCCTCCGAAGATGACTACATGAACCTCCACTCTCCATAAAAGTTATTTGTCTTGTTGTGATTTGTCTTGTTGTTATCATTATGTCTCGTTTTGTCTTGTTGTAATCATGGTTGCTTTTGCTTTTGCTTTTGCTTTACGCTTTTGTCAAAGTCATGCTTTATTAAAGCATCTTTGTCCCTTTGTAATAATTAAAGGTGTGTAATCATGTAACTTTACTTTTACTTTAAAGATAGGGGCCCTGTCCTATCTTTCTGAGATTCCTCCTCTATATAAGGAATTCTCATCTGCTTGTAACATATAGAAGTTTGCCTGAAATAAACTCGTGTGTTTTGCTCTCACCATGAACTTCTAAACTTCTCTCTCTCTCTGCAAATGAAGTCCTAAAAGAAAAGAAAAGGAATAAGGGTTTTAAATTTGTTCATTTTGAAACTTAAGCAAATATGCTCTGCACTTGCCCTTAGCAAGGATCCTGTGCATCAGAAAGCTTTCGTAGATTTCTTATCTGGTTTGGTACCCTGTTTTGACTAACGAAAGTCTGTTTTGGGTTGTATAACCCGACAAGAAAATGAAAGTTTTCCTGATTCCCTATCTTTTCTTGGTAGATAGCATAATGCCATGACTTTGGACAATATCATAGAATTGAGCTAACAGTTGACAATGTTCATCATGTGATCCTGAAAAAAGCAAGATATCGTCAATATAAATCAATGCATGATGGAGGATAGGTTGGAAAATTTGGACCATTGATTTTTGAAAAATGGATGGGGTAGTTTTGAGGCCGAATGGTAGAACTGTCCATTGAAAATGAGTATTGGGAATGCAAAAGGCAGTTTTATATCGCTCAGAGGGTTCAATGCCTAATTGCCAAAATCCTGATTTTAAATCAAATTTTGAAAAGATTTGGGCATTTTTGAGAAAAGTAAACATGCTTTGTCGGCGGGGCAAAGGAAACTTGTCATCTTGTTAAAACATGTTTAAGGGCTGATAGTCAATGACTAAGCGTTTCTTTCCTCGAACAATTTCAGAATGCTTTTCAACATAAAAGGCTTGGCAAGCCCATTGAGAAGTTGTGGGCTCAATTAAACCTTGGGCTAACAGTTGGGAACATTCCTGTTGGGCTAGAAGTAAGTCAGAAGGACTCATTCCTGGATGGGTGGCTTTGGTTGGGTTAATATCTTCATTGAGTTTGAAAGGTAACTTGATGAAAAAAGACTTATTTTTCCACAATGGATTTGGATGAGCAAACGCAGAGTGGGACTCTAGACAGAAACTCAAAAGTTTGGTGGAAATATCTTGGTAAGACGGAGGAGTTTCAGACAGATTGTAAAGTTTCAGGATGTCTGTAAAGGGTTTGAAGGTGTTTGATCTGGTGAAGGATGTCAAATCCTAACAAGATATCTTTATTAGGAAGAGTTGAACCAATGACCTTGGTCCAAATGACACAAATGGGGAAAATTTGAATACCAATGGGTTTTTTGGTAATCAAAGAAGTGGTGAACAGTTTGCCATTAACAGCTTTGAAATGTTCCTCAGATTGGATCCAGGAGTCTGGTGGGAGAATGTGAGGGTTTAACATACTGTGCTGTGCACCAGTATCGATAAGACCGATTGCTGGAATGGGCCTTTGGAATTTTGAAGGCAGGATTTGGAGTTTGATGGAAGGTATAGGAGCTGTAGTGTCAAGAGACAAGAGCTGTTGATGGAAAATGACTTGGGACTGGTCATTCTCGGAATCATCAGGAGACTGTTGTAGTGCGAACACTCTTTCATCATTGGGTTCATCTTGTTCAGAAAAATAGAATTCCAATTCATCCTTCTCGGGAGAGTAATCGGTAGTGGCTTGAAGATGCTCAACAAGTCGAATGGACTTTTCTCTTTTGTTGGGGCAATCTTTAGCATAATGGCCTTTTTTCTTGCAGATAAAACATTGGCTAAACTTTCGTCGTTTGAAGTCTCTGGAAGAAGAAGACTTCCTTCTGAAGAATCTGTAAGACTTCCTGGGTCGGCGAAGTCTAGATGAAAATTCTGGAGATTTGAATTTCCGAAAATGCCTTTTTCTTTTTGGGACTGCAATCACAATCCTTCTTCTGTTTGCATTTGATCTGCAGATAAGGTTTCTTGCAAGCACTTTTGAATGGTTCTTTGTCTTTCAACAGTTCTTTGAAAAACTGTTTCTGCTCACAAAGTTTATCAAGGCAAGTCTTGGCAAGTTAGAAGATTTTGCCAAGAGAGATATTGTCAATGACAAGATTGGAGGCGGTGAGCTGCCGCTGGATGTCGGGTTGGAGTTCTTCTGGAAGGGAGGCCAAAAAGACATGCTTCAACGTTGGCTCATTGAATCCATTAAGCTTATAGAAGAGCAGGGTCATGCGCTTGTAATGGAAATCAAGATCCTTAGCATTGAGGGAACAACATTTCATACTGAGATAGTCTCGTCGTGCAGCTTCAAAGACTGCAGCTGGGTCTCCTAGGAATTGATCATGGAGAATGGCAAGAGCACTTGAGATCTCTGGTAGTTGAACAAACTAGAGTTGTCTGTAGTGACCTAATGAATCAAACCAATCTCTTAGAGCACCCGTAAAACGAGTGGTGAATTCTCTAAGAAATGATTCAGTTGTGGCGCCTGGTCGTAACATTTGCAAATCAATCCAGGCAGACATTTCATTAAGGCGGTCACGCCATTTGGAAGATGGAATATCATCAAAAGTGAACCATGGACCATTTGATGATTTTTGACTTTGGGAATAAGATTGGGCTGAAGTTGGGGGAGGCTGATTAGTTGCAGAAGATTCAGGTATCTCTTCATTAACTTCAGAGGGGATATCAACATATGGTTCAGTCCGAGAGGTTTGGCCTTGGGTATGCTGATCAAGTTGAGCCATCAAGATCCTGGTGATGTCAGCATAAGATTTTTCAGAGTTGCTAGTGGATAGGGAAGAGTTTGTGTCGGTTTCAGAATGGCTATTTGAGGCAGCTAGATTTGAATCAGAAGTTTGAGCATCAGTGGATGAGGAGTGATCAACTGTATGGGCACTAAACTGGTGCATGGGTGCTTTATCCTTGGATTGGATAGGAGGTTGGGATAAAGGTGGTGTAAGTGATGACGGTGATGCCAGCGTATATCCCGGAGATTGTTGGTCAGAGATAATAGTGGAGGATGGATGAATGGTAACAGGTCGTGGTTGAGGTTGAGGTTTAGGCTTTGATGTAGGTTTTGGCAGTGGAGGCAAAGGATTATCTCGAAAAAGCGTATGAGTCATTCCAAATAACTTAGAAGGCTCATATTGTTTGATAGGAGAAAGCAAAGAGGCAAAAGGATGGTATGTAGGGCCAATGGACAGAATAGGAGGGGACGTAGTGAAAAGGGTAGGTCTGTGTTTTTCGGATTCAATCTGGTTAAGTTCAGCTTTTAAGCGACGAATTTCCTTTTCCTTTTGGTCAAATTCTGAGCCATAGTATCTTTGGGCAAGCATGGCGCGTAGGTCAGAATCAAGTTGGGTAATTCTGGACTGGAGATTTTGATGGATCTGCTGCAGTTGGGAAGTAATGGAATCAACTTTGGTCTCAAGCTGTTCAGTTCGTAAACTGATATGCTCAACTTTGGAAGTGATATTTAACAAAGTATCATTCTGGGCTCTGGCATTTTGAGTTTGCCAGTTGAGGACTGATTCAAAAGGTTTGGGTGGTTCAAGATGACCAGCTGAGGTTATGGATGATGGAATAAAAGGTTTGGACACAACATTTCGTTGGGAATCTGTGTGGGTGTCTAAAGGAGGAAAAGAGGAAGAATAATCTGAAGAAGCAGATGAAAACATCATACAACTCAGAGGTGGAGATGGATCTGGAACAGGTGATGAAATTGTGGATGTGCAACGTTTTGCAAGCCATTGGAGTTCTTTTTTGTAGAGGGGTAAAGGAGCTGGTGGAGGCGGAGGATCTTGTGGTGGTCTAGGAATACTGTGGTGACACGAGGCATGAGATTTTTTCTAAGGTTTCTTTTTCTTTTTGGTTACATAATCGTCATCCTCTTCCCAATCATCCCAGCAGGGACAATCTGGGTCACAGTGGCCTGAGCCAGGGACATCCCATAGAAAATGTCCATTTTGTTTGGCTGGATAAACAGGGAAACCTTCAGAATTGAACCCTGTAATAGGCAGATCTTCTTGAGCTGTCTGAACAGCTGTGATCATGGAAGAGTAAGTGAAAGAGAGCCGAGGAGGCTCTTATGGAGCACTGGGAGGTGGTTTAAAGGTCATTCTGACCGTGCCATCTGGTTGCCGTTCAAACATACTTTCAGATGTCTGAACTGGGGCTGTATTGTTATGGAACTGCTCATAGTTTGAGATCCACTCAAGAGGCATAAGCTTAATGAGCTCATGGCGTGGAATTTGTCTGGGGATCTAAATAATGGTAGGGATTTGGTCAGATTCAGCTAACACCATGAGGGTGTCAGAATGGTGTGCCGGAGCAGATAGATCTAAGGCATGGTTTTGAAGCCTGTAGACTAGTTGATGGTGTAGGGTGGCTATTTTGGTAGTGGAAATCTGTTCAGTACCTTGGATTTGGATTTGGACTTGTAAGATTGTGGGTATATTTATGTCTTGAAGTGAGAGGTTAAAGTTGGGATAAAAGGTGAGGAGGACACTTCCAGCATGGAGAGTTGTGAGTACGGTTCCAATAACAGCATCTTGGTACTGTTTAAACCGAGTGTCAAGCAAAGCAATACGAGTTGTAACTGGTAATCCTTTTCGCCCATGAAGGGTAAGGATTAATCTAATGCCGCCAAGGTGGAGATGAGTGTAACCTTCGTGTTTCCAGGTGGAAATCAGATCGGAGGGGATCTCCAAAGTAACATACTGCTCAGTAGAAGTGGCTTTAAGAGCACACTGATCCAGACGAGAAGACTGGATATATTCTTTAGGATGAGGCCGCCGAGTAGAAATAAGGGTACGGATACTGCGGGTAAAGGAATTGGGATGTTTGTACAACTGATAAGGGCTGATGAGAGTGTAGGTAGATTCACTAATTTGGGCAGAGTCTGGGATATAGGAATACTCGACAAGGTTTTCGATCTTGTTGGTAGTATGAGAAGTGCAAGATTTAGGTAAGGAAAGTGTAGAAGAAAGAGTAACAGGAGTTGAGGAAGTAGAAGCCATGAGTGATAGATTCTCTCTGCGTCTGAAGACTAAAGATCAAAGAAGAAATAACGACCTAAATTATACCACTTTGGAAAAAGGAAACGAACAGTAGGCTTTGATACCAAGTTGAGAGATCAGGAAAACTTTTCATTTTCTTCTCGGGTTACACAACCCAAAACAGACTTTTGTTAGTCAAAACAGGGTACCAAACCAGATAAGAAAACGATCAAAAGCTTTCTGATGCACAAGATCCTTGTGAGAGGCAAGTGCAGAGCATACTTGCTTAAGTTTCAAAATGAACAAATTTAAAATCTTTATTTCTTTTCTTTTCGTTAGAACTTCATTAGCAGAGAGAGAGAGGAGGGTTTAGAATTTCATGGTTTTATTTCTTAAAACTTCTATCTCTTACAAGAGAGGAGAAGCTCCTTATATAGGAGAAATCTCAGGAAGATAGGACAGGACCCCTATCTTTTACAAAAGCAAAAGTTACATCATGACACACCTTTAATTAAGCTTTTGTCAAAGTCATGCTTTAATGGTAAATTGATGGTTGCTAGGCATGGTCTCAACATGCAAGTAAAAGAGGATGCGGAGGTACAACGTGATAACATCTTTCATACTAGATGCCACATCAAAGATAAGGTATGTAGTATGATAATTGATGGTGGAAGTTGTACTAATGTAGCTAGTACTAGTTTAGTTGAAAAATTAAATTTGAAAACTTTGAAACATCCGAGGCCATATAAGCTACAATGGCTGAATGATTGGGGGGAAGTTAAAGTAAATAACCAAGTGCTGGTTTCATTCTCTATTGGGAGATACAAGGATGAGGTTCTATGTGATGTAGTACCCATGCATGCTGGACACATTCTTTTGGGTCGACCTTGGCAATATGATAGGCGTGTGACACATGATGGATACTTAAATAAATATTCTTTTGTAATGAATAAAAGGCAAATCACTCTTGTACCATTAACACCTAGGCAAGTGAATGAGGATCAAATGTCAATAAAAAAAGAGAGTGATACAAAAAATGAAAATGAGGGTATAAAAGAAAGAGAGATTGAGAGAAAAGCAAGTGAAAAGATAGAAAAAAATATTGTTGAGAGAAAAGAGAGGCAGCAAGTGAACTTGTTTGCAAAAGAAAGCGAGGTTAAGAGGGCTTTCTTTTCAAAACAGCCTATCGTTGTACTTTTGTGCAAAGAGGCTTGTTTACACACTAATGAGCTTAACTTTTCTTTGCCTAGTGCTATTGTGACTCTTTTGCAGGACTTTGATGATGTGTTTCCAAATGAAGTCCCTAACGGTTTGCCACTTATTAGGGGAAGTGAGCATCAAATAGATTTCGTCCCTAGAGCTACCATTCCTAATAGACCTGCATATAGAAGTAACCTCGAGGAGACAAAGGAGCTTCAAAGGCAAGTTGAAGAACTCTTGGCAAAAGGATATGTGAGGGAGAGCATGAGTCCATGTGTGGTACCAGTTTTACTAGTGCCCAAAAAGGATGGAATATGGAGGATGTGCGTTGACTGTCGTGCAATTAATAAAATCACTGTAAAGTATCGACATCCTATTCCTAGACTTGATGACATGCTTAATGAATTGCATGGTTCTTGTGTGTTTAGTAAAATTGATCTTAAAAGTGGATATCATCAAAAAGGATGAATTGGAATTCTATTTCTTTGAACAAGATGAACCCAATGATGAAACCGTGTTCGCACTACAACAGTCTTCTGATGATTCCGACAGTGATCAGTCCCAAGTCATTTTCCACCAACAGCTATTATCCCTTGATACTACAGTTCCTATGCCCTCCATTAAACTCCACATCTTACCTTCCAAATACCAAAGGCCCATTCCAGCAATTGGTCTTATCGACACTTGAGCCCAGCGCAGTATGTTAAACCCCCATATTCTTTCCCTAGACTACTGGATACAGTCGAAAGAACATTTCAAAGCTGTTAATGGCAAACTGTTCACCACCTCATTGATTACCAAACACCCCATTGGTATTCAAATTTTCCCCAATTGTGTCATTTAGACCAAGGTTATTGGTTCAACCCTTCCTAATAAAGATATTTTGTTAGGTTTTGACATCCTTCACCAGATCAAACACCTTCAAATCATCCCTCGTGGAATACGAGTCCAGTCCATGTTCAAACCCTTTACCGACATCTTGAAACTTTATAATCTGTCTGAAACTCCTCCGTCTTACCAGGATATTTCAACCAAACTTTTGAGTTTCTGTCCAGAATCCCACTTTGAGTTCACTCATCCAAATCCATTGTGGAAAAATAAGTCTTTCTTCATTAAGTTACCTTTCAAACTCAATGAAGACATTAACCCAACCAAAGCTACGCATCCAGGAATAAGTCCTTCTGACTCCTAGCCCAACAGGAATGTTCCCAACTGTTAGCCCAAGGTCTAATTGAGCCCACAAATTCTCAATGGGCTTGCCAAGCCTTTTATGTTGAAAAGCATTCTTAAGTTGTACGAGGGAAGAAACGCTTAGTCATTGACTATCAGTCATTAAACATGTTTTTACAGGATGACAAGTTTTCTTTGCCCCGCAGACAAAGCATGTTTACTTTTCTCAAAAATGCCCAGATCTTTTCAAAATTTGATTTAAAATTAGGTTTTTGGCAATTAGGCATTGAACCCTCTGAGCGCTATAAAACTACCTTTTGCATTCCAAATGCTCATTTTCAATGGACAGTTCTACCTTTTGGCCTCAAAACTGCCCCATCCATTTTTCAAAAATCAATGGGGACAATCATCCAACCCATCCTACATCAAGCATTGATTTATATTGACGATATCTTGCTTTTTTTAAGATCACATGATGAACATCGTCAACTATTAACTCAATTCTATGATATTGTCCAAAGTCATGGAATCATGCTATCTGCCAAAAAAAGCACCATTGCAACCGATAACATTGAATTTCTTGGTATGCTCATAAAAGATGGCCATTACCAACCCAAAAAGCACATTGCCCAAGAATTGCTTCACTTTCCAGATCAGCAGCTTTCCAAAAGACAAGTTCAACAGTTTCTCGGCATTATCAATTACATTCGTGATTTCATTCCACATGTGGACCACTATACTCGCCACCTCTCAGCTTTATTGAAAAAGAAGCCCCAATAATGGATTGCTGACCACACAAATGCTGTCATTACCCTCAAACAGATTGCGTAAAATCCGCACCTCTATTGGACCATCGTAACCCCTTGAAATAATTCCAAAAACACAAGGTTGTACTTCGGGTTCAAGTTCAAGTCCCCAAGGAATCCTTGTCATGGAACAACGACCTGACCTGATTACACCAATGTCTTATTCCAAGACGCTTAGGACCCATGGGAAGATTTTCAGTCCCTTCTCCATACTGAAAATCCCCATTATACTGTCACCAATCCAGACTCTCCTGCTGTATCTACATCACAGCACATGTTTGCAGCTGATGAAGAAAAATATCAGCAAGCTGAGGCATATCTCGACCAAAGAGGGATACGTCGACACAAGCGCCAATATGAGAAAGAGACAGGAGACGTGTCACCATCGCGCTATCCATCCACTCCATGATGACAATTTGTCGCTCTCACACAACTTTTGATGCAACAGTGTGCTTTACTTTAGTCTTCATCAGTGTGCTTTACTTTCTGTTTTACTTTGTCTTATGTAAAAATCTTAGTCATTTGCTTTACTTTCTAAAAGCATGTGCCTATTTGTCAATTATAATCATTCAAGGGGTCCTGTCCTTGATGATTTTCTATATAAGGCACCTTATGCTTAGTTGTACACATGAGTTAATCATAAATAAAATTTCAGTTTTCTCCATATCATGTTTCTCTAAACTTCATCTCTCTTCTAGGAATCAAAGAAATTATTTGGGTTAATAATGATACGCTCGACTCTAAATTTTCATACTGAGTATGCTCTGCACTTGCCTTAAGCCTAAGGATCCTATGCATCAGAAAGGTCTTGTTTATCCTCCAAAATCGATTTTTATGAAATGAAATTATTTTCTCACAACGTTCACCCTCTTTGAAGGCCATGAGTGCTGTGTTTTCGGGTGGTATTGTGAAAAACTATTTTCAAAAATGGATTTCGAATTTGGTATTTGATGGATAAGTGTATATCGGCTGGAAACTAGAACTTGCGGGCTATTGGCCCTAAAAACGGACTTCATTCTATTGTAGATCTGGTGTAACAACGCCACGTACAACTACCCACTGAGAAGGGCTTTTTGTCTTCCATGAGATCTTTGAAGAATTCCTTTTGCTCACATATTTTATCCAGGCATAACATTGCCATTTGGAAAATCTTTCCCAAAGAGATGTCAGCAATGCTGATATTAGTGGCTGTGAGTTTTCTTTGGAGATCAGGTTGTAACTTAGAAGGAAGAGAGGTTATGAAGACATGTTTGAGAGAAGGTTCATTGAACCCATTTAGCTTGTAAAATAGAATACTCATTATTTTGTAATGAGATTCTAAAAGATGTCGTTTGAGAGAACAACACTTCATTTAATGGTACTCTTTTCTGTCTGCATTGGTAGATGATGTTTGTTCTCCGATGAATTATTCATGGATGAGATTGAGTACTGTACCAACTGGTGATTGCATGAATTGGAGTTGTCTATATTCTCCTAAGCTTTCTAACCAATCTCGCAAAGAACCCATAGATCGGGCCATGAATTCATGAAGGTCAGCTTTAGATTGAGCATTTGGCTTCGTTCCTTGGAGATCAATCCATGCAGTAAATTCTTGAAGTCTAGCAGGCCATTTGTGATAGGGAATGTCATCAAATGTGAACCAAGATGCTAAAGATGGTTTTGTTGAGTGGTCATGAGCTGGTGGTGGCATTGGTGGCACTGGTTTTGTGCGAGATGCTTTATGCTCATCATCAGAAGAACTGACTTCAACAATAGGTGTAGAAGTTGAATCACTGGGATCTTCAGTTTTGGTTGCCATCAATATGCTCGTAATGTCAACATATTTTGATTCAGAGTCAATAGAGGTACTGGTTGAGTTTGTGGATAAGAAAGAGGAAGATAGGTTTAATTCTAACGGATTGGACTCATATACTGTTTCTGGTTCAGAGGATTCAGAAGATGAGTCTTGGATAGTATGATAATGATAATGATCCATTGGTTCTTTATCCTTTTTAGGGGGTTCAGGAGTGGCTTTTGGTGAATCTTTCGGAGGTACCAGAGGAACAGATGAGGATGAAGTTGGTTTTGACTTTGGACTTGGATTTCTTAGGTGAAAAAGGCTTTGGTTGAGGAGTGGGTTGAAGATGTGAAAATCCAAAGAACTGGTTGTAAATAGGCTGTTGAGGTCTAGGAAGTGTATAAAAAGGTGAATAGGTTTCAAACACAAGTGGAGGCACAGGTATGGACTGTGCTTGGGTAAAAAGTGTGGGACAATTCTTGCTAATTCAGCTTTAAGTTTTCTGATCTCTACTTCTTTCTTATTAAACTCTGGACATAAGATATGGTTGTTAATCATTCGTCTGAGATCGCCATCTAACTCAGAGATACGATCCTATAGATGTATGTACATCTGATCAAGATGATGTCTGATTGAATCAACTTTAGTTTTAGTCTGGGAGACTTGACTGGCAACTCGATCAATTTTCTTTTCAAGTTGTTTGAGAGTTTGATTCTGAGCATTGGCATTTCTGGTTTGCCAATTTAAAACAGCTTCATACTGTTTTGGTTCTTCAGGTTGCCCAGAGGCTGTAACAAGGGATTGGACAAAAGGTTTTGAGACAACTCTGGTTTGAGTGTCTATCTATTTTTCAAGTGGAGGGAATGACTCTTCATAAGATTGCCCAGAAAACATTAGGCACGATCTTATTAGCTGAATAAGAAGTTTGGGATCTGGTGGAGGTTGTGGAGGAAAAGAGTTGCAAGATGTTTTTGGATGAGAAGGTTTTTTCTTTTTCTTTTTCTTTCTCCGCATGACTGCCAGTTCATCATCAACATCCGTATGATCCAAGCAAGGACAATCAGGATTACACATATGGGTTTCAGGAACATCCTATAGAAAATGACCATTGATTTTTTCAGGATATACATGATACCCTTCTGATGAGAAACCATGAATTGGAAGTTTTTTTCTTGACCAGTTTGAACTGTTGTAATCATAGCAGTGTAAGAAAGCCTTGGAGTTTCTAAAACTGGATTAGTTTCATGTGTTTGAAAAGACAGTTTGACTTGACCATTTTGTCTTCTTTCAAACGTGGCTTCTGTAGTCTGGACTGGTTCGGAGTTTTGGTGAAAATTCTCATAATTGGTTAGCCATTCAAGAGGCATTAGTTTGAGCAACTCTTCTTTCTGGATTTGATTGGGAATTTGAATGATGGTTGGAATTTTGTCTGTGCTGCAAAGATCATTAAAGCATCTGAGGTAGTGTGAGGTGTAGGAAGGTCTAGTGCATGATTCTGTAATCGATACACTATTTGGTGATGAAGAGTTGCAATCTTTGATGTGGGTGTTTGTTCTGCTCCTTAGAGCTGGATCTGAACTTTGATGGTTGTTGGAAGGTTGGGATCCTCAAGAGAGAGGTTAATAGGACACTACTAGCATGGAGTGTGGTTAGAACGGTTCCTATAACAACATGTTGGTACTGTTTGAACCTGGTGTCCAGGAGAGCAATTCTGGCTGTAACAGGTAAACCTTTTCTGCCATGGAGGGACAGAATCAATCTAATACCGCCAAGATGAAGATGGGTATCCCCTTCTCGTTTCAAGTTTGCTACGAGATCTAAGGGTATTTCTAAAGTGACATACTGTTCACTTTGAGAGGCTTGTAAAGCACACTAATCTAGTCTAGAAGACTGGATATACTCTTTTGGTAGTGGTCTTTTTGTGGAGATGAGGGTTCGAATACTTTTGGTGAGAGAAGTGTTTTGTTTATAGAGGTTGTAGGGACTCATGATAGGGAACTGAGACTCATTGATTTGGGTAGATTTGGGAATATAAGAATATTTGACAAGATTTTCAATTTTGGAGGCTACATGTTTTTGACATGATCTTGGAAGAGAGAGACTCGAGGAAAGAGAAATATGAGAGGAAGACGATGAAGGAGTTGAGCTTGGAGATGAAGTTGTTTCCATGTTTAGGTAATCTTCTTCTAGGAGATCAAATAAGATTATTTGGAATTACTAATGATACCACCTCTTCGTTAAGTGTGGCTCTGATACCAGTGGGAGGGGGATTATTGGATGAAGATGACCTGGTGGTTGGGATGACTATAAGCTCATGTTGTGGACCAAGGGAGGTGTGCTGAATGTCTGCAGGAGTGGTTAGGATCATGGTTTAGAGGGAAAATGTGAGGAACAGTTTTCCATTCATAAGCTTGATCCTGAGTCCAGAAACGTTTGGTGACTGGGTGTTGGAAGTATGGACGGTGGACAATAAAGACTGAGGTGAACTATTCTCCTTCTTAGTCAAGGAGGAGGTTGATGTGGTGGTGCTTGATGATGAGGTCAAGTTGTTTTCTCCACCAAGATAGGGGGAAAACCACTCAAAAAGAGTCCATGTGAGAGAATGGGCTTGGTTTGGATCTGTGATACACCGAAACATTAGTTGGACAAGGAAGATGAGTTTGGTAGCATACAGGACTGTGAGACACCATAGATACTAGAGTTCATCTTCTGTGATATCCCTGGAGGGATCAATCTTTAGGCCTATAAGGAAAAGGTGATCTAGATGGAAGCTTGGAAATCTGGATGACTGGGTGCGATATATGTTCATGAAGTACTTGAATGCAAATTTCGTTGCAAAATCCTGAATTTGGTAAGGACTGGAGAAAGTGAGATTACAAGGAAAAATATTTTTTGTTGAGGCTGTGTTGGGCAGGGTAGGAGCCATGAAGATGACTGGAACTTGGATAAAGGGAGATTTTAAGGTCAGAGATGAAGGTCGGAACAAAATATCAAGGATGAGATTCTGGTCTCCTTTCCACGTTTTGAGACGGAGTAGGTGCTTGTTTGGGAGAATCTTATTTTTGAATTTAAGGATTTTTGGAAAGGAGGAGTTATCTAACCTAATAAGGAAATTATGGCCAATAAGATGAAATTTAAATTTTTGAATTCCATATTTAATGACTAAAATTTCTTTGTCGATCACATGGTAGTGTTTTTCTGACTCATTGAATTGTCCACTAGCATGGGCATAGTAAGATTCTTTTCCATCATGTTTCTCTAAAAGAATGGCTCCCCAATATTCATCACTTGCATCAGTCTGAAGAATACGCTGACCATCAGTGGGGATTCTCAAAGGAGGAGGATGCTGAGCAATCTGTTTGAGATGTCAGATAGCAGTAGTCTGCGGGGGGCCCCATGGTGGGGCTATTTTCTTTAGCATCTTTGAAAGCTGGCTAGTGTGAACCACAACATGTGGAAAGAATTCCCGAAGGTAATTGATGATACCTAGGAATTGCTGAATCTGCCTTTTTGACAAATGTTCATCTGGGAAATGCATGAGTTCCTGGGCAATATGTGGACCAGAACTATAGTATCCAACTTTTAGTGTCATGCCAAGAAAGGTAACAATGTTTTGGCCTCGGATACTCTTTTTGTTAGACAACATTATGCCATAAGTTTCCACTATTTCAAGAAAGTGGGAAAGTAATTTTTTATGAGAATCATGATCCTTTGAGAATAGTAGCACGTCATCTATATAGATCTTGATCATGACCTTTTGGAAAAGTAAGGGGGACTACCTTGAGGCCAAAAGGCATTACTTTCCATTAGTAGTGGGCATTTGGAATGAAACCTACTTTAAGGTCAAATTTTGAGAAGACCTTAACATCTCAGATATGAACAAATAAGGATTGAATTTTGGCAAGGGGAATTTATCATCTTTAAGAAAACAGTTGAGAGGCTAGTAATCAATAACAAGACGTTTTTTGCCTCTACTATTTCAAACCTTTTTTCCACATAAAAGATCTTTGTCAAGAAGATTGGATCCAACAAGTTTAATCCAAAGAACACATCCTAGAAAGAATTGAATACCAATGAGTTTTTTAGTAATCAGACTTGTATTAAATAGTTCTCCATTAGTCGCTTTGAAATATTCTGTGTGCTTTTCCCAAAAATGGGATGGGAGAATTGAAGGATTAAGCATACTCTTTTGAGCTCCAGTATCAATAAATCTTATGATGGGAACTAGTTTGTCAAATTTCCCGGGGAGAAGATGGATTTTGATTGAAGGGATAAGAATGATTGTTTAAACTTTTTGGACTTGCTGCACAGTTTGAATTATAGAAACATTTTCAGATTCAGAATGATCTTCTATTTCAGGAAGGACAAAGGCTGTTTGTTCGTCATAATCCTCTTGTTCAGAGAAGAAGGATTCAATATCATCATTTTCTAAAAGTAACATGGAACCCTGGAGATATTCAATAAGCCTGACTGCTTTTGAAGGTCGGTTCGGACAATTTCTTGCAAAATACCCTTTCTTTTTTGCAAATAAAACAACGAATGCTTTTGGATTTAGAGGATTGATCAGGGTTCTTTTTTCTGAAGAATCGATAAGGCTTTTTAGATCTGAAATTTTGGGTTTTCTTTTCTAAATTCTAAAATTTTCAGAAATGGGATTTCTTTTTGGTTGAACAAGTGTAATCTTTTTCTCCTTTGTACTTAATAGAAAGATGGGGTTTTTTACAAGCACTTTTGAAAGGCTGCTTATTTTCCATGAGGTCTTTGAAGAATTCTTTTTACTCACAAAGTCTTTCTAGATAGTTAACTGCTAACTGGTGGATTGTGAATTGTCTCTGCAGTTCTGGCTGTATCTCTTTTGGAAGAGATGCTATAAAGACATGCTTCAATGAGGGATCATTAAAGTCATTGAGTTTGTAATACATTGTAGACATTCTCTTGTAGTGAAAATCCAGATCTTTTGTCTGGAGAGAACAACACTTCATTAGATTAAACTCTCTTCTTATTTGTTCATTAGCAGTTGTTGCTTCTCCAAGAAATTGCTCATAACTTATTCCAAGGACTTGTGAGATCTCCGCTTGGATCAGCTGGAGCTGTCTATATCGGCCAAGACTTTCAAACCAATCTCTTAAGGATCCTGTAAAATGAGAATTGAATTCCTTAAGGATTGATTGGGGCGTTGCTCCAGCTCTGAGCATCTAGACATCAATCCAGGTGGAAAATTCTTGAAATATGGCTAGCCATTTTACTTTTGGAATATAATCAAAAGTAAACCAAAGGCTGTTAGTGGGTTTGGCAGAGGAATTTTCTTGATGAGGGGTTGGAATCGGAATCTGCTTCCTCAACAATTGGCGTTTAAGGGGGAGAGGAGGAGGAAGGATCATTTGACCCTGTCGATGGTTGAACCATAAAAAGCTTAAAAACATCCACTAATTCTTTTTCAGAGTTTAAAGAAGTGTAGGATTCTTCCTCCATGGAGGTTTTCTCTGTTTGAGATGGAGAGGTTTCTTCTGATTCTGAAAGGTGTGGTAGAATTTGGGATGAATATTGGTGCATAGGTTTCTTGTTCTTCTAGGTTGGTTGGGGTTCTTGAGAGCATATCAGGAATAAGGTTGTGGTCTCCTTTTATATGCTTCACAGAGTTAGAGTGTGTTTGAGGTGAGACAAGCCAAAGAATTTGGCATAATCTACAGGCTGTCTAGAGGTGGATGGTGTGTAGAAAGGTTGGTATGTGCTAAAGGTTGGTGTGTACAGAGGTAATGCGGGGGAGTTTGCAAACAAGGAAGGTTGTTGTTTGTCTGCATCAATCCTGGAAAGTTCAGCTTTTAACTGCCTATTCTCTACTTCCTTTTGATTGAATTCTAGACCCCAATATTTGTTTTGGATCATGAACCGAAGATCTGAATCAAGTTGGGTAACTCGATTTTGCATGTCAAGATACATCTATTCCAACTGAGATGTAATCTTATCCACTTTTGTGTCTATCTGCTTCACCTGAGATGCCACTTTTTCAATTTTTTCATCAAGGGATCTGAAGGATGAATTCTGGGCCCTGGTATTTTGAGTTTTCCAATTTAGAACAACTTCAAAAAGTTTTGGTTCTTCAAGTTGGCCATTTGTGATACAAACCCCATCAAGAACTAATGCGACCCTAATCAATTTAGTTCCCGAGATCGAATCGAAACCAAAAATGGAATGGAACCTCGACCTAATGCTTATTGAAAGCATGAACCTTGGTATGTGAAGATGCCACAATCAGCTATAGATGGTCTGCATTGGCACTACATCACAAAACACCTTATCTTCATACTTGCTAATCCGAAAAGTCACTAGTACCTGCTTGTTCACTTTCACCTCTCCACTGTCATTTAACCACTGTAGTTTGTATGGCCATGGGTGTTTAAGTGTCGGAAGCCCTAACTTCTCTACCATGATAGTACTAGCAACATTAGTACAACATCCTCCATCAATAATCATACTACATACTTTGTCTTGAACATAGCACCTAGTATGGAAAATGTTTTCCCATTGCATTGCTACGTTTTCCTTTACTTGCACACTCAAAGCTCTCCTCGCTACTAAAGTAAATTCCCCAGGGGCTATATACTCTTCATCTTCGACATCCTTTAATGGTGGTATCTCATTCTCTTCCATCACATCTTCAATTACAATATCACCATTCACACATTCACTTGCGATATGCCCTCTGCCTTGACATTTAAAACACTTAATGTTGCGATTCCTAAAGTAGGAGTTACGATGTTACCTTGTGTATTGTGCTTGGAGGGCTCAGATCTTAGCTTAGGTGTATTAGATGCTTGTGGCCTCTCATCTCGTTTCACATAGCTCGGCTTCCAAGGAGTGAAACTCGAGTGTTACCCCTTTTCTTGAGTTGCTACTCAATCTTGATTGCTTTGTGGAATATTTCCTCAATCTCCACATAATGTTGCAACTCAACCTTATCTGCAATCTCTAGATTAAGTCCATTTAAGAATCGTGCCATGGTAGCTTCTCTATCCTCCTCCACATTTGCTCTAATCATGGCAATCTCCATTTCTTTATAGCTTCGGCTACCCTATGTAAGACATTGTAATTTTTGGTATAAGTCTCGATAATAGTGGTTAGGTATAAAACGCTTTCTCATCAATGATTTCATTTCATCCCATGTCTCAATTGGACGTTCCCTATTTCGCCTCCTGCTTATAATCCCACCAAGTAATAACATAGTCAGAAAACTCAATCATAGCCAATTTTACTTTTTTTGCCTCTGAATAATTGTGGTAGTCAAATATGGACTTCATTTTCTTCTCCCATTCAAGATATGCTTCTGGGTCGGATTTTCCTTGAAAAGATGGATTCTTCATCTTTAAGCCACTCAATCCATCATCTCTATTCTTGACTCTCCTACCTTGTCCATTTCTCCTATAGCCACCCACTGAGTCCTCTCCTTCATCATACTCATCCCTATAATAGTCATCAAACTGGAGCTCTTTCTCTCCTATGTGCTTGGGGAACAGGTTGTGGCTTCCCTGCACGTAATTATGTCGTTTATTTAATTAGGAGGACCCACGAGCAAGAATCACTGTGAGTGGAATATACAAAACTTATTTTCGTAGTATATTCTTATTTTACCATACAACACAACATGTTTTGATAATAAGTATTTGATGCTTCGATTTAATGATTTTCTAAATAATTAATTTTTAGTCTACGTGCTGATTTTTATTATTATTGAAAACGAGTTTGATTAATGATTTTATTATTATTATTTGAGTAAATGTATAATATTAGAATTGAGTGGATTTGAGATATGTTGAATAAAAAGGAAATGAGATTTCATATGTGATTATATGTTTATGTACATGTGTATAAAAGGTTGTTTGAAAAATAATTGGACAATACCCTTCCCCTTCAGATATAAAGATACAGATAATATGAGATGAATATTGTGATACAGATGATATGAGATGAGAGGCCTTTGAGGCCCATTTGAACACACATAGAGGCTTTGGGTTGTGTGTTTGGGTGCTTTTGCCTTTTGGGGGCTTATTCATGCTGTATGATGATTACAAAGATACAGATGTTGAGATACATGAGATATGAGATGACATTTCCCCGTCATTCCCCTTCTATCCATTGCAGCTTTGAGGCATGATGGTTCCCTGATTGCCCGTCCATTGAGGTCCGGATATGATGAGATTATTGCCCTGGGTACTTGTTTTGTGATATTTTTTTGTATTCGGTATTTGATATTATAATTATTATGATTTCATTGATTTTATGCAAATTTATGTAATATTGTTATTTCAGTGCATGATTTGAATTAAATAAATTTATGTAAGTTCTTATGATATTTTGATGAAATTGATTTGGAAAAAATTAAATCATTTTAAATAAATTTATTTTTCTAAAAACTATTATCCACTCACTAAGCTCACTGAGTTTTATACTCACTCTGTTTTTATTATATTCCCCCCCCCCACAGGAGATTTGCAAGAATATCAGTCGACCCAGCAACGATAGTTAGATTTAAAATTATGGCCACGTGATGGTGTTAGAAATCACAGATGTTTTGTTTGGACATTTTGAATCGTATAATTTATTATTTGTGATTAAGGATAAATCATTGTATTCTTGACATTATATGTTTGAAGGATACTGGTATTTAAATTGAGGAAGTTAGTTGTGGAGGTTGATTAAATATTGTATTATTTTTGGGAGTGTTAATTATATAAATTGTAGGTTTGGGGATGTCATAATTATATAAGAGACTGTCGAATTTTTGATAGAATTCTTAGATATTAGAATTATTATTAATTTGGTTAGGTGAGATTAGATAGACTCATCCTAGGGATTCAGGGTAGGTCATTTCAATAACTATTATGAGTTTTAAAAGCAGTTGTATATGCTTTGTTAATCTTGTTGTTGAACTGCTGTAAAAATATAAAAATTGTTTAATGAGACATAATCTTGAATAAAATTTATTCACAGATTTACATAAAATATTTTTACATACAACCAGTTTTTTAACTGGTCGCTCTATTTATTTTAATGTTTAAAATTTAAATATTAAAATAGAATAATATATTAATTAATTTTTTTGGGAAAATAGTATTAATAGTAACAAAAATGATACATAAATAAAAATGAAAGAAAAATGTTATTTTATCAAAATAAAGAGAAAAAGGATAAAAAATTTATATAATAAAGGACATGGTGGCCAAGGGCAAAATATGTTGCGCCAAGAAGAAGATGGATGTTCATTGGAGCCGGTTGGCATGCTAGAACTGGCTTTATTTGTTGGATCATCTGGGGCATGTGCTGGTGGAGTTGGTTGGAGGTTTTGAAAATCAGTGAAGTCTGGTTTTTCTTTCTTGATGATTATGCCCGTAGATTTAGGTTTGGAAATTGCTAAAGGAGTGGATCATGATGATATCATGTGGTGGACCTAGGGAGGTGTGAGAAATGTCTATGTGTGGAGCAGGTTGGTGGTTTAGTTCACAAAGGAAATTATAGAGTTCCTTGTGGACTCTATCGTCTTGTTCAAGGATGGATGGGTGAGGTGTAGTGAACCATTCAAAGACTTGGTCTTGAGTCCAGAAGCAGTTTGTGTCGGGGTGTTGGAAGTATGGTCTATGAATAATGAACACAGACGTCCACATTTTTGCTTCTGATGATGGCATACGTTCCAAATTATGAACTTGAGACAATCGTTCTATCTCCACCATGGAATTGGAGAAAACCATTCAAGGAGTGTCCAGATGAGGGAGGTTGATTTGTTGGGATCGAGCAGATGATCTAAGGTGGTTGTGACTAGAATAATCAATTTGGTGGCATAGAGGATGGTAAGGCACCAAATGTACCATAATTCGTCTTCTGAAATTTCTCTAGAAGGATCCAGGGTTAAACCTATAAGAAATAAGTTTTCGGGATGGAAGGTTGAAAACGAAAATGAGTAGGATAAAAGATAGGCTTTCATGAAAAACCTAAAAATAGCTTTTTTGACAAACTCTTGGATGTCAAAGACTGTGGTGAAAGTTTTTCCAAGGGGAAAGGTTTTTTTTGTAAGGGCTTGTGAGGGAAGTGAAGTGGCCATGAAAATGACAGGAAAATGGTAATTTGAGGATATGAGAAACAAGGATTTGTCTGGTTTAGCAAGTCTTGAGAGCATATCAGGAATAAGGTTGTGGCCTCCTTTTATATGCTTCACTGAGAAATCATATTTTGAAAACCAGACTTTTAATCTGAGTAAAATCTTTTTTGGAACATTTTTTCCTTTGAAATTCATGATGTTGGGAAAGGCGGAGTTGTCCATTCTGACAAGAAAGTGATAGCCGATAAGATTATACTCGAACTTTTGAATACCATACTTGACAGCTAAAATTTCTTTGAACACACTGTGGTAATGGATTTGCGTGTCAGAGAAGTGCCCACTGGCATAGGCAATAAAGTGTTCCTTGCCATGTGTTTCTTCAAGGAGGATGGCCCCCTATGGTTCGTCACTTGCATCAGTCTACAATATTCGCCTACCATCGGTGATGAGCTTTAATGGTGGCGGATTTTGCGCAATTTGCTTTAAAGTTGGGATAGCAAGTGTGTGGTTGTTATTCCACGAAGGTGGATTCTTCTTTAGCAAGGCTGACAGCTGGCGAGTGTGATGATCAACATGAGGGATAAAGTCCCTGATATAATTAATAATACCAAGGAACTGCTGGATTTGCCTTTTGGAAAGATTCTGATATGGAAATGGATGAGTTCTTGGGCAATGTGCTTTCCTGGCTGATAGTGGCTATCTTTGATAGTCATTCTAAGGAATTCAATGTTATTGGTGGCAATGGTGCTTTTATTAGCTGATAACATGATTCCATGAGATTGAATAATATTAAAGAATTGATTTAACAAATGGCGATGGTCATCCTGTGTACCTGAAAATAACAAAATATCTTCAATGTAAATCAATGCACTATGCAAAATGGGTTGGAAGATTTGGACCATCATTTTTTGGAAAATAGACGGGGTTGTTTTAAGTCCAAAGGGTAAAATTGTCCATTGATAATGGGCATTGGGAATGCAAAAAGTAGTTTTGTAACGTTCTGTAGGTTTAATTCCAAGTTGCCAAAATCCGAATTTAAGATCAAATTTTGAAAAAAAAATGAGCATTTTTTAGATAGGTGAACATGCTCTGTCTTTTTGGCAAAGGGAATTTGTTATCTTGTAAAAACATGTTTAGAGGTTGATAGTTAATGCCTAATCGTTTTTTTCCCCTAACAATCTCATAATGTTTTTCAACATAAAAAGCTTGACAAGCCCATTGAGAACTAGTGGGTTCAATAAGACCTTGGGCTAGCAACTGAGAACATTCCTTTTGGGCTAGGACTAAGTCGGAAGGACTCATTCTGGGATGGGTGGCTTTGGTTGGATTGACATCTTCATTCAACTTGAAAGGCAATTGAACAAAGAAATGTGGATTTTTCCACAGAGGATTTGGATGGTGAAAGTCAGCATGAGACTCAGGACAATATTTCAAAAACTTTGTGGAAATGTCTTGGAAAGGCTGGGAGGTTTCAGACAAACCATAAAGCTTAAGAACATTGGTAAAGGGTTTAAACATGAACTTGACTCGGTGAATGATATCAAATCCTAGCAAGATATCCTTATTAGGCAGATGAGAACCGATGACTTTTGTCCAGATAACACAATTTTGAAATATTTGAATACCAATGGGTTTTTTGCTAATCAACTTGGTAGTAAAGAATTTTCCATTGACTGCTTTGAAATTTTCTTCATAACGTTGCCAAAACTGAGATGGAAGAATGTCGGGATTTAACATACTTCGTTGGGCCCCTGTATCAAGAAGACCAATGGCAGGAATCGGTCACTGGAATTTAGAGGGTAAAATGTGGAGTTTAATGGAAGGGATAGGTATGGTAGTGTCAAGGGACAATAGTTGTTGGTGAAAAACAGTCTGAAACTCATCATTTTAAGAATCATCGAATGAGTTTTGTAGTACAAACACTGTTTCATCAGTGGGCTCCTCTTGTTCTGAGTAGTAGAACTCAATTTCATCTTTGTGAGGAGAATAATCAGTGGTGGCTTGTAAATGCTCAAGAAGTTTGATGGCTTTATCATTTTTGTTGGGGTAATCTTTAGTATAATGGCCTTTCTTCTTGCAAATGAAGCATCGGCTTGACTTTTTCCTTTTCTATTCTCTGAAAGAACTAGATCTTTTTCAGAAAAACCTATATGATTTTCTCCTGGATTTTGATCTAGGAAACAAGTCTGGATTTTTGAATTTTTGGAAATGCTTCTTCTTTTTGGTGCTGCAATCATAATCTTTTTTTTTCTTGCATTTGATCTATAAGTAAGGCTTTTTGCATGCACTCCGGAAAGGCTCTTTATCTTTTAACAATTCTTTGAAGGATTGTTTCTGCTCACAGAATTTTTCCAAACATCCTTTGGTGATTTGAAAGATCTTTCCCAAGGAAATGTTGTCAATGGTGAGATTGAAACTCGTAAGCTGTCTCTGTATATCTGGTTGCAATTCTTCAGGTAAAGATGCCAGAAATACATGTTTGAAAGTCTGATCATTAAACCCATTGAGCTTATAAAACAGAATTGACATCTGTTTATAATCAAAATCAAGATCTTTAGAGTTGAGTGAGCAGCATTTCATATTGAGGTAGTCTCTTCTTACAGCTTCAAAGACTGCTGTGGATTCTCCGATGAATTGTTCGTGAATGACAGTAAGAGAAGTTGAGATATTAGATAGTTGTAAAAACTGTAATTGTCTGTACTCTCCTAAAGTATTAAACCAATCTCTTAAAGATCCCGTAAAACGGGTAGCAAGTTCTCTAAGGACTGATGTTGTAGTAGCATTTGCTCTTAACATAACTTATCCCACATCGCTGGCAAGCCAAAGCTCCTAGTCGCTTATAAGCGCTGGGCAATCCTCACCCTTTGAGAGCTCTTTTGGGACTGAGTTAGGCCCAACCCAAGTTGGTATCAAAGCCAAGCCCTTCGGGTGAGGGTAGAGTGAATGATAAGCTCTTATCCCACATCGCTGGCAAGCCAAAGCTCCTGGTTGCTTATAAGCGCTGGGCAATCCTCACCCTTTGAGAGCTCTTTTGGGGCTGAGTTAGGCCTGACCCAAGTTGGTATCAAAGCCAAGGCCCGAGGGCAAGGGTAGAGTGAATGATAAGCTCTTATCCCACATCGCTGGCAAGCCAAAGCTCCTGGTCGCTTATAAGCGCTGGGCAGTCCTCACCCTTTGAGTGCTCTTTTGGGGTTGAGTTAGGTCTACTTTCATTATCACAGAATCTGAAGATTCTGAGGATATTTCAGTCATCTCTATAGTTCAAAATGTCAACCACCAGATCTACAATAGAACGAAGTTGGTCCTTAGGGCCAGTAGCCCGCAAGTTCTGGTTTCTAGCCGATATACACTTATCCATCAAATACCAAATCCGAAAATCATATTTGAAAATAGTTTTTCATGATACCACCCGAAAACACGGCACTCATGGCCTTCAAAGAGGGTGAACGTTGTGAAAAAACACTTTCATTTTATAAAAATCAGTTTTGGAGGATAAAACAGGACCTTTCTGATGCACAGGATCCTTAGGCTTAAGGCAAGTGCAGAGCATACTCAGTATGGAGAATTAGAGGCAAGCGTATCATTATTAACCCAAATAGTTTTTTTGATTCCTAGAAGAGAGAAAAGATTTAGAGAAACATGATGTAAGGAAACTTGAATTTATTTCTGATTAACTCTTGCCTACAATTGAAGCATAAGGTGCCTTATATAGAAAATCATCAAGGACAGGACCCCTTGAATGATTATAATCGACAAACAGGCACATGCTTTTAGAAAGTAAAGCACACCGACTAAAACTTTTACATAAAACATTCAAAGCAAATGGGAGTCACATGGGCTGTTGCATCAAAAGTTGTGTGATGGCGACAAATTGTCATCATGGAGTGGATGGATAGTGCGATGGTGACACATCTCCTGTCTCTTTCTCATATTGGCGCTTGTGCCGACGTATCAGTCTCTAGTCTAGATACGCCTCAACTTGCTGATATTTGTCTTCATCAGCTTCAGACATGTGCTGTGATGTAGATGCAGCAGTAGAGTCTGGGTTGGTGACAGTATAATGGGGATTTTCAGTATAGAAAAGGGACTGAAAATCTTCCCATGGGTCCTGAGCGTCTTGGAATAAGACGTTGGTATAATCAGGACGTTGTTCCTTGACAAGGATTCCTTGAGAACTTGATCTTGAACTTGGAGTACAGCCTTGTGTTTTTGGAATTATTTTAAGGGTGTGTGATAGTCCAATAGAGGTGTGGTGAATGTTTGTGGTAGGTAGAGGAACATTGTTAAGTTCCATGAGATAGGCTTTGAGAACAGAGGTGACCGATGTATCATGACTGAGGGTATAAGGATGAGGTAAGTTCTCCATTCATATGCCATGTCTTGTGTCTAGTAGTCTCTTGTCTCTGGGTGCTAGAAGTAGGGCCTGTGAACGATGAAGACTGTATTCCACATGTTGGCTTCCTGTTCTGACATTTTGTCTAATCCATGAAAAGTACATAGATTCTGGAGTTGTTTACGCCACCATGTGAGTGGGGAATACCATTCGAGGAGAGTCCATAGAAGGTCTGGTGAGAACTCAAGATTGGTAAGGTGAGTCAGGACTGGTTTGACGGGGAAAACTAGCTTTGTAGCATACAAAGTGGTGAGACACCACATGTATCAAAGCTCATCCTTACAGATGGACAGAGAGGAGAGAGTGAGGCCTGTGAGAAATAGGTGCTCCATGCAAAGGTTAGGAAAACGAGTGAGGGTTTATTTATAGCTGGACATGTGAGGAAGTCTAGAATAAGATTCTGGTTGCCTTTTATGTGTTGAATAGTGAAATCATATTTAGCAAACCAGTTTTTGAGACTGAGCAGTTGCTTGTCAGGGAGCAACTTGTTTTTGAAGTCAAAGATTCAGGGAAAAGAAGAGTTATCCATTTCTGACGGGGAATGTCATCAAATTTGAACCAAGATGCTGAAGATGGTTTTGTTGAGTGATCATGAGCTGGTGGTGGCATTGGTGGCACTGGTTCTGTGTGAGATGCTTTATGCTCATCATCAGAAGAACTGTCTTCAACAATAGGTGTAAAAGTTGAAGCACTAGGATCTTCAGTTTTGGTTGCCATCAAGATGCTCGTAATGTCAGCATATTCTGATTCAGAGTCAGTGGAGGGACTGGTTGAGTTTGTGATAAGGAAGAGGAAAATGGGTTTGACTCTAACGGATTGGACTCATATATTGTTTTTGGGTTAGAGGATTCAGAAGATGAGTTGTGGACAGTATGATAATGATATTGATCCATTGGTCCTTTATCCTTTTTTGGGGATTTAGGAGTGGCTTTTGTTGAATCTTCCGAAGGTACCGGAGGAACAGATGAGGATGAAGTTGGTTTTGACTTTGGTTCTTGAGGAGTGGGTTGAAGATGTGAAAATCCAAAGAACTGGTTGTAAACAGGCTGCTGAGGTCTAGGAGGTGTATAAAAAGGTGAATAGGTTTCAAACACAGGTGGAGGCACAGGTGTGGACTGTGTTTGGGTGAAGAGTGTGGGACGAGTCTTTTCAGCATCAATTCTTGCTAATTCAGCTTTAAGTTTTCTGATCTCTGCTTCTTTCTTGTTAAACTCTGGACCCCATATATGATTGTTAATCATTCGTTTGAGATCGGTATCTAGCTCAGAGATACGGTCTTGTAGATGTATGTACATCTGATCAAGACGATGGCTGATTGAATCAAGTTTAGTTTCAGTCTGGGAGACTTGACTGGCAACTCGATCAATTTTCTTTCCAAGTTGTTTGAGAATTTGATTCTGAGCATTGGCATTTTTGGTATGCCAATTTAAAACAGCTTCATACTGTTTTGGTTCTTCAGGTTTCCCAGAGGCTATAACTGGGGATTGGACAGTAGGTTTTTAAACAACTCTAGTTTAAGTGTCTGTTTGTTTTTCAAGTGGAGGGAATGACTCTTCATAAGATTGACCTGAAAACATTAGGCATGATCTTATTGGTTGAACAGAAGGTTTGGGATCTGGTGGAGATTGTGGAGGAAAAGATTTACAAGATGTTTTTGGATGAGAAGGTTTTTTCTTTTTCTTTTTCCTTCTTCTCATGACTTCCAGTTCGTCATCAACATCAATATCATCCAAGTAAGGACAATCCGAATTACACATATGGGCTTCAGGAACATCCCATAGAAAATGACCATTGATTTTATCAGGATATACAAGATACCTTTCGGATGAGAAACCATGAATTGGAAGTTTCTTTTCTTGACCAGTTTGAACCGCTGTAATCATAGTAGTGTAAAAAAGCCTTGGAGTTTCTGAAACAGGTGGAGGCTCAAGTGTTTGAAAGATAGTTTGACTTGACCATTTTGTCTTCTTTCAAACGTGGCTTTTGTTGTTTGAACTGGTTTAGAGTTTTGGTGGAAGTGCTCATAATTGGTCAGCCATTCAAGAGGCATGAGTTTGAGCAATTCTTGTTTCTGGATTTGTTTGGGAACTTGGATGATGGTTGGAATTGTGTCTGTGTTGGGAAGGATCATTAAGGCATCAGATGTGGTGTAAGGTGTAGGAAGATCTAGTGCATGATTTTGTAATCGATACTCTATTTGGTGATGAAGGGTTACAATCTTTGATGTGGGTGTTTGTTCTGCTCCTTGGAGCTGGATCTGAACTTTGATGGTTGTTGGAAGGTTGGGATCCTCAAAGAGAGGTTGAAATTTGGGTAAAAGGTTAATAGGACACTACCAGCATGGAGTGTGGTCAGAACGGTTCCTATAATAGCATGTTGGTACTGTTCGAACCTGGTGTCCAGGAGAGCAATTATGGCTGTAACAGGTAAGCCTTTTCTGCCATGGAGAGTCAGAATCAATCTAATACCACCAAGATGGAGATGTGTATACCCTTCTCGTTTCTAGTTTGCTACGAGATCTGAGGGTATTTCTAAAGTGACATGATCTAGTCTAGAAGACTAGATATACTCTTTTGGTAGTGGTCTTTTTGTGGAGATGAGGGTTCGAATACTTCGGGTGAGAGAAGTTTTTGTTTGTAGAGATTGTAGGAACTCATGATAGGGAACTGAGACTCATTGATTTGGACAGATTCGGGAATATAAGAATATTCGACAAGATTTTCAATTTTGGAGGCTACATGTTTTTGACATGATCTTAGAAGAGAGGGACCAGAGGAAAGAGAAATATGGGATGAAGACGATGAAGGAGTTGAGCTTGAAGATGAAGTTGTTTCCACGTTTAGTTAATCTTCTTCTAGGAGATCAAATAGGATTATTTAGAATTACTAATGATACCACCTCTTTGTTATGTGTGGCTCAGATACTAGTGGGTATGATACTTCTATGGTATCAGAGCCCTAACCAAAATGGTATGATAAACGTTTGCTTTTTGTTTTTCTTTCGATAGAGCCTTCAAAGATAGAGAGAATTTCCTACTCGTGGCATCAACTTCCTCCAACGAAGCTTCTACTTCTTCTGTCATCACTCCAGTTTCCCTTTCTTCCACCATTTCTCTACCCAAATCTTGCTCTAAGCACACTGCTAGAAAGATCAAAAATTTAGTTGAATATTCCTATTGATGAGAACCATCAAGGGACCATTAAAACTTCAAGTGATGGCACATTCATGGAGGCCCAATTATGAGAGCAAGAGCCAAAAAGATGCAAGCTGCTTTAAATGGATTAATTGAGAAAATATTGATTGACAATGTAATTCAAGATGCAAGACATCATGAATTGGGCTTGAAGAGAAGACAAGGCATTGTGGGCATTATTCAAGTTATTGGGCAGCCAAATACACAAGTTGTATCAAATGCAGAAAGGTCAAATTCGGAATAAAACCTGTATTGATTGAGCCAGAATTAACATGCAAGCTATATACCGTTGGAAAGATAATTAAGTTAGCTTTCCAATAAATTTTACAGAGCTGGATTTGGAGTTCTCTAGAAGGAGTTATGACCAATTCTTTACAGCTTGTTCAGACTTGGGATTTTCAACGACTCCTTTGTTTTTCAACTTATTTGTTTGTTTTGTTTCAAGCTTGTCAATGTGTAAGGTAAGTCTACCATCAATGATGGTGGGCTAACATTAAGTTTGTCAATGATAACATTAATTATAGTAGGCTAGCATTAAGTTTGTCAAAGATAGAATTAATTATGGTGGGTTGGTGAAGACTTTTGAAACATCCTTTGACAAACCTACTTGGAGGGTTGTTCCAATGTTTCCATTTGTATTTTTAGGATCTTGGGTTTCTTTTAGCCTATTTAAATTCAGCAACCTTGCTATGTAAGAAAAATTAGAGATTAATGTTATTTGAATTTGAAAGATTATTCTTTCTTTGGTTCTTTTGAGAACTAGTGAACTTATCAATAATTTGCATTCTTGTGGCGTTCCAAATTTAGACTTATCACTCACCTTCTCATCTTTTTCTTGAGTGTGGCGTCAATACCATTCTCTATACCTTTGGTTCATGTTTTCTTAAGCATTGGGTCAAGGTTTTTGTTTGTCTTAAATCTGTTTAGAACTTTCTTGGGAAGTTGAAACTACAAATTAAGTGTGGGATTGAAAGTTTCATTGTGGGATTCGCATCACCTATATCCCTAAATTTGCTCAGATCAATGAATCCTCTTTTCCTCTTCTTAGCCCTTATCATCTCTATAAACGTCCACACTCCTTTACTCGCAGTATCCGCACTCTTGTTTCCACCAAAAGACCACATCCAAAAGAATATATCCAGTCCTCCAGATTGGATCAGTGTTCCCTTCAAGATACCATAGTTGAACAATATGTCACTCTGGAAATTCCCCCAGAGCTGATTTCCAACTGGAAAAGAGAAGGTTATACTCATCTCCATATCGGAGGAGTCAGACTAATCCTAACCTTACATGGTAGGAAAGGACTACCAGTCATAACCAGACTTGCTATGTTGGATACTAGGTTCATCCATTACCAGGATGCTGTTATTGGTACTGTCTTAACCGAAGTATTCTACTCACTTTCTATCCAAATATCAACCTTTCTCTTCCAAGACACTAATCTTTCCACTGCCTTGCAAGTCCAAGTGCAAATTCAAGGGGCAGAACAAATCTTTTCTACCAAAATTACAACTTTTCACCATCAATTGGTCTATAGGCTTCAGAACCATGCCTTAGATCTTCCTACACCTGAGCACCACTCTAACGCCCTCATGGTGTTAGCAGATTCAGATCAGATCCCTACCATCATCCAAATTCGAAGACAAATCCCTCGACATGAACTCATAAAACTCATGCCCTTGGAATGGATTTCCAATTATGAAAAGTTCCACACCAATACTTCTCCTATCCAAGCCATAGAGAGTATGTTTGAGAGAAGATCTGATGGAATTGTCCGAATGACATTTTGACCTCCACCAACAAAACCAGAGGAGCCTCCACAACTCTCATTCACTTATTCTGTAATGGTTACTACTGTTTAGACAGCTCAAGAAAAGCTGCCAATCACAGGATTCAATTTAGAACGATATCTTGTCTACCCTGCCAAACTTCATGGCCATTCCCTCTAAGGTACCCCGGGATCAGGAAATTGTGATCTAGATTGTCCTTGTTGGGATGATTGGGAGGAAGATGATATTGACCAACAATAAAGAAAAAAACCTAAAACTCTGTGTTCACATCACCAACCGAAACCACCTCATAATCCTCCACCATCACCAGCTCCTTTACCCGTCTATCAAAAGGAACTTAGATGGATTGCAAAAAATTACAAAACCGAAATCCTATCCCATATTCAGCAATCTACACCACCCATACAGCCTATGGCTTGTATGATATTCTCATCCACCTCACAAGATTATTCTTCCAATTTTCCTGCTCTAAAAACCCACACTGATCCACAACGAAAAGTCATAACCAAACCCTTTATTCCTTCAGCCATAACTCCCACATGCCACTTAGAAGACCCCAAACCTTTTGAAGTTGTTCTCAACTGGCAAACACAACCTTGGTTGATATCCATAAAAAGGTTAATCATATCAATTTACGAACTGATCATGTTGAGTCTAAAATGGATTCGATCACTTCCCAGATGCAGCAAATTTACCAGAATCTTCAATCCAAAATCTCTCAACTAAATTCAGACCTAAGATCCATGCTAAGTCATAGCTACTATGGCCCAGAATTTGATCAAAAAGGAAAAGAAATCCGAAAGCTGAAAGGCCAACCTTATTTACCACCTCTCCATCGTTACCTACAATCAAGCCCCAAGACCCGTCCAAATTATTTGGTATGACACATACTTTGTTTATAAAGCATTCTTAGCCGAAAGCAACTAGATCCATATCTCATCCTCGTCTACGACCTCATAGACAGCCTTTCCATCCACCTTTGTCTATCACAGAACTGCAACCACCTATCTATACCCAACTTCCTCCTCAACCAACACCAACTTAGGCCAAAGCTAAATCACCAATGCAACAATATAGTGCACAGATAATCCCAGACCCATCTGATATAGACCAAACTTCTGATTTCAATCTAGCCATTTCAGCCGATTCATCTGAATCTGAAACAGACTCTCCCCTCGAATCTTCCATCTCATCTAGTGATCCCAACTTGAAGACATTGAGCCTGCTCAATCCTCAAGAACTAACCCATCCTTTGAAATACCCTCATATATTGAGGAAGATTAGCCCGAAGCATCCTCAGCTCCAAACCAGCCTGCTCAATCCCAAAATGATTATAAACCTTCAAATGGTCCATGGTTCACTTTTGATGATATCCCTGCAGCTAAATGGAGAGATCGATTATCCGAAATGGCTGCTTGGACATATCTTCAAATGTTAAGAGCAAATGCTACTACAGCATCAGTCCTTAGAGAACTTGCTACCTGTTTTATGGGATCTTTAAGAGATTGGTTTGATACTTTAGGAGAGTACAGACAATTACAGTTTGTGCAACTACCTAATGTCTCAACTTCTCTTATTGTCATTCACGAACAATTCATCAAAGAATCCGTACCAGTCTTTGAAGCTGCAAGAAGAGACTACCTCAATATGAAATACTGCTTACTCAACTCTAAAGATCTTGATTTCCATTATAAACGGATGTCAATTCTGTTTTATAAGCTCAATGCGTCAATGATCCGACTCTCAAACATGTATTTCTGGCATCTTTACCTGAAGAATTGCAACAAGATATATAGAGGTAGCTTACGAGTCTCAATCTCACCATTGACAACATTTCCTTGGGAAAGATCTTTCAGATCACCAAGGATGTTTGGAAAAATTATGTGAACATAAACAATTCTTCAAAGAATTGTTAAAAGATAAAGAGCCTTTCTGAAGTGCATGCAAAAAGCCTTACTTACAGATCAAATGCAAGAAAAAGAAAGATTGTGATTGCAGCACCAAAAAGAAGAAGCATTTTTGAAAATTCAAAAATCCAGACTTGTTTCGTAGATCAAAATCCAAGCGAAAATCATACAGGTTTTTCAGGAAAAGATCTAGTTCTTTCATAGAACAAAAAAGGAAAAAGTCAGGCCGATGCTTCATTTGCAAGAAAAAAGGCCATTATGCTAAAGATTGCCCCAACAAAAAAGATAAAGCCATCAAACTTCTTGAGCATTTACAAGCCACCACTGATTATTCTCCTCACAAAAATGAAATTGAGTTCTACTTCTGAGAACAGGAGGAGCCCACTGATGAAACAGTGTTTGCACTACAAAACTCATCCGATGATTATGAAAATGATGAGTTTCAGACTGTTTTTCACCAACAACTATTGTCCCTTGACACTACCATACCTATCCCTTCCATTAAACTCCACATTTTACCCTCTAAATTCCAAAGACCGATTCCTATCATTGGTCTTCTTGATACAGGGGCCCAATGAAGTATGTTAAATCCCAATATTCTTCCATCTCAGTTTTGACAACATTACGAAGAAAATTTCAAAGCAGTCAATGGAAAATTCTTTACCACCAAGTTGATTATCAAAAAACCCATTGGTATTCAAATCTTTCCAAATTATGTTATCTGGACAAAAGTCATCGGTTCTCATCTGCCTAATAAGGATATCTTGTTAGGATTTGATATCATTCACCAGATAAAACACCTCCAAATCATTCCTATTGGCATTCGAGTCAAGTCCATGTTTAAACCCTTACCAATGTTCTTAAGCTTTATGGTTTGTCTGAAACCTCCCAGCCTTTCCAAGACATTTCCACAAAGTTTTTGAAATATTATCCTGTGTGATGAGAACCATCAAGGGAATACCATTAAAACTTCAAGTGATCCTTTGCACATTCATGGAGGCCCAATTACAAGAGCAAGAGCCAACAAGATGCAAGCTACTTTAAATGGATTAATTGAGAAAATATGGATTGAAAATGCAATTCAAGATGCAAGACATTATGAATTAGGCTTGAAGAGAAGACAAGGCATTGTGGGCATTATACAAATACACAATTTGTATCAAATGCAGAAAGGTCAAATTCGGAATAAAAACTGTATTGATTGACCCAGACGTAACATGCAAACTATATACCGTTGGAAAGATAATTAAGTTAGCTTTCCAATAAATTTTACAGTACTGGATTTGGAGTTCTCTAGAAGGAGTTATGACCAAATGATTATAGCTTGTGCAGACTTAGGATTTTCAACCACTCCTTTGTTTTCCAACTTCATTTGTTTGTTTTGTTTCGAGCTTGTCAATGTGTAAGGTAATTCTACCATCAATGATGGTGGGCTAACATTAAGTTTTTCAATGATGGCATTAATTATAGTAGGCTAGCATTAACTTTTTCAAAGATAGCATTAATTATGGTGGGTTGGTGAAGACTTTTGAAACATCCTTTGACAAACCTACTTGGAGGGTTGTTCCAATGTTTCCATTTGTATTTTTAGGATCTTGGGTTTCTTTTAGCCTATTTAAATTCAGCAACCTTGCTATGTAATGATATTGGAGATTAATGTTATTTGAATTTGAAAGATTATTCTTTCTTTGGTTCTTTTGAGAACTAGTGAACTTATCAAGAATTTGCATTCTTGTGACGTTCCAAATTTAGACTTATCACTCACCTTCTCATCTATTTCTTGAGTGTGGCGTCAATACCATTCTCTATACCTTTGGTTCATGTTTTCTTAAGCATTGGGTCAAGGTTTTGTTTGTCTTAAATCTATTTAGAACTTTCTTGGGAAGTTGAAACTACAAATTTAAGTGTGGGATTGAAAGTTTCATTGTGGGATTCGCATCATTTGGTATCAGAGCTAGTTTCTAATCAGGTTTGAATGTCTTATTTATTTTGATTATCAAAAAAAAAGAAAAAAACGTACAAAAAAAAAGATTACAAAAAAGATTCAAGTATTTCTACTTTCATCAATTGAATTTGAGTTATTCATTTTCCTTGACATAGTTTACACACATATCAATTGTGTTTCTTCGCTTGCTTGCTTTCCTTTCTTCAATTTCCTTTTCATTCTTTGTGTCCTCTTAATTTCTTTTCTTTGTTAGTGTGCTGGATTGTCATATTTGGTGGGCCACTTGGGTTTTTTTTTTCTTGATTTTGTTTATTTAGTTCAATAAAGAACTGAAAGAGAGAATTAAGTGTGGTAAAAGGCAAAAGTTTGTGAGATCATTAGAGGGTAAAAGCCAATTTGTGTGTTAAACAAGAGAGTTAAGTGACATCAAATTGAGTGAAACACGTGAGGGAGTGTTGTGAGGTGTTTTTGCTAACAATGTTTTTTCAGATCACAAATATGTCAAAAGATCAAGAAGCTATAGACCAATCAATCATGCTCAAAGCCATGCAACAACAATTTGAGCACATGAATATGATGTTTGGAGAGATCCGTGACAAATTGGAGAGGCAAGACACTGCCATAGCCAATCTACAAAGGGGGCAACAACCAATAGCTCCTAATGTAAGAGGTAACAAGGGCGTACTGTCATGGGAGAAGAAGATGGTGATGACGTAGATGATTTTGATGACCAGGCCACCGTTGATATGCGTGGAAGAGATAATAGAAGGGCAAGACGTATAGATCGTGATTTGGGGAGTATAAAACTGAAAATTCCTTCTTTTTAAGGTAAAAATGATCCGGAAGCTTATTTGGAGTGGGAAAAAAAGGTGGAGCTAGTATTTGATTGCCACAACTACTCTGAGGAGAAAAAAGTAAAACTAGCTGCTGTTGAATTTACTGATTATACTATTATTTGGTGGGATCAACTTGTTTTGAGTAGGAGACGAAATCGTGAAAAGCCTATAAACACTTGGGAGGAGATGAAGGCCATTATGAGGAGGAGATTTGTTCCCAGTCATTATTATAGGGAGCTGCACCAAAGGCTTCAAAGTCTTACACAAGGTTCTACAAGTGTGGAAGATTACCACAAGGAGATGGAAATAATCATGATTTGAGCCAACATTGAAGAAGAATGAGAGGCCACTATGGCAAGATTTTTACATGGGTTAAATCAAGATATTGCTAATGTGGTTGACTTGCAGCACTATGTTGAGTTGGAAGACATGGTTCACATGGCCATGAAAGTGGAACGACAATTGAAAAAGAAAGGTTCCACTAGAACCAATTTGGGTTCATCTTCCTCATGGAAGTCAAAATGGAGCAAAGATGAAAAGGTTGTTTCAAAGCCTAAGATTGAGCCAATCAAGGATCATAAAGAGGGAGGCAACCAAAGTAAAGGTAAAACTAATTCCCAGCACTCTAGAAATAGAGATATTAAGTGTTTTAAATGTTTGGGGACAGGTCATATTGCATCTCAATGCCCAAATAAGAGAGTAATGATCTTGAGGGATGATGGTGATGTTGAAATGGAGAGTGAATCAGATGATGATCCTATGCCACCTTTGGAGGATGCTAATGATGGTGTAGAATATCCTGTTGATGGTAAATTGATGGTTGCTAGGCGTGCTCTCAACATGCAAGTAAAAGAGGATGCAGAGGTACAACGTGATAACATCTTTCATAATAGATGCCACATCAAAGATAAGGTATGTAGTATGATAATTGATGGTGGAAGTTGTACTAATGTAGCTAGCACTAGTTTTGTTGAAAAATTAAATTTGAAAACTTTGAAACATCCGAGGCCATATAAGCTACAATGGCTGAATGATTGTGGGGAAGTTAAAGTAAATAAACAAGTGCTGGTTTCATTCTCTATTGGGAGATACAAGGATGAGGTTCTATGTGATGTAGTACCCATGCATGCTGGACACATTCTTTTGGGTCGACCTTGGCAATATGATAGGCGTGTGACACATGATAGATACTTAAATAGATATTCTTTTGTAATGAATAAAAGTCAAATCACTCTTGTACCATTAACACCTAGGCAAGTGTATGAGGATCAAATGTCAATAAAAAAAGAGAGTGATACAAAAAATGAAAATGAGGGTATAAAAGAAAGAGAGATTGAGAGAAAAGCAAGTGAAAAGATAGAAAAAAATATTGTTGAGAGAAAAGAGAAGCAACAAGTGAACTTGTTTGCAAAAGAGAGCAAGGTTAAGAGGGCTTTCTTTTCAAAACAGACTATCGTTGTACTTTTGTGCAAAGAGACTTGTTTACACACTAATGAGCTTAACTTTTCTTTGCCTAGTGCTATTGTGACTCTTTTGTAGGACTTTGATGTTGTGTTTCCAAATGAAGTACCTAACGGTTTGCCACCTATTAGGGGAATTGAGCATCAAATAGATTTCGTCCCTGGAACTACCATTCCTAATAGACCTGCATATAGAAGTAACCCCGAGGAGACAAAGGAGCTTCAAAGGCAAGTTGAAGAACTCTTAGCAAAAGGATATGTGAGGGAGAGCATGAGTCCATGTGCGGTACCAGTTTTACTAGTGCCTAAAAAGGATGGAACATGGAGGATGTGCGTTGATTGTCGTGTAATTAATAAAATCACTGTAAAGTATCGACATCCTATTCCTAGACTTGATGACATGCTTGATGAATTGCATGGTTCTTGTGTGTTTAGTAAAATTGATCTTAAAAGTGGATATCATCAAATTAGGATTAGAGAGGGAGATGAGTGGAAGACTGCCTTTAAAACAAAATATGGTTTATATGAGTGGTTAGTGATGCCATTTGGGTTATCTAATGCACCTAGCACTTTTATGAGGTTAATGAACCATGTTTTGCGTGCTTTTATTGGCAAATTCGTAGTTGTCTATTTTGATGATATTTTCATCTATAGCAAAGGCTTAGACACTTTGAACATTTGCAATGTGTATTCACTGTTTTAAGAAAGGAAAAGTTGTATGCTAATTTGAAGAAATGTTCCTTTTGTACAAATCAGATTGTTTTTCTTGGTTATGTTGTAAGTGCTAAAGGAATTGAGGTTCATGAAGAGAAGGTAAAGGCTATTAAAGAGTGGCCTATACCTAAAAGTGTAAGTGAGGTAAGAAGTTTTCATGGTTTGGCTAATTTTTATAGAAGATTTTTGAAAGATTTTGGCACCCTTGCTGCACCATTAACTGAAATTGTGAAGAAACATGTGGGATTTAAGTGGGGTAGTGAACAAGAAAGGGCATTTAATCTAATTAAGGAGAAATTGGTTTCTGCACCATTACTTGCTTTACCTGATTTTACTAAAACATTTGAAATTGAGTGTGATGCTTCAGGTATAGGTATTGGAGCTGTTTTGATGCAAGAAGGGCGTCCAATTGCTTATTTTAGTGAGAAATTGAGTGGAGTAGCCCTAAACTATCCTACTTATGACAAGGAGATGTATGCATTGGTGAGAGCATTTGAAACTTGGCAACATTATCTTCTACCTAAAGAGTTTGTTATACACACTGTTCATGAGTCCTTGAAGCATTTGAAAGGGCAAGGTAAGCTACATAAGAGACATGCCAAATGGGTTGAATTTATTGAGCCATTTCCTTATGTGATCAAATATAAACAAGGTAAGGAGAATGTGGTGGCTGATGCATTATCTAGAAGGTATGCACTTATCTCTACATTAAATGCAAAGTTGTTAGGATTTGAGTACATTAAAGAATTATATGTTAACGATCCTGATTTTGCTAATGTGTTTAATGCTCGCAAGAAAGTTGCATTTGGTAAGTTCTATAGGCATGATGGGCTTTTATTTAGAGAAAATAAATTGTGTACCTCATAGTTCTTTGAGTGAATTGCTTGTGCGTGAAGCTCATGGGGGTGGTTTAATGGGACATTTTGGCATTGCAAAGACTTTAGATATTTTAAAAGAACACTTCTTTTGGCCACATATGAAACATGATGTTGAAAGAATATGTGAGAAGTGTATCACTTGAAAACATGCTAAGTCTATAGTTTTACCCCGTGGATTGTATAACCCTCTGCCCATACCTAGTGAACCTTGGGTTAATATTTCTATGGACTTTGTTTTGGGTTTACCTAGGTCAAAAAGGGGAAATGACTCTGTTTTTGTTGTTGTTGATAGGTTTTCAAAGATGGCACATTTCATTCCATGTCATAAAACTGATGATGCAACAAGCATAGCTAATTTGTTTTTCAAGGAAATAGTCAGGTTGCATGGAGTACCAAGGAGCATAGTTTCAGATCGAGATGCTAAGTTCTTGAGCCACTTTTGGAAAACTTTGTGGGGTAAGTTGGGTACTAAACTTTTGTTTTCTACTACTTGTCATCCACAAACTGATGGACAAAATGAGGTTGTAAATAGAACTCTGTCTACTTTGGTGCGTGCCATTATTCAAAAGAACTTGAAAACTTAGGAAGAATGTTTGCCACATGTTGAATTTGCTTACAATAGAACTGTCCATTCAGCTACTAAATTTTCACCATTTGAGATTGTATATGGTTTTAATCCATTAACTCCTTTGGATTTATTACCTTTACCTATTGATGAGCGTGCTAGTATGGATGGTAAAAAGAAAGCTGAATTCGTCAAGCAATTGCATGAGTGAACACGTCAACACATAGAAAAGAGAACTGAACAATATGCTACTCAAGCCAACAAAGGATGTAAGCAAGTGGTTTTTCAGCGTAGAGATTGGGTTTGGGTGCATATGAGAAAGCAGAGGTTCCCAGCACAAAGGCGCTCCAAGGGGAGATGGTCCATTTCAAGTGGTTGCATGGATCAATGACAATGCCTACAAATTGGATCTTCCGGGTGAGTATAATGTGAGTGCTACTTTCAATGTTTTTGACCTTTCTCCTTTCGATGTAGGTGAAGATTCGAGAACGAATCCTTTTGAGGAGAGGGAGAATGATGAGAACCATCAAGGGAATACCATTAAAAGTTCAAGTGATCCTTTGCACATTCATGGAGGTCCAATTACAAGAGCAAGAGCCAAAAAGATGCAAGCTGCTTTAAATGGATTAATTGAGAAAATATGGATTGAAAATGCAATTCAAGATGCAAGACATCATGAATTGGGCTTGAAGAGAAGACAAGGCATTGTGGGCATTATTCAAATTATTGGGCAGCCAAATACACAATTTGTATCAAATGCAGAAAGGTCAAATCGGAATAAAAACTGTATTGATTGAACCAGAAGTAACGTGCAAGCTATCTACCATTGGAAAGATAATTAAGTTAGCTTTCCAATAAATTTTACAAAGCTGGATTTGGAGTTCTCTAGAAGGAGTTATGACCAATTCATTACAGCTTGTGGAGAGTTGGGATTTTCAACGACTCCTTTGTTTTCCAACTTCATTTGTTTGTTTTGTTTCGAGTTTGTCAATGTGTAAGGTAAGTCTACCATCAATGATGGTGGGCTAACATTAAGTTTGTCAATGATAGCATTAATTATAGTAGGCTAGCATTAAGTTTGTCAAAGATAGCATTAATTATGGTGGGTTGGTGAAGACTTTTGAAACATCTTTTGACAAACCTACTTGGAGGGTTGTTCCAATGTTTCCATTTGTATTTTTAGGATCTTGGGTTTCTTTTAGCCTATTTAAATTCAGCAACCTTGCTATGTAATGATTTTTAGAGATTAATGATATTTGAATTTGAAAGATTATTCTTTCTTTGGTTCTTTTGAGAACTAGTGAACTTATCAAGAATTTGCATTCATGTGGCGTTCCAAATTTAGACTTATCACTCACCTTCTCATCTATTTCTTGAGTGTGGCCTCAATACCATTCTCTATACCTTTGGTTCATGTTTTCTTAAGCATTGGGTCAAGGTTTTGTTTGTCTTAAATCTGTTTAGAACTTTCTTGGGAAGTTGAAACTACAAATTAAGTGTGGGATTGGAAGTTTCATTGTGGGATTCACATCAATATTAGATGCCACACTAATGAGTTTAACTTTTCTTTGCCTAGTGCTATTGTGACTCTTTTGTAGGACTTTGGTGATGTGTTTCCAAATGAAGTCCCTAACGGTTTGCCACCTATTAGGGGAATTGAGCATCAAATAGATTTCGTCCTGGAGCTACCATTCCTAATAGACCTGCATATAGAAGTAACCCGGGGGAGACAAAGGAGCTTCAAAGGCAAGTTGAAGAACTCTTGGCAAAAGGTTATGTGAGGGAGAGCATGAGTCCATGTGCGGTACCAGTTTTACTAGTGCCTAAAAAGGATGGAACATGGAGGATGTGCGTTGCTTGATGAATTGCATGGTTCTTGTGTGTTTAGTAAAATTAATCTTAAAAGTGGATATTATCAAATTAGGATTAGAGAGGGAGATGAGTGGAAGACTGCCTTTAAAACAAAATATGGTTTATATGAGTGGTTATTGATGCCATTTGGGTTATCTAATGCACCTAGCACTTTTATGAGGTTAATGAACCATGTTTTGCGTGCTTTTATTGGCAAATTCGTAGTTGTCTATTTTGATGATATTTTCATCTATAGCAAAGGTTTAGATGAGCACATTGAACATTTGCAAAGTGTATTCACTATTTTAAGGAAGGAAAAGTTGTATGCTAATTTGAAGAAGTGTTCCTTTTGTGCAAATCAGATTGTTTTTCTTGGTTATGTTGTAAGTGCTAAAGGAATTGAGGTTCCTGAAGAGAAGGTAAAGGCTATTAAAGAGTGGCCTATACCTAAAAGTGTAAGTGAGGTTAGAAGTTTTAAGATTTGTGAAAGATTTTAGCACCCTTGCTGCACCATTAACTGAAATTGTGAAGAAACATGTGGGATTTAAGTGGGGTAGTGAACAAGAAAGGGCATTTAATCTAATTAAGGGGAAATTGGTTTCTGCACCATTACTTGCTTTACCTGATTTTACTAAAACTTTTGAAATTGAGTGTGATGCTTCAAGTATAGGTATTGGAGCTGTTTTGATGCAAGAAGGGCGTCCAATTGCTTATTTTAGTGAGAAATTGAGTGGAGCAGCCCTAAACTATCCTACTTATGACAAGGAGATGTATGCATTGGTGAGAGCATTGGAAACTTGGCAACATTATCTTCTACCTAAAGAGTTTGTTATACACACTGATCATGAGTCCTTGAAGCATTTGAAAGGGCAAGGTAAGTTACATAAGAGACATGCCAAATGGGTTGAATTTATTGAGCCATTTCCTTATGTGATTAAATATAAACAAGGTAAGGAGAATGTGGTGGCTGATGCATTATCTAGAAGGTATGCACTTATCTCTACATTAAATGCAAAGTTGTTAGGATTTGAGTACATTAAAGAATTATATGTTAACGATCCTGATTTTGCTAATGTGTTTAATGCTTGTGAGAAAGTTGCATTTGGTAAATTCTATAGGCATGATGGGCTTTTATTTAGAGAAAATAAATTGTGTGTGCCTCATAGTTCTTTGCGTGAATTGCTTGTGCATGAAGCTCATAGGGGTGGTTTAATGGGACATTTTGGCATTGCAAAGACTTTAGATGTTTTAAAAGAACACTTCTTTTGGCCACATATGAAACGTGATGTTGAAAGAATATGTGACAAGTGTATCACTTGTAAACATTCTAAGTCAAGAGTTTTACCCCATGGACTGTATAACCCTCTGCCCATACCTAGTGAACCTTGGGTTGATATTTCTATGGACTTTGTTTTGGGTTTACCAAGGTCAAAAAGGGGAAATGATTTTGTTTTTGTTGTTGTTGATAGGTTTTCAAAGATGACACATTTCATTCCATGTCATAAAACTGATGATGTGACAAGCATAGCTAATTTGTTTTTCAAGGAAGTAGTTAGATTGCATGGTGTACCAAGGAGCATAGTTTCAGATCGATATGCTAAGTTCTTGGGCCACTTTTGGAAAACTTTGTGGGGTAAGTTGGGTACTAAACTTTTGTTTTCTACTACTTGTCATCCACAAACTGATGGACAAACTGAGGTTGTAAATAGAACTCTGTGTACTTTGTTGCGTGCCATTATTCAAAAGAACTTGAAAACTTGGGAAGAATGTTTGCCACATGTTGAATTTGTTTACAATAGAACTATCCATTCAGCTACTAAATTTTCACCATTTGAGATTGTATATGGTTTTAATCCATTAACTCCTTTGGATTTATTACCTATGGAAATACCCTCTGATCTCGTCGCCAACTGGAAACGAGAAGGGTACACACACCTCCATCTTGGTGGTATACGATTAATTCTCACTCTTCACGGTCGAAAAGGCTTACCTGTTACAGCTAGAATTGCTCTCCTAGACACCATGTTCAAGGAGTACCAGCACGTTGTTGTAGGAACCGTTCTGACTACTCTTCATGCTGGCAGTGTCTTATTAACCTTTTACCCAATTTTCAACCTCTCTCTTGAGGATCCCAATCTTCCCACAACTCTTAAAGTTCATATCCAACTCCAAGAAGCAGAACAAACGCCCACATCAAAGATTGCAACCCTCCATCATCAAATAGTGTATCGATTACAAAATCATGCTCTAGATCTTCCCACACTATACACAACTTCTGATGCCTTGATGATATTATCTTATCAAGAGATAGCATGGCCATTTAAAAAATCTTTCCCAGAGAGATATCAGCTATGCTCAGATTTGTGGCTGTGAGTTTTCTTTGAAGATCAAGTTGTAAACTCAGCAGGAAGAGAGGCAATGAAGACATGTTTAAGAGATGGCTCATTGAACCCATTTAGCTTGTAGAATATAATACTCATTCTTTTGTAATGAGCATCCAAAAGATGTCTTTTAAGAGAACAACATTTCATCTGATGGTATTCTTTTCTGTTTGCTTTAGTGGAAGCAGTTTTTTCACCGATGAATTGCTCATGAATAATATTGAGGGCTGTACCAATCGGAGATTCCATGAATTGGAGCTGTCTGTATTCTCCTAAGCTTTCTAGCCAGTCTCGTAAAGAACCTGTGGAGCAAGTAATTTGAAATGAGCATGATGGGAGAGTTGAGGTATTTCCTTGGACTTTAAATTAAACAAAACAATGAGGGAATCTTTATCAGTCAAGCTAAATACATGAAAGATCTATCAAAAGATTTGGCATTGATAACATAAAGAACAAAAGCACTCCAATAAGCACAATGATCAAGCTTGACAAAGATGAAAATAGTAAAGAAGTTGATTTCAAAACGTATCGAGGTATGATCGAATTTTTACTTTACTTAACTACTAGTAGACCCGATATCATGTTTAGAGTATGTTTCTGTACAAGATTTCAATCATATCCAAAAGAATCTCATTTTCTTACTGTTAAAAGAATATTTCAGAAGAACTATTGATCTTGGTCTTTGGTATCCTAGAGGAACTCATATAAATTTAATGTGTTACTTGGATGATGACTTTGCTGGTTACAAAGTAGATAGGAAGAGTACTAGTAGAACCTGTCACTTTCCATGCACTTTCAACCACTAAGACTGAGTATATTACTGCAAGTAGTGTTGCGTACAAGCCATTTCGATGAAATAAACGCTTGGAGATTATGGTATTAATCTTGCTCATATACCTATCATGTATAGTAATGCAAGTGCTATAAATCTATCAAAGAATCCTATTCAACATTCTAGGACCAAACAAATAGAGATTAGACATCATTTCTTGAGGGATTATGTTCAAAAAGGGGATATTGTGTTAGAATTTATTTCAACTGAAAAAAAAAACTTGCCTACATCTTTACAAAACCCCTTAATGAATATCAATTTGTCAAAATTCGACATGAACTTGGGATGATGAAATTTTCACATTAACATATTCTTAAATGATATCAGGACTATTAGACCACCTAATATGTGGATATTGATGTGTATGTGTGTTATTGTTAATTAATTTGTTTGATTTTGAATTTTGTATGGTGTAGCATGCATTCATCTTTCATGTATTAAAAATGACCTTTGAGACATTTCTGGTTCATTAAATAACCTTGGAACAGAATAATTATTGGCCAAAAATCGAAATAGATGTGCAAAATTATAGTTAAAATAAATGAATAGCCGTTTGTAAATAAATGGATAACTATTTGAAGACAGAAACTTAAGGAATAAAATTTGTAAATAAACAGTTAACTAATTAATGATAACATCTTACCGTTTAAAAATACAAAGGCTATGGGTGTTAATGGTTAACCCATTTGCCTAAATGGATAACCGTTTTCGAAGTGAAATTTCTCTCTTTGATAACAGTTAATTGATACACATAAATGGTGAACTGATCGCACGTTAAGAATTTTTAAATCATTAGACAATACATTTTCCCTTCAAATACGATGAGACATATAAGATGAGAGGGTTTGAGGGCATGTTTGAACACATATAGAGGTTTTGGGTCGTGTGATGATAACAATGATGCATATATAGATACATATGAGATATACGACTTTTAGGGCCTATCTGAGTACACACTGAGGTTTTGAGCCATGTACTTGGGCACATTTTTTCCTTTGGGGACTTGATTATGCACAAATGTGACAAGGGATGATTTTAATCATGACAAAAGGGATTGGAATAGAAGGATCATGGATCAGAATGGATGGAGGTTGGACTGTATAGATAGGCTCAAAATCTGAATTGTCTGAATCACTGGAATTGATTAGTAAGGCGAAGACTGTGTGGTCATTGGGTTCTTCTTGTTCTAAAAACAAGTGTTCAACCTGGTCTGTGGATGGAGAAAATTCTGTTGTGGATTCCAAGTGTTGGATAAGCTTAATCGCCTTTGGAGGTTTCACAGGGCAGTCTTTTGCAAAGTGGGCTTTCTTTTTACAGATGAAGCATATGCTTTTCTTGTGGCTAGGAAGATGCTTGGAAAAGCACTGTTTTCTTTTGAAGAATCGGAATTGTTTAGAATGCCGGTTCTTTAATGAGGATGAAAACTTGGATTTCCTGAAATGAGACTTGTTTTGCGTGAACAGTCACACTTCTTTGGATCTTTGCATTTGATAGCCAAATAAGGCTTTTTACAAGCAGATGGGAAAGGTTCATTGTCCTTGATGAGTTCTTGGAAGAATCTCTTTTGTTCACATAACTTATCAAGACATCCCATAGCGATCTGAAATATTTTTCCCAATGATAATGCATCAATGTTAAGCTTGTAAGCTGCTAACTGTCGGTAAATTTCAGGTTGTAGCTCTTTTGAAAGGAAAACCAAGAAAAAATGTCTGAGTCTAGCATCATTGAATCCATTCAGCTTATATTTCTGGCTGCTTCAAAAGTCGCGTTGGGCTCTCCAATAAATTGATCATGAAGGAGAGCCAAAGCTTGAGAAACTTCTAGGATCTGAATGAATTGGAGCTGCCTATATTGGCCTAAACTGTCAAACTAATCTTGAAGAGAACCAGTAAACCGTGTATTAAATTCTTGTAGAACAGTTTGGGTTGTAGCACTAGAGGCTAGCATTTGGACATAAATCCAGGCATACAACTCTTGTAATCTCTCTCTGCACTTTGTTATAGGGATATCATAAAAAATAAACCAAGGACCATTTGAAGGTTTAAGGACTTTTGGTTGTAGAGGAACAGAGTGAGAGGACTCACCAGTTTCATGTGCAGTTTGTGGCTCATCATCTGATTCACTCTCAATTTCAACATCACCATCATCCCTCAAGATCATTACTCTCTTATTTGGGCATTGAGATGCAATATGACATGTCCCCAAACATTTAAAACACTTAATATCTCTATTTCTAGAGTGTTGTGAATCAGATTTACCTTTACTTTGGTTGCCTCCCTCTTTATGATCCTTGATTGGCTCAATCTTAGGCTTTGAAACAACCTTTTCATCTTTGCTCCATTTTGACTTCCATGAGGAAGATGAACCCAAATTGGTTCTAGTGGAACCTTCTTTTTCAATTGTCGTTCCACTTTCATGGCCATGTGAACCATGTCTTCCAACTCAACATAGTGCTGCAAGTCAACCACATTAGCAATATCTTGATTTAACCCATGTAAAAATCTTGCCATAGTGGCCTCTTGTTCTTCTTCAATTTTGGCTCAAATCATGATTATTTCCATCTTTGATGCAAATCCTACAATGAAACTTTCAATCCCACACTTAATTTGTAGTTTCAACTTCCCAAGAAAGTTCTAAACAGATTCATGACAAACAAAACTTTGACCCAATGCTTAAGAAAACATGAACCAAAGGTATAGAGACTTATATTGACGGCACACTCAAGAAATAGATGAGAAGGTGAGTGATAAGTCCAAATTTAGAACGCCACAAGAATGCAAATTCTTGATAAGTTCACTAGTTCTTAAAAGAACCAAAGAAAGAATAATCTTTCAAATTCAAATAACATTAATCTCTAATGTCTTACACAGCAAGGTTGCTGAATTTAAATAGGCTAAAAGAAATCCAAGATCCTAAAAATACAAATGGAAACATTGGAACAACCCTCCAAGTAGGTTTGTCAAAAGATGTTTCAAAAGTCTTCACCAACCCACCATAATTAATGCTATCTTTGACAAACTTAATACTAGCCTACTATAATTAATGCTATCATTGACAAACTTAATGTTAACCCACCATCATTGATGGTAGACTTACCTTACACATTGAAAAACTTGAAGCAAAACAAACAAATGAAGTTGAAAAACAAAGGAGTCGTTGAAAATCCCAAGTCTGAACAAGCTATAATGAATTGGTCATAACCCCTTCTAGAGAACTCTAAATCCAGCTCGGTAAAATTTATCGGAAAGCTAACTTAATTATCTATCCAATGGTATATAGCTTGCATGTTACTTCTGGCTCAATCAATACAGTTTTTATTCCGAATTTGACCTTTCTGCATTTGATACAAATTGTGTATTTGGCTGCCCAATAACTTGAATAATGCTCACAATGCCTTGTCTTCTCTTCAAGCCCAATTCATGATGTCTTGCATCTTGAATTGCATTTTCAATCCATATTTTCTCAATTAATCCATTTAAAGCAGCTTGCATCTTTTTTGCTCTTGCTCTTGTAATTGGGCCTCCATGAATGTGCAAAGGATCACTTAAAGTTTTAATGGTATTCCCTTGATGGTTCTCATCAAATTCATCTGAATCTGAAACTACTCTTCCCTCGAATCTTCCATCTCATCTAGTGATTTTGAAAAATCTTATGTTGATATCACTAGAATCCTTATGGCCCAACTTGAAGACACAATCCTCAAGAACTGACCCATTCTTTGAAATACCCTCTGATATTGAGGAAGATACCCCCCAGCATTCTCAGCTCCAAACCGACCTTCTTAATCCCAAAATGATCATAAACCTTCAAATGGTCCATGGTTCACTTTTGATGATATCCTTGCAGCTAAATGGAGAGATCAATTATCCGAAATTGCTGCTTGGATAGATCTCCAAATGTTAAGAGCAAATGCTACTACAGCATCAGTCCTTAGAGAACTTGCTACCCGTTTTTAAGAGATTGGTTTGATACTTTAGGAGAGTACAAACAATTATAGTTTGTGCAACTACCTAATGTCTCAACTACTCTTGCTGTCATTCACGAACAATTCATCGGAGAATCCGCAGCAGTCTTTGAAGCTGCAAGAAGAGACTACCTCAATATGAAATGCTACTCACTCAACTCTAAAGATCTTGATTTTCATTATAAACGGATGTCAATTCTATTTTATAAGCTCAATGGGTTACCTGAAGAATTGCAACCAGATATACAGAGGCAGCTTTTGAGTCTCAATCTCACCATTAACAACATTTCCTTGGGAAAGATCTTTTAGATCGCCAAAGGATGTTTGGAAAAATTATGTGAACAGAAATAGTTCTTTAAAGAATTGTTAAAAGATAAAGAGCCTTTCCAGAGTGCATGCAAAAAGCCTTACTTATAGATCAAATGCAAGAAAAAGAAAGATTGTGATTGTAGCACCAAAAAGAAGAAGCATTTCCGAAAATTCAAAAATCCAAACTTGTTTCCTAGATCAAAATCCAGGCGAAAATCATACAGGTTTTTCAAGAAAAGATGTAGTTCTTTCATAGAACAGAAAAGGAAAAAGTCAAGCCGATGCTTCATTTGCAAGAAGAAAGGCCATTATGCTAAAGATTGCCCCAACAAAAAAGATAAAGCCATCAAACTTCTTGAGCATTTACAAGCCACCACTGATTATTCTCCTCACAAAGATGAAATTGAGTTCTACTTCTCAGAACAGGAGGAGCCCACTGATGAAACAGTGTTTGCCCTACAAAACTCATCCGATGATTATGAAAATGATGAGTTTCAGACTATTTTCCACCAACAACTATTGTCCATTGACATTACCATACCTATCCCTTCCATTAAACTTCACATTTTACCCTCTAAATTCCAGAGACCGATTCCTGCCATTGGTCTTCTTGATACAGGGGCCCACATCAAAGATTGCAACCCTTCATCACCAAATAGTGTATCGATTACAGAATCATGCACTAGACCTTCCTACACCTCACACCTCACAATTCCAACCATCATTCAAATTCCCAAACAAATCCAGAAATAAGAATTGCTCAAACTAATGCCTCTTGAATGGCTAACCGATTATGAGCATTTTCACCAAAACTCCGAACCAGTCTAGACTACAAAAGCCACGTTTGAAAGAAGACAAAATGGTAAAGTCAAACTGTCTTTTCAAACACCTGAAGCAGAGATCAGAAAACTTAAAGCTGAATTAGCAAGAATTGATGCTGAAAAGACTCCTCCCACACTTTTCACCCAAAAATCCTCCACTTGTGTTTGAAACCTATTCACCTTTTTATACACCTCCTAGACCTCAACAGCCTGTTTACAACTAGTTCTTTGGATTTTCACATCTTCAACCCACTCCTCAACCAAAGCCTTCTTCACCTAAAAACTCCAAGTCTAAAGTTAAAATTTCAAAAGCAAAGTCAAAACCAACTTCATCCTCATCTGTTCCTCCGGAAGATTCTCCAAAAACCACTCCTGAACCCCCTAAAAAGGATAAAGGACCAATGGATCAGGATCATTATCATACTGTCCAAGACTCATCTTCTGAATCCTCTTAACCAGAAATAGTATATGAGTCCAATCCGTTAGAATAAAACCAATCTTCCTCTTCCTGATCCACAAACTTAACTAGTACCTCCATTGACTCTGAATCAGAATATGCTGACATTACGAGCATATTGATGGCAACCAAAACTGAAGATCCCAGTGCTTCAACTTCTACACCTATTGTTGAAGACAGTTCTTCTGATGATGAGCATAAAGCATCTCACACAGAATCAGTGCCACAAATGCCACCACCAGCTCATGACCACTCAACAAAACCATTTTCAGCATCTTGGTCACATTTGATGACGTTCCCCATCACAAATGGCCTACTAGACTTCAAGAATTTGCTGCATAGATGGATCTCCAAGGAACAAAGCCAAATGCTCAATCTCAAGCTGTCCTTCGTGAATTCATGGCCCGATCCACGGGTTCTTTGCGAGATTGGTTAGAAAGCTTGGGAGAATATAGACAACTCTAATTCATGCAATCACCAGTTGGTACAGCACTCAATCTCATCCATGAACAATTCATTAGCAAAAAAACAGCATCTACCGGTGCAGACAGAAAAGAGTACCATCAGATGAAATGTTGTTCTCTTAAACGACATCTTTTAGAATCTCATTACAAAAGAATGAGTATTCCATTTTACAAGCTAAATGGGTTTAATGAACCTCTCTCAAACATGTCTTCATAGCCTCTCTTCCTTCTGAGTTACAACCTGATCTCCAAAGAAAACTCACAGCCACTAATCTCAGCATTGCTGACATCTCTTTGGGAAAGATTTTCCAAATGGAAATGTTATGCCTAGATAAAATCTATGAGCAGAAGGAATTCTTCAAAGATCTCATGGAAGACAAAAAGAACCCTTCTTTGAAGCTTGTAAAAAACCTCATCTCAAGATAGAGTGCAAAGATGACAAGAAGTGTGTTTGTTCGACCAAAAAGAAAAAAACATTTTCAGAAACACTTCCACAAAAAATCATCTTCCAAAAAACCATTCTGATACTTCAAGAAAAAAGATGTTTCTCAGTACAAAAAGAAAAAGCATAACCATTAGTCTGCCAAAGCTGTTCGTCTCATTTAGCACCTCTAACATTCTTCCCTCTTATCTGAGAACGAAGATGTTGAATCAAACTTTTCTGAACAATCAAAACAAGATGACCAAACTGCTTTCATTATTGCAGACTCTTCAAATTCTGAGGATATTTCAGTCATCTCTACAATTCAAACTGTCAATCCTTCCTTCCAAGTTTCATAAACCTGTTCCTATCATTGGATTTATTGACACTGGTGCAGATACCAGTATGATTGATCCTTCTATTCTTCCCTCAGATTATTGGGAACCTCATTCAAAACTTTTCAGAGCCGTTAATGGTGAAACTTTTGAGACCACTTTGATTACCAAAAAACCCATTAGTATTCAATTCTTTTTCGAATTGTATAATTTGGAAAAAGATTGTAGCCTCAAAACTCCCTGATAAAGATCTACTCAAAGGTTATGACGTTCTTCATTTTGTTAAAAACCTATTCCTAACTAGTTCTGGAGTTCGCTACAAACAAATGTTCTTGCCTTATACAAATACATTGCATCTGTATGCACTTTCTAAAACAACATCTCCATACAGTCACGTTTCGCAAAAGTTCTTAGAGTTTTGTCTAGAAAATCATGCATAGTTTCACCATCCTTCACCACTTTGGAAGAATGAATAATTTTTCATTCATCTTCCTTTCAAGCTCAATGAAGACATAAATCCCATAAAAGCTTCTCACCCGGGTATGTCTCCTTCAAATCTCTTGCTTGCTAAGCAATAATGTTCTCAGTTACTCCAACAAGGTCTAATTGAACCTACTGATTCAGATTGGGCTTGCCAAGCCTTCTATGTTGAAAAACGATCTGAATTAGTTCGTGGAAAAAAGAGATTAGTTATTGATTACCAGCCACTTAATTCTTTTCTTAAAGATGATAAGTTTTCCCTTTCAAAAATCCAGACCCTATTTGTTCATCTTCAAGGGGCTTGTATCTTCTCTAAGTTCGATTTAAAAGCTGATTTTTGGCAACTTGGTATTTCACCAGTTGACCGTCACAAAACTACCTTTTGCATTCTAGATGCCCATTATCAATGGACTATTATGCCCTTTGGTCTTAAAGTTGCACTTTTATTATTTCAAAAGGCCATGACAAAAATCTTTAGTCCTATCCTCCATCATGCTCTAGTCTACATTGACGATATTTTGTTATTTTCCTCTAACCATGAGAGCCACCAGAAGCTCCTTTTAGATTTCTTCACATTGTGCAGGCACATGGAATCATGCTTTCTGAAAAGAAAAGCAACATAGGAAAAGAATCAATTGACTTTTTTGGCATGGTGATTAAAGATGGCCACTATCAACCTGGTCCACGCATTGCTACTGAACTATTAAAGTTCCCGGACACAAATCTCACCAAAAAGTAGATCCAACAATTCCTCGGGATTGTTAATTATGTTCGTGATTTTATCCCAAAAGTTGCAACCCACACAAACCAGTTGTCGCGCATGCTAAAAAAACAGTGCCCTCCATGGGGCCCAGCACAAACAAAAGCTGTCCAGTAGCTAAAGGTGATAGCCCAATCACCTCCGCCACTCAGAATTCCCACAATTGGACAACGCATCCTCCAGACAGATGCCAGGGATAATTACTGGAGTGCCATTCTTCTCGAAGAAATAAATGGCGTGCGTCATTTCTATGTCAATGCAAGCGGACAATTCAAAGACTCTGAAAAGAACTACCATGTTATCTACAAAGAGATTTTGGCAGTCAAGTATGGAATTACAAAATTCGAATTTCATCTAATCAGCCATAAATTTCTTATCAACATGGATAACTCTTCTTTTCCCCGAATCTTTGACTTCAAAAACAAGTTGCTCCATGACAAGCAACTACTCAGTCTCAAAAACTGGTTTGCTAAATACGACTTCACTGTTCACCACATAAAAGGCAACCATTCCAGACTTCCTCACCCATTCAAGTATAAATAAACCTTCACTCATTTCCTCAATCCAAACCATTCCAGTTATAGCCATAACTCTCCAACTTCCTTTCAAAGCTCTCAATCAGAGAAAATTCCCCATGAATATCTCTTTCTAATCGGCTTACCAACTTCAAGACTTTGCAAAGAAGTTCCTTTACAGGTATTTCTTTAATGTCCAAACCAAAAAGCCTGATCGATTTCCAAACCTTTGCTTGGAACGCCTGTTTCTCACATGCCTCACTCTCTCCTCCCTGTCCATATGTGAGGATGAGCTTTGGTACATGTGGTGTATCACCACCTTGTATGCTACAAAGCTAGTTTTCCCCGTCAAACCAGTTCTGACCAGACCTTCTATGAACTCTCCTCGAATGGTATTCCCCCACTCACATGGTGGTGTAAACAACTTTAGAATCTGTGTACCTTTCACGGATTAGACAAAGTGCCAGAACAGGAAGCTAACATGTGGACTACAGTTTTCATCGTTCACAAGCCCTACTTCCAACACCCAGAAACAAGAGACTATTAGACACAAGACATGGCATATGAATGGAGAACTTACCCTCATCCTTATATCCTCATCCATGATACATCAATAACATCCGTTCTCAAAGCCTATCTCATGGATCTTAATAATGTTCCTCCACCTGCCGCAAATATTCACCACACCTCTATTGGACCATCACACACCCTTGAAATAATTCCAAAAACACAAGGCTATACTCTGGGTTCAAGTTCAAGTCCCCAAGGAATCTTTGTCATAGAACAACGTTCTGATTACACCAATGTCTTATTCCAAGACGCTTAGGACCTATGGGAAGATTTTCAGTCCCTTCTCCATACTGAAAATCCCCATTATACTGTCACCAATCCAGACTCTCCTACTGCATCTACATCACAGCACATGTCTGAAGCTGATGAAGAAAAATATCAGCAAGCTGAGGCGTATCTCGACTAGAGACAAATACGTCTCCACAAGCGCCATTACGAGAAAGAGACAAGAGACGTGTCACCATCGCGCTATCCATCCACTCCATAATGACAATTTGTCGCCATCCCACAGCTTTTGATGCAATAGCCCATGTGACTCTCGTTTGCTTTACATGTTTTTTTGTAAAAGTCTTAGTCGGTGTGCTTTACTTTCTAAAAGCATGTGCTTGTTTGTCGATTATAATCATCCAAGGGGTCCTGTCCTTGATGGTTTTCTATATAAGGCACCTTATGCTTCAGTTGTACGCAAGAGTTAATCATAAATAAACTTCCTGTCTTCTCCATATCATGTTTCTCTAAACTTCTTCTTTCTTTTAGGAATCAAAGAAATTATTTGGGTTAATAATGATACGTTCGCCTTTAAATTTTCATACTGAGTATGCTCTGCACTTGCCTTAAGCCTAAGGATCCTTTTATAAATGAAAGTGTTTTCTCACAACGTTCACCCTCTTTGAAGGCCATCAGTGCAGTGTTTTCAGGTGGTATCGTGAAAAATTATTTTCAAATATGATTTTTTGATTTGGTATTTGATGGATAAGTGTATATCGGCTGGAAACCAGAATTTGCAGGCTACTGGCCCTAAGGACAGACTTCGTTCTGTTGTAGATCTGGTGTAAACAACGCAATGTACAACTACCCACTGGTATAGTTGATTACCAAAAAACCCATTGGTTTTCAAATCTTTCAAATTGTGTTATCTAGACAAAAGTCATCGGTTTTCATCTACCTAATAAGGATATCTTGTTAGGATTTGATATCATTCACTAGATAAAACACCTCCAAATCATTCCTACTGGCATTCGAGTCAAGTCCATGTTTAAACCCTTTACCAATGTCCTTAAGGTTTATGGTTTGTCTGAAACCTCCCAGCCTTTCCAAGACATTTCCACAAAGTTTTTGAAATATTATCCTGAGTCTCATGCTGACTTTCACCATCCAAATCCTCTGTGGAAAAATCCACAATTCTTTGTTCAATTACCTTTTAAGTTGAATGAAGATGTCAATCCAACCAAATCCACCCATCCAGGAATGAGTCTTTCCGACTTAGTCCTAGCCCAACAAGAATGTTCTCAATTGCTAGCCCAAGGTCTTATTGAACCCACTAGTTCTCAATGGGCTTGTCAAGCTTTTTATGTTGAAAAACATTCTGAGATTGTTAGAGGGAAAAAATGATTAATCATTGACTATCAACCTCTAAACATGTTTTTACAAGATGACAAATTCTCTTTGCCAAAAAGACATAGCATGTTCACCTATCTAAAAAATGCTCAAATTTTTTCAAAATTTGATCTTAAATCCAGATTTTGGCAACTTGGAATTAAACCTTCAGAATGTTAAAAAACTCCTTTTTGTATACCCAATGCCCATTATCAATGGATATTTTTACCCTTTGGACTTAAAACAACCCAGTCTATTTTCCAAAAAACCATGGTCCAAATCTTCCAACCCCATTTTGCATAGTGCATTGATTTACATTGACGATATTTTGTTGTTTTCAGGTACACAAGATGACCATCGCCATTTGTTAAATCAGCTCTTTGATATTATTCAGCTCTTTGAATCATGTTATCAGCTAAGAAAAGCACCATTGCCACCAATAACATTTAATTCCTTGGAATTGCCCAAGAACTCATCCACTTTCCAGATCAGAATCTTTCCAAAAGGAAAATCCAGCAGTTCCTTGGTATTATTAATTATATCAAGGACTTTATCCCTCATGTTGATCATCACACTCACCAGCTGTCAGCCTTGCTAAAGAAGAATCCACATTCGTGGAATAATAACCACACACTTGCTATCACAACTTTAAAGCAAATTGCGCAAAATCCACCACCATTAAAGCTCATCACCAATGGTAGGCGAATATTACAGACTAATGCAAGTGACGAATCATGGGGGGCCATCCTCCTTGAAGAAACACATGGCAAAGAACACTTTATTGCCTATGCCAGTGGGCACTTCTCTGACACACAAATCCATTACCACAGTGTGTTCAAAGAAATTTTAGCTGTCAAGCATGCTATTCAAAAGTTCGAGTATCATCTTATCGGCTATCACTTTCTTGTCAAAATGGACAACTGAGCCTTTCCCAACATCACGAATTTCAAAGGAGAAAATGTACCAGAAAAGATGTTGCTCAGATTAAGAGACTGGTTTTCAAAATATGATTTCTCAGTGAAGCATATAAAAGGAGATAATAACCTTATTTTTTATATGCTCTCAAGACTTGGTAAACTAGACAAATCCTTGTTTTTCATATCCTCAGATTACCATTTTCCTGTCATTCTCATGGCCACTTCACTTCCCTCACAAGCCCTTAAAAAAAAAAACCTTTCACCTTGGAAAATCTTTCACCACAGTCTTTGCCATCCAAGAGTTTGCCAAAAAGGCTGTTTTTAGGTTTTTCATGAAAGCCTATCTCTTATCAGACTCATTTCCATTTTCAACCTTCCATCCCGAAAACTTGTTTCTTATAGGTTTAACCTTGGATCCTTCTAGAGAAATTTCAAAAGACGAATTATGGTACATTTGGTGCTTTACCGTCCTCTATGCCACCAAATTGATTGTTCCAGTCACAACCACCTTAGATCATCTGCTCAATCCCAACAAATCAACCTCCCACATCTGGACACTCCTTGAATGGTTTTCTCCAATTCCATGGTGGAGACAGAAACTCCAACAATTGTCTCAAGTTCATAATTTGAAACGTATGCCATCATCAGAAGCAAAAATGTGGACGTCTATGTTCATTATTCATAGACCATACTTCCAATATCCCGACACAAACTGCTTCGGGACTCAAGACCAAGTCTTTGAATGGTTCACTACACCTCACCCATCCATCATTGAACAAGACGATAGAGTCCACAAGGAACTCTATAATTTCTTTTGTGAACTAAACCACCAACCTGCTCCACACGGAGACATTTCTCACACCTCCCTAGGTCTACAACATGATATCATCATGATCCCCACTCCTTCAGCAATTTCCAAACCTAAATCTACAGGCATAATCATCAAGGAAGAAAAACCAGACTTCACCCATGGGAAGCATTCTTGCCATTAAGCCAACACCTTTAAAACCTCCAACCAACTCTACCAGCACATGCCCCAGATGATCCAACAAATAAAGCTAGTTCTAGCATGCCAACCGGCTCCAATGAACATCCATCTTCTTCTTGGCGCAACATATTTTGCCCTTGGCCACCATGTCGACCAGATCATCAACATCCACCAAAAACTCCACGTCCATCACTCAAAGTCCTCTTTTCAAAAGATAAAGATGTAACTGACAGCTCATCAGATGAAGATTACATGAATCTCTCATCTCCGTGATTCATGCAATTTGGGGTCTTTTACTTTTTCAAAGTTGGGCTTGTAATAATTAAAGCATAAGTCATGCTTGTCATGTTTTAGTTTGTGTTTATTACTTTTGCTTTTGCCTTTTAATGTTTGTAATAATTAAAGCATGAGTCGTGTTTGTCATGCTTTAATTTGTCTTATTTAAAAGTCTTAGTCAGTTTGCTTTACTTTCTAAAAGCATGTGCCTGTTTGTCAATTATAATGCCTTTAGCAAGGATCCTGTGCATCAGAAAGCTTTTGATCGTTTTCTTATCTGGTTTGGTACCCTGTTTTGACTAACGAAAGTCTGTTTTGGGTTAGATAACCCGAGAAGAAAATGAAAGCTTTCCTGATACGCCTTTTTGGTATAAGAGCCATACCCTTTTTCATTTTCTCAAAGTGGTATAATTTAAGTCTTTATTCCTGTTTTGCTCTTTAGTCTTCAGGCGCAGAGAGAACTCATCCCTCATGGCTTCTACTTCATCCACTCCCATTACTCTTTCTTCTACTCTTTCTTTGCCTAAATCTTGCACTTCCCATACTGCTGATAAAATTGAAAACCTTGTTGAATACTCCTATATTCCCGAATCAGCTCAAATAAGTGAATCCACCTACCCTCTATTAGCCCTTATCATTTGTACAAACGTCCCAACTCCTTTACCCGTAGCATCCGTACCCTTATCTCTACTAAACGGCCTCACCCTAAAGAATATATCCAGTCTTCTCGACTGGATCAGTGTGCTCTCAAAGCCACCTCTGCTGATCAATATGTCACTCTGGAAATTCCTTCAGAGCTCATTTCAAATTGGAAACGTGAAGGATATACTCATCTTCATCTAGGCGGCATACGGCTAATCCTTACCCTTCATGGGCGCAAAGGTTTGCCAGTTACAGCTCATATTGCTCTCCTGGACACTCGGTTTAAATAGTACCAAGATGCTGTTATCGGTACTGTACTCACAACCTTACATACTGGTAGTGTCTTACTCACCTTTTATCCAAACTTCAATCTTTCCCTTCAAGACACTAATCTACCCACAACTCTAAAAGTTCAAGTCCAGATCCAAGGTGCTGACCAAATCTCCACTGCTAAAATAGCCACCCTACACCATCAATTGGTCTATCGGCTTCAGAATCATGCCTTAGATCTACCCACTCCAGAACACCACTCTGACACTCTCATGGTGTTAGCTGAATCTGACCAAATCCCAACCATCATTCAGATCCCCAGGCAAATTCCTCGCCAAGAACTCCTTAAGCTTATGCCTCTTGAATGGATCTCAAACTATGAGCAGTTCCATAACAATACAGCCCCAGTTCAGACATCTGAAAGTATGTTTGAAAGGCGACCAGATGGCACGGTCAGAATGACCTTTAAACCGCCTCCCAGTGCTCCTCAAGAGCCTCCTCGGCTCTCTTTCACTTATTCATCCATGATCAGAGCTGTTCCAACAGCTCAAGAAGATTTGCCTATTACAGGGTTCAATTCTGACGGTTTCCCTGATTATCCAGCCAAGCAAAATGGACATTTCCTTTGGGATGTCCCTGGTTCCGGCCACTGTGACCCAGATTGTCCCTGCTGGGATGATTGGGAAGAGGATGACGATTATGTAACCAAAAGGAAAAAGAAACCTAAGAAAAAATCTCATGCCTCGTGTCACCACAGTACTCCTAGACCACCACAAGATCCTCCTCCTCCATCAGCTCCTTTACCTCTCTATAAAAAGGAACTCCCATGGCTTGCAAAGCGTTGTACCTCTACAATATCCTCCCCTGTTCCAGATCAATCTCCACCTCTGAGTTGTATGATGTTTTCATCTGCTTCCTCAGATTATTCTTCCTCTTTTCGTCCATTAGACACCCACACAGATTCCCAATGAAATGTTGTGTCCAAACCTTTTATTCCATCACCCATAACCTCAGCCGGTCATCTCGAACCACCCAAACCTTTTGAATCAGTCCTCAACTGGCAAACTCAGAATGCCAGAGCCCAGAATGATACTTTGTTGAACATAAATTCCAAAGTTGAAAAGATCAGTTTACGAACTGAACACCTTGAAACGAAGGTTGACTCCATCTCTGCACAACTGCAGCAGATCCACCAGAACCTCCAGTCCAGAATTGCTCAACTTGACTCTGAGTTGCGCACTATGCTTGCCCAACGTTACCATGACCCAGAGTTTGATCAAAAAGAAAGGGAGATCAGACGTTTAAAAGTTGAGCTTGCTCAAATTGAATCTGACAAACAAAAACCTTCTATTTTTACCTCCTCGCCTCCTATCCCTTCGATTGGTCCAACTTACCATCCATTTGCTTCTATGCTTTCTCCTATCCGACAGTATGAGCCTTCTAAGCTATTTGGTATGACTCATACCCTTTTTCGAGACAACCCATTACCACCACCACCTAAATCTAAACCAAAGCCTAAACCTGAACCACGACCTGTCACAATCAATCCTTCCTCCACTATTATCCCTGACCAACAATCACCGGGCTATACACCAGCATCACCATCACCACCTGAACCATCCAAATCCCAACCTCCTACTACATCCAAGGATAAAGAACCTATGCACCAATTCAGTGCCCATACCATTGACCACCCATCTTCCACTGATGACCAAACTTCTGACACAGAATCTTCGGCATCCACCAGTGACTCTGAAAAATCTTATGCTGATATCACCAGAATCCTCATGGCTCAACCTGACCCACAAACCTCTCGGACTGAACCATATGTTGATATTCCTTCTGATGTTGAAGAAGAGATGCCTGAATCTACTGCTACCAACCAGCCTCCTCCGGCCCAAACTACTTCATCTAGTCAAAAATCATCAAATGGTCCCTGGTTTACCTTTGATGATATCCCATCCTATAAATGGCGTGATCGTCTTAATGAAATGTCTGCCTGAATTGATCTCCAAATGCTCAGATCAGGAACCACTACTGA